>JAAALK010000287.1:73451873-73482400 GCA_019279435.1 Zizania palustris | reverse complement strand
CGAAGCGACCCCGCTTCAACTACTTCGGCACGAGGTCCCGAAGCAACTACCTCAACATCGGTCATCTTGGACCACTCCAACGCACAAGTTGAGGGGGAGACTGCATCCCGCCGCGAGGCTCCACATCATGTTCAAAGGATGCACCCTCCCGAGCAGATCATTGGTGAGCTTGATCAAAGGGTAACTCGTTCTCACGCTCATTTTACTAATGCTGCTTTTGTTGCTTCTTTCGAGCCCTTAGATGTTAGTCATGCACTTTCTGATTCTAGTTGGATCAATGCCATGCATGAAGAGCTTGAGAATTTTGAAAGAAACCAAGTCTGGACTTTAGTTGATCCTCCACCTAATGTTCATTTCATAGGAACAAAATGGATTTTCAAAAATAAACAAGGGGAGGATGGAACAATTGTTAGAAATAAGGCTAGACTTGTAGCTCAGGGTTTTTCTCAACTAGAAGGGATTGATTTTACTGAAACTTTTGCACCTGTTGCTCGCCTGGAGGCCATTAGGATTTTGCTTGCCTTTGCAACATCCCGGGGATTCAAACTCTATCAAATGGATGTCAAAAGTGCTTTTCTTAATGGCTTCATAGGTGAAGATGTTTATGTAAAACAACCCCCTGGTTTTGAAAACCCCAAGTACCCACATAAAGTCCTTAAACTTCATAAGGCTCTTTATGGACTCAAGCAGGCCCCTCGGGCGTGGTATGATAGACTTAAGTCTTTTCTGCTTGAGCGAGGGTATTTAATGGGCTCTGTTGATAAAACTTTGTTTACTCTCAAGCATGGCAAAGATTTCCTCCTAGTGCAGATTTATGTGGATGATATCATCTTTGGTGGCTCTTCTCATGCTTTGGTTGCCGAGTTTGCAGATACCATGAGCAGGGAGTTTGAAATGTCGATGATGGGTGAACTCACCTTTTTCCTTGGTTTGCAAATCAAGCAAAGCAAACAAGGTACTTTTGTCCACCAGACAAAGTACACCAAGGACCTGCTCAAAAAGTTTGACATGTCCGATGCGAAGCCCCTCGCCACTCCAATGGCTACATCTGTAGCATTGGACCCTGACGAAGATGGAGAAGCCGTAGATCAGAAGGAGTTCCGGAGCATGATCGGCTCCCTCCTCTACTTGACTGCCACGAGGCCGGACATACACTTCGCTGTGTGTCTGTGCGCTCGTTTTCAGGCTTCACCAAGAGCTTCGCACCGCCAAGCGGTTAAGCGCATTCTAAGGTATCTCAAGCACACCCTTGAATTTGGCATATGGTATTCATCGTCTTCATCTTTATGTCTTAGAGGTTATTCAGATGCGGATTTTGCTGGGTGTAGAATTGATAGGAAGAGTACCTCTGGTACTTGTCATTTTCTGGGTACGTCTCTGGTTTGCTGGTCTTCCCGCAAACAGTCTAGTGTTGCACAATCGACGGCTGAGGCCGAATATGTTGCTGCAGCTAGCTGTTGCTCTCAGATTTTGTGGATGGTTTCCACTTTGCGGGATTTCGGGTTAGATTATAGGAGTGTTCCACTTTTCTGTGATAACACTAGTGCTATATGTATTGCAAACAACCCGGTTCAGCACTCCAGAACCAAACACATTGATGTACGTTATCATTTTCTCAGAGATCACAATGAGAAGGGTGATATTGAACTTCAATATGTTGATACCCAACACCAGCTTGCCGATATTTTTACAAAACCCCTCGATGCTTCTCGATTTGCTTACTTGCGTGGAGAACTTGGTATTTGTCATTCCTATGGCATTTTGTGAGGGGAAGCTGATTTTAATTGTCTTGCATATGCTCTTTATGGGTGAAATTGCATTTACATATTTTGCTATTATATGCCTGCTTTTAATTCAAAGAAATCATGACAGCTCAGCTCTGTGAAATATGTCTGGAACATTGATTGTGCATGATGTTTTATTTTCTAAAATCAAAACTTGCTCACCGCACATTCTTGTATCTAGCTTGTTTAGGCTGGACTGCTTTTAGCTATCTTTTATCTATTTGACAGCAAGACACTGTTCTTTGGATGCTAAAATTTGCAACTTGAAAAATGTGTTCATTATTCATGGATATTCATCAAAATATTTCATTCATCTGAATCAAAATCACAAATCCATGATTTGCCTGGTTTAAGTGAAAAGATCCAGGAGGGTTTGTTTGTCGCACTACTCTATTCTAGACTGCTTACCATTGCACTTTGGTCTGAACTGGAATATTGTAGTGTATGCCAAAATCACCGCCTTAAGCTTCAGATGGCTTTCATGCCTAGGCTTGGCCTGATTGGAAAGTATAAGGTGGACAAACAAATAACCCCTGGCATTAAGAAAAAGAACAACAAATTTAATTGTTCATCAAGTTTGCTTTCAAAGCTCCTTTTGAACAAGACTTGTCTGTCTAGAGTAGGAATTGTTAGCTTTGCGCAGTCCTTGCCTTCTCATGTCTAGCTACCTTGATTAAGTGGTGATGCTTTTACTTCAAAATGACAAAATCACATGCCATCATCTTGTTTCACAGATTGTTAAATTGAGCTGAGCACATGATCATTTGTGTTAATATTGGCATATTTTTGCATTATATGTCTTTGCAATTCTATTCATTTCGCAGCTTTGCATCTTTTGATTGCTCCTTGATGCTTGCATTGCCAAAGGGGGAGAGGTTTGCTATGTTCTCTGCCGCAAGAAGGCATAATTTTGAAGGGGGGAGAGATTTTTGACATAAAGGGGGAGAAAAATTTGCTTAACTCAGGGGGAGTTTTTATCCAAAGGGAGTTTTGCCGAAGGGGCTTTTACTCTTTTACAAAGGGGAGAAAATTTCTTTTATCAAGTGACATGCTTTGGCTCTTTTCTGAGTTTTTATGGTCACTTGTGTGCTGAAAGCTTTTCATTTTTCTTGAAATTCGATTTGGTTGTCAATGCACTCATCAAGGGGGAGATTGAGAAACCAAGGGTGGTTTCGGTGTTTGTGATGAGTGATTGACTGGATTTTACCCTCTGTTCGAAGGGTACCTCCGAAGGGGCTTCGGAGGTGGTACCTCCGAAGGGTGTTCGGAGGTAGTGTCACCGAAGTGTGTTCGGTGTGAGTTTGCTTGCTGCAGCTGTGCAGCGGAGTGTGCCTGTCGGAGGGGTCCGGCAGTACGTGATGACTGGGTTCGTACCGATGGCTTCGGTACTTTGGGCGGTACACCGGAGTGTGTGCCGGAGGTTGCTAACCCGGAGAGGTCTCCGGAGTACTGGATACACTTGTTTGCTTGTCTGTGGTGCGCAGGGACTTCGGAGGCGACGGACAGGGTTCGAGCCAGGTGAACTTGGGTCAAGCGGGTGGTTTGATGCCAAGGGAGCGGGGAGCTCCGTCACGGTGGCTGCGAAGGTGGTCCGGGTCGGTCCTCGGGTCGAGGCGTGCCAGGTGAAGGCAGAGAGTGCGGAGCGTGGCTCCGGCTGAAGGTACTCCGAGACAAAGTCCTCGGAGGTGAGGCGCTTCGAAGGTACTCCGAATGGAGTGACTTCGGAGTTGGTGGATCAAGTCCTCTGCGGAGGCAAGGAGTTCGAAGTGTGCTCCGGAGGGAGACACTCGAAGGTGGCCCGACGAAGGTCTCAGAAGTCGAGGCGCATCGAAGGCATGGTCCGGGTGAGGCTCGTCGTGGAGTGTGCTCGGAGTGAGACACTGCGACGAAGTGCTCATGGAATGCTTCATGCGGAGGCCTTGGACGAAGGAGGGACTTCGAAGGGTGGTACTCCGAAGGTGGGGCTTCGGAGTGAGGATGACTTGTGGTGCTTCGGCCATGCATGGCTTCGGTACACGGATGGACGGTGTTCAAGCTGGGAGTAGCTGCGAAGCCGTGGTGATCCACTCCGGAGGTGGTGGTGCGAAGGCCCAAGGGCTTTGACGGCTTCGGCTCAAAACCGTCACTGTATCGAAGGTCTTCTTCGGCGGAGCGAAGGCCAACAGGCTGCAGGCTTCGCGCCGAAGCTTCCGCACCCCTCGCGTGCGAAGGAAGGTTCCAGAAGTCAACACTGTAAAGGCTGACACTGTCTGTTCTGAAAAAGACTGACACTGTCCCCTCTGCAGCTGACAGAGAAGCCTCCAAAATAAAGGTGGACTACCTTTTGTACCCCTTAGTTCTGTAGAGACAAAATGGATGTAAACCCTAGGGGTAATGTAGTCACTTCCTTAGGATGAAGCCGTGGGCTATAAATATGGGGGCTCGGTAGGTAACATTTAACACTTTGAGCATTTACTGTTGAGCTCCTGTAGCCACACTTCGATTGAATACATCCTGAGTTCATTTTCAGTGTTCCTTGTTCAAGCGGCGAAGCCCTGTTTGTCTTGTGCTTTTTGCTTGAGCTCGATTTACATACTTCGCTAGTTTAGTGCACCGAAGCCTGTTGAGGCGAAGGTTGTTTTTCGTGCGAGGTGTGTTTTGTCAGTGTGCTGTCGCTCTGTGTAACACGAGGCAAGACCTCGCTGATTACTAGCGAAGCCCTGGTTGTTTCCCGTTTTGCTTCTTGTGTCGAAGCCCTTAGCGAAGTCCGTTGTGTGTGCGTGTAGACCTTCGGGTACGAAGCCCAGCACCCGTTGCTGTCGCCAAGTACTTGGTCGAAGTCCTCAGAGGGCTGTCCACTCTTGCGAAGGGTGAAGTGCGAAGCCTGCTCGAAGCACCTCATGTGCGGAGCCTGCACTGACTTAGCAGAGTAGATTTTCGAGGGTTGTAAGCGGAGCGAAGTCTTCTTGGCTCCGAACTTTTGCCACTCCGAAGCCTGTGTTCGAAGGTGTCGAAGTACCTCCGAACCAGACCTTCGAAGGCTGTGTTCGAAGCCTGTTCCGCAGAAGACAGAACAGAACCGAAGGCTAAGTTTTTAGCCCGAAATTTTAAAAGCTCCCATTCACCCCCCCTCTGGTCGCCGTTTCCGGTCCAACAACAGGTTTTACTCCATTCAGATTACTATTCGGAGATGAAGCTATGACTCCAACGGAGCTCAAAGGAGGATCACTTCGCAGCACCGAACCAGAGATTGAAGAAGAAAGACAAGCTTCACTAGATTTATCAGAAGAAACAAGACTTCGAGCTGTGGCAAATTTATCAAAGTATCATCAGCAGATGAAAGCTTGGTTTGATCCGAAGGTTAAGATCAATGAACTAAGACCGGGTCATCTTGTTCTGCGAAGCATTATAGCGCAGGGAAATTAGGAAATAAATGGGAAGGTCCATATTTAATTGTTCGTTCAGGACGCCCTGGCTCTTTTAAATTAGCTAATTTAGAAGGTGAAGAGTTAGCACATACTTGGCATGCGGAGCACCTAAAGCGATACTTCGCATAAGGGCTTCTTGTAAATCACTTGTAATCATCTTCTGAATTAATAAAGCATATGGTCCAGATAGTGCCTTCCCCTCATAAACCTCCAGCTTCCGAGTGGACGCACTGGAACCGCGGGGTTGACCGAGAGGGAAGTGTCATAAAGCTGAATCATATTTTCGGACTTCGAATCATTGTTTCGAAGCTTCCGACGTGACGGCTGACATAATCCGGAGTCCAAGCCACCGGCTTGTAGGCATCCGTAAAAGAGCCCAAAACCACATCATGCGGAGTCCAAGCCATTGGCTGGTAGACTTCCGTAAAAAGAGCCGAAGGTGGCCAAAACATACGGAGTCCAAGCCATTGGCTGGTAGACTTCCGTAAAAAGAGCCGAAGATGGCCAAAACATACGGAGTCCAAGCCATTGGCTGGTAGACTTCCGTAAAAAAAGCCGAAGGTGGCCAAAATATGCGGAGTCCAAGCCATTGGCTGGTAGACATCCGTAAAAAGAGTCCAAAGAGACCATTGCAAACTCCGAATCATTAGTTTGACAGAGTTCGCAAAAAAGAGCCGGAGGTGGCCAAAGCAAAACAGAGTTTGAGCCATGAGCTTCGAATGTCTGTTAACATAGTCCAAAGTGACAAATTATTTAAGACACTAAGGTGTCCTGAAAGTTATCTCAAGTGATTTCTTTCAAAAAACAAGGGTACTAAGTTGCCATTCTTCAGACTACAAATAGTCGAAGACATTTTATAAGATTTTAAAAGATCTTTAAATTGCAGAGGGGCTTCGAACCCCAAAAAATTGTACTCCGAAGTTTTTCTTTGCGCATAACCATCTTTGAATACAGTTCGAAGTTGCTTATCCCCAAAGAGGGGCTAGTAAATATGGAGACAATTTTAAATCGGTATTCATTATTCGAACGAATATGTTTACAGATTGCATCATGAAAAATTGGTATCTATACCAAGAAGGAATCGAAGACCCCTTCGATCTCTAGAGCTAGGATTGGAACGACTAGTTCCAGCGCTGGGAGTTCTAACAACTTTACGTTTAACTCTCTTGCCTCCCTTCGAAGCTCTAAAGTCCTTCTGTTCTTGTTGAAGCTCGGCCCAAGTTCGAAGCCGTTCGGGGCTCCTTTCCCAGCTTCCAAGTTCTTCAGGTTTTTTACTTCGAACTTCATCTTCGTCTTCAGACCATATAACGTCTTCAGAAGACGAAGTGTTCAAGTTAACCTCCTTTTCTTCCTCTTTAATATAAGATAGTATATCTTTACTTACTTCGGGCGCAATTACACCAGAGCTATCTCGAGGAACTAAAAATCGGGGGCGCTTATAAGCTTTTAGAAGATCGAAGGTGGTCCACAATGAGCGAAGTTCATCGTTAATATCTAACACTTCGATATCTTCCATATGAGGCAAAGCCTAAAAATATGATAAACAAATTTTCATTGATAAATGTTCATAAGCACAAAGCTTTACATAGCCAAAAATCCTAAGATATTTCTAAACCTGCGGGTTCGGAGGAGGCTGACTGCTTGAAGCTTGGGTCCGAGCTTGTTTCTGGCGTTGTCCTTCGTCGATCCAGGCCTTGATCGCAGAGCGACCTTCGGCTCTCCATGAAGTCTGGAAGGCTCGCCAGGCAGCGGCCACACCTTCGGAAGGAGTCAGAAGCCGCTCGTCATCGAAGGTAATTGGGCCCTCTCCTGCGCTTGGAGTTATCGATCGGCCCAGATCTTCGTAATAGCGAAGTAGGCCAACAACAGCCACTTGTCCGGAGAGTTCTCCGTATCGAATGCCTACTGTCTTCATCTGCTTCGCCACTCCTTGAATCCTTTTTAACCGGCGCAGAAGAGAAATGTTATCATCAGAAGGAAGTGTCCCAGTAGTACCGAAGTACTCCAGAACATCTAGCAGTTGATTCATAACTTCCGCATCTACCTCTCCCAGAACCCCAGAAAGTCTAGCAGTTTCAGTAGTCAAGATATTCTTTTGGTTCAAAAGCTGGCTAGCTTCCTCTTAGAGTCTAACAAGCTCGGTCCCCGCAGTAGCGTGCTCCGCCCGCATTCTTTCAATTTCAGCTCGAAGCACAATTCTTTCTACTTCGAGCTCTTTATTCGCAGCCTCCAAACCTTGTCTGGCCCTGCGCTCCGTTGACACTATACTGTCCATTTGAACCACTCGGCTTTCGGAGATGGTGAGATTCCGTTGAAGGATGTTATTTTCCTCTCGAAGACGAGCGATTTCTTGATCATTCGATATATTCGCAGCTCGGGCCAAGACTGTTTGCTGCGAAAAGAAAAAATCAAAGTAAGAAATTATTTGTATGAAAACTTAATGTTATTTCACAGATGCTTCGTACCTGGTAAGCTGCGCGTTCCATAACAGCGTTAAGCTCCGACCTGTCCGCTTTGCTCAGAATGGCCACTAAGTTGGTCTCCCCTATGTCGCGACTAGCTCGATCCAAAGGCTCGAGCAAACTCCGAAGACCAGTTGTTTGCCCTAAGAAAGGAGCTAGAAGGGGGAGCATACTTATCGCTTGTTGGTCATCCTCGTCCAGCGAAGGGCTGGAGTGTTGGCCTATAGTCTTCGGAGCTCCTGGAGACTGGCCCCCCTCGGTAGATTGACTCTCGTCTGTTGAATCAGACGGAGTTGATCCGGAACTCGCAGCAGGGAGGGGTTCTATATTCCTTTTGCCTCTTCCAGGTCCCATTTGAGTGGCACTTGGGATTGGCTCCGAAGTCGTCGAAGATCCATGTATTTTTTCTTTCTGACGGACCTCTTCCACAGAAGTGGACTCTGTAAAAAACAAAAATATTATACATTGTATAAATACACAAAATAAACTTAAAAGAATTATTCGAAGTTTACCTTCGACATTCTGGCGAGGGGTAATCATTGGGCTGTTTGGTGGATCGAAGGCGAGATCTTCGTCCGAATCAGCCGTTAAATCTTCGACTGTAGGAACATTTTCCTGGGCAGTCCTTGTTGCCTCTTCAGGAATCGAAGCCATAGTGACTTCGACTCCACTTTCATCCACAGGAACTTCGTCCTGAGGTAAATCCTCTTGAACTGCCGAAGTCCTTGGTTGCTCAAGGTTATCTCGAGACTCCCGCACGTTCGCAGGTACTTCGGCTTGTGCAGTCCTTTGAGATTCATCTTCGTCTATCATACGCACAAGCAACCTTCCTTCATCCTCTTGGGAGTCAGAGACTGAACCCCTTGGGCTCGAAGGTGCTGGATTCTTTGGTTTCCGAGCCACCTTTTTGACCAGAGTATTGGCGGAGCTCGAAGTCCCAGCTTCGGCTTTCCTCTTTTTGGGTCCTTTCTCCGAAGGCACCCAATCCATCAAAGGGGGCGGAGTGATTTCCAGCATTCCCCACACTCTGTTAAATCTTTCCCAACTCCCGACTAACTTGATTCTCCATTCTTTTTTGGTCGGAGTTGGAGCGCCCAAAATCTTCTCCGAAGCTCGTACGATTTGCTCCGAAGTAATAGGGGCTGAAGAAGCTAAAAAATGAATTAAGTTAGTTACTTCTTCGAATGAATATGCATAATATATGTGGTTTTCGAAGTTACCTGCAGGGCTCGAAGTCGAAGTGATTTTTCGGAGACCGCCTTCCGAATCCTCTTCGAAGATGATAGGCCAGTTGGCCATCAGCGGAGAGATTTGTAACCCGAGGAACTCTTCAGCTAAGTCTCGCATGCTCAACCTTCGACTGATCTTCTGAAGTAGGCTGAGGCGAGCTTCGAGCTGACCTTGGTCTGGATGCACTAGGGCTTCCTTCCAGAATTGGATGTCTTTCAGAGGTCCGGCCAGAGGATTGCTCGCCCCAACTTCGGCATAAAACCATCTCATGACCTAGTCGGTGTACCATCTTGCATTGATGGCCTTAGCAGGAAATTGAAGGGCGTATTCATCCCGAAGCCTGAAGTTAATACTTCCGAAGGCTACTACCACTTTTTCACCTCCGGGGCCTACGAAGGTTTTTGGCTGGCACGAAGCCCTGTGTAGCGAAGCGAAGATCTCTGCCCTTCCCTCACAGCCTTCGGCTCTCAACGCCCATTCGAAGATAGCTAAACGAGCTACTGCGTTCGGAGAAAGTTGAGGAAGAGTGACATGAAACAAATCAAGTACCTTGGCCAAGAAGTCCACTGCCGGAAGGCCTAAGCCAGCTTTGAAGAAGGCTTCAAATACGACCACTTCTCCGGGCCTTGGCGATGGGATAAGCTCCTTTCCAGGTTTGCGGATCATGACTCCAATAATAATCATCCCTTCTACTGTGACCGCCAGGGATTCTCTTTTGCAGGTAGAAGGTCCCAGTTGGAAAGATTGATCCAAATATTTCGTTGATGGCGGGCAGAGACCTTGATCACCAACATTTTGGGGATTTCCCCCTCCTGCCGCCATGGATGCTGCTGCGGGTGTTGGAGGAGCCGTCGCCAATGCCGCAGCCGCTGCTGCTGCAGCCGCCTGCTGTCGAGCCAAGGCCGAAGGGGCTCCAGTACTCTTGGTTTTCGCCATTGAAGCTACTGGGCTGCTTTGGAGGAAGAATGGAGGCTAGGGCTCAAAGGGTGTTTGTTTGCAAGAGAGCGGTGGAAAGGTACTCAGGAAAGTTCTAGGCCCTCTATTTATAGCCTAGACTTTACATTATTTACCGTTAGTCTGTGCTGTTTCGCATTCTTGCCCGTTACTTCTCTTCGAAATTAACGCATTTCGTAGTTTCCGTTAGAAGAAGGAAGCTAACGGCTATTTCTTCTAAGTCTAAAAGGCTTTCGAGCTTCCTGCGTCAGTTCTAAGATAGTTCGAAAGTAATTGTCTTAAAACTGATTCTGAGTTTAATATCTTCGTATATTTCAGAGATAAATTAAAATCCAATAACCCCTACACCTGGTTATTTTTTCTTCCGTATACTGCTCTCCTAACATTATAGGTTTAACGGAGAAGCGTATTTGAGGGGCTACTGTTGGGGGAAAATATTCCATCCTCAGGGTTATTGCCACAACAGCACAAAGGCAGATAATGGATTCGAAGGTTTCCAAACGTCCATCTTCGAAGATGTCCTAAGTCAAGCTCGAAGTATGAAGATGGGCCTTGGTTCGGAGTATATCTTCCAACTAAGGTTCTTTGAGATCTTTTCTGCCAGCTACGATGGAAGATTTATCTTTTATCTTATTAGATTAGTCTTTTACCATTTTAGCCCTATCAAGGGTACCGAATAGTTTCCACTATGTCGGTTGTAATAGAGGGGTAAATAGGTCTTTTCCTTAATATTTGGGCCTATAAATACCCCCTATTTCACCCTGTAATAGGGACCGAATACAAGTTATTCAATACATACATTCGAATTATTCTAAGTTGTTATCCTTTCGGAGGCTTAGAACAGTTCATTTCGCAAACACTTCGTTTGTCATTTTCTAATTTACAGAAACCTGTTAGCGTAATCATTTACGCCAACACTGATGAAGTGTCGTGACATAATTTTTTTAACATTTCGTTAAATTTGGTGGATAAGAAATACAAATGGACACAAAATAGTGAATGTGATTTTTCTATAAATTTTAGTGCATTATTTTAGGTACTTGCAATTCAAATTTCACATATTCAAATTTAAATACTAGAAACACAATTAATGAGTTCAAAATAGCAAATGGATCTAGAAAAATACAAAAACATTATATGGTATGAGAAATGTTGTATTTTCATTATATAAAAAATTCAAGTTCAAACATATATTTAACCATCAATTTACTTTAAACCATAGCTTATTCCTTCTCAAAACTCTATTTTCTCTCAAGAGAATTTCATATTTCTTAACATTCTATATGATAAATTTCTCTAAACATTGTCAAAATTTTATAATGGTATCTACATATAATATTATAACACCGTGATAAGTCTCGTATTTTTCTGACTTTATTTGATTTTTTTATAATTAAAAAATCCTTAAGGTCCACATTACCGATGAAGTGTCCTCACATAATTTTCTTTAATATTTCTTTAAATTTCATGGATAAGAACTAAAAATGGACGCAAAATAGTGAATGCAATTTTTCTATAAATTTTAGTGCATTATTTTAGGTACTTGCATTTCAAATTTCACATATTTCAATTTAAATCCTAGAAACAGAATTAATGAGTTAAAAATAGCAAATGTATCTAGAAAAATACAAAAAAATATATGAAATGAGATATGTTGTATTTTGATTATAAAAAATTCAAGTTCAAACAAATATTTAACCATCAATTTACTTTAAACCATAACTTATTAATATTCACAAACTTAATTATTCCATAATTATATAAATAATAAATTAACCATTAATATAGTGATAATATATTATCTTGCGTCTAAATTTAATCTATGTGAAATCCTAAACGAATACGGATATTCATATTTACAGTTATTCGAATACGGATATCCATTTTCATATCCACATTCAGCAGAATTCGGATATCCATTTCCATATCCACATTTGTAAAACGAATTCGGATATTTCCGAATGTCATCCATATTTAATTCGGATACGAATAAGGATATCCATATTTACAGTTATTCGAATATGAATACGGATAATTCGGATATTCTGACATCCATATTCATCCCTAGATGCGTCCACCAGGGGTAAGGAATATTTGAAGAGTAAGCATAATTCGAACCTCCATTTTTATTTAACTTAGAAAGGTACTTTTACAATTGATTACAAGGAGCCCCTAAGCGTAATAACGTTTATGGTGCTCTGCATGCCATGCATGCTTCAACTCTTCCCCTTCTAAATTAGCTAACTTAAACAACCCGGGGCGCCCTGAGCGTAGGATAATATATGGTCATTCCCATTATTTCCTAGCTTCCCCCGAGCGATTACACTTCGCAGCACAAATGACCTGATCTAAGCTCATTCACTTTTATCTTCGGGTCATACCATGCCTTCGTTTGGTCTTGGTACTTCGTCAGATTGGCGACAGCTCGAAGCCTTGTCTCTTCTGACAAGTCTAGTGAAGTGTTTCTTTCATCATCATTCCCAGGCTCCGTTACACGAAGGGATCTACCTTTAAGCTCCGTAGGAGTCATGGCCTCGTCTCCAAATAATAGCCTAAATGGGGTGAAACCCGTGGACCTAGCTTGAGTGGTCTGAATGGACCATAAAATCTTGGGAAGCTCTTCGGTCCATGGCCCCTTAGCTAACCCAACAATCTTTCGATTCAAACCGGAGAGAATATTTCCATTTGTCCGCTAGACGGCTCCGTTTGATTGGGGGTGGTGAACAGCTGTGAAGCATAGCTTGATGCACAGGCCTTCGCAAAACTTTTTAAAGGGCTCGGCTTCGAATTAAGTGTCATTATCAACAGTTAGCTCCCTAAGCACTCTGAACATGTAAATGATATTCGGCCAAAAGAATTTTTGTACATTTCTTGAAGTGATAGCAGTTAGGGGTTCACCTTCGACCCATTTAGAAAAATATTTGATTGCTACCACTGCAAACTTCAAGCTGCCTTTTTCCATTGGAAAAGGGCCGATGAGATCTATTCCCTATCGCGCCATTGGCCATACCGGAGTAATAACTTGAAGAGGTGTCGGTGGATAATGGCTCCGCCTACCCATCCACTAGAAACCTTGGTAGATTTGAACCAATTCTTCTACATCTCTTACAATTGTTGGCCAATAAAGCCCCTGACGAAGTGTCTTTCTCGCTATAGCACAAGGGGCTAGATGGCTGCCGCACAGGCCTTCGTGAATCTCCCGAAGTATATCTTGGCCTTTGGGTTGTGAGATGCACCGGAGTAGAGGAGAGCAAACTCCGGCTTTATAAAATATTCCGTTGACAAGCTCATAATTTCGAGCCCTTGCTTAGAGCCTTTGGAAATCTGGACCTTCTAATGAAACTGCATTGTTTTGCAAAACATCCAAAATTGGAGTCTGCCAATCGGTGACTGGAATGCAAAGGACTTCTACGGAGGGTAGTTGATGCATCGTAGGTTTGATGAGTTCTTCATAAAAATCGCCCTCCGGGACGTCCAATGCTCCGGCTGCAGCCTTCGCTAGAATATCTGCAAGTTGATTATCCGCTCGAGGAATGCTTCGAATAGAAATTCCTTTAAATAATGCTTCGGTCTTGCAGATTTATTCTAAATACTTTGCAAGTTGCGGATTCCTGGATTGGAAGCTCTTGTCAACATGCCCTACGACGACTTGGGAATCTATTTTTACTATAATTCTTGTTGCTCCAAGTGCCCTTGCCTTTCGGAGGCCTAGTGGGTTTCCTTCGTATTCTGAAATATTGTTGGTTGTCTTAAAGTTGAGACTCGCAGAATACATGGCCTTCTGCCCTGACGGTGATATTATTACAGCTCTAGCCCCGGCACTAGATGCCTAATAGGCACCGTTAGAAAAAATTGTCCACAGACCTTCAAAGATTTCTTCTGGAGCCCAAACTACGGATGGAGTCCACTCGGCCACGAAGTCAGCTATGACTTGAGACTTGATAGCTTTTCTTGCCGTGAAGGAAATACCAAAGGGGGCTAGCTCGACAGCCCATTTTCCGATCCTACCCGTGGAGTCTTTACTCCGAAGCATATCACCACAGGGATACGAGGTAGGGACAATGAGATTATGCGCTAAGAAGTAATGCCTTAGCTTCCGCGAGGCCATTACCAAAGCATAAACAAAATTTTCGAGCTCGGAGTATCTTGTCTTTGATCCGGACAAAGCTTCTAAGACGAAGTATACTGGGTTTTGCACCAGTTTTCCTTTAAGCTCTATTTCCATGACCAGCACTGCACTTACTGTGGAGCCCGTTTCTGCAAGATAAAGAAGGAGAGTTTCTTCTGGGAGGGGCACAATGAGTGTTGATAGGTTCCCGAGATAATCTTTAATATTGTCGAAGATTTTCTGGCACTCCGGCGTCCATTTGAAATTCTCGGACCCCTTACTACAGCTACCTGATTTCAATAAGATGTTTGAACTTGAATGCGATGCTAGTGGTATTGGGTTGGGCGGTGTTTTGCTTCAAGAGGGAAAACCAGTGGCTTACTTTAGCGAAAAATTAAGCGGTGCTCGTCTGAATTATTCAACCTATGACAAAGAACTTTACGCCTTGGTTCACACTCTACAAACTTGGCAGCATTATTTATGGCCTCGTGAATTTATTATTCATTCTGATCATGAGGCTTTAAAACATATTCGTAGCCAAACCAATCTGAACTGTTGGCATGCTATGTGGGTAGAATTCATAGAGTCTTTTCATTACATCATTAAACACAAGAATGGGAAAGACAACATTATTGCTGATGCTTTGTTGCGTCGATACACCATGCTATCTCAGTTAGATTTTAAAATTTTTGGCTTACAAACTATCAAAAAACAATATGCCGATGATTCTGATTTTAAGGACATTGTGATGCATTGCAAGGGTGGTAAACCATGGGGTAAATTCCACGTCAACGATAGGTTCTTGTTCCATGCTAACAAGTTGTGTATTCCAGCAAGCTCTGTCTGTCTTTTGCTGTTACAGGAAGCACATGGTGGTGGCCTAATGGGACATTTTGGTGTATACAAGACATAGGAGATTTTGGCCGCACACTTCTTTTGGCCCCATATGCGTCGCGACGTGGAACGCTTTGTTGCACGCTACACCACGTGCCAGAAAGCTAAGTCACACCTAAACAACCACGGTTTTTATATACCATTACCTATTCCTACTTCTCCTTGGCTTGATATTTCTATGGATTTTGCTTTGGGCTTACCTAGAACTAAGAAGGGGAGGGATAGTATCTTTGTGGTTGTTGATCGATTCTCTAAAATGGCTCACTTCATACCATGTCACAAAACTGATGATGATAGCAGCATTGCTGAATTGTTCTTTCGTGAGATTATTCGTTTACAGGGGGTTCCGCATACAATAGTCTCAGATCACGATGCTAAGTTCCTAAGTAATTTTTGGAGATCTCTTTGGAATAAACTAGGAACTAAATACAATTGTGCTACACATTCCTCCACAAAAATGAGCCCTTTTCAGGTTGTCTATGGTTACATTCCATAGGTGCCAATTGACTTGCTGACCCTTGATCCTTTGGATGCCCCACATGTAGATGATGTTGCACGTGTTAAACACATGTTGGACATCCATGAGCAGACGCAGCAGGACATCGCACACACTAATGCTAAAAATTGGGCTGTTGGTAGTAAAGGACGTAAACTTGTTACTTTTGAACCAGGTGATTTGGTCTGGTTGCATTTGCGCAAGGATCACTTTCCTACTTTGCGCAGGTCTAAGCTGATGCCACGCGCTACTGGTACATTCAAGGTGTTAAAGAAAATTAATGATAATGCTTATGTACTTGACTTGCCTGCAGAATTTGGTGTTTCCTCTAGTTTTAATGTTGCAGATTTGAAACCATATGCTGGCGAGGATGAGGAGCTTCCGTCGAGGACGACTTCGATTCAAGAAGGGGAGGACGATGAGGACATCAACCCCGACAAAGGAACGACTACTCCAACTAAACTAGCATAGGCGCCACCAGGACCACTCACTCGAGCTTGTGCACGTGAATTAAACTTCATAATGATTCTGAAGAATGAAGGACCAGAAGCTTCCTAAGTGCATGCGCCATCTATGCTCATGATGAATCTGCCCAGAATAAAGTCTAGGTGTTGCGCCACCTATCTATTTTTAGTTTGGCAAGAAATAACCAGGAAGGTGTTGCACCACCTAAATTAGGAAAGGGATAAGGGAGATGGTGTGGCTGATTGGACACCCACCTCCTCCCCCTATTTAGCTAGGGGCTACGCCCCCTCTTTTGGTTGGGTTTTCTTTGATAGGTTTAGCCCTTGTGCAAACTTCCTGTACTGCAGTTGTGCTCAACAGCCACCTGTGGACAGCCATAGTGAACCCCAATTCGTGAGTAATTGATATTCAGTTTTGCCTACATCTTGTTCTTGCTTGTTTCTTCGATTGCTCGCAGGAATGGAACCTCGTGTTCAGGTTGATCTTGCCACCAGCACGGTCAATAACCATTTGGAGTTGGTACAACGATTGCTAAGGCACCACGACCTATTCGTTCATAGTTGGATCGCGAGAGTCACCTCCTCCACCAATCGAAATTATCCACCTCACCGAAAGATCGGGCATTCCAGCTCTATCACTTAACCCCATTGTCAAGCCATGGTCATTCTAAGGTTGGGGTTTAGACTTCATCGGCTAGATTCACCCTCCTTCCTCAAAGGGGCATCGGTTCATGTTGATGGCGACGTATTACTTCACCAAGTGGACCGAAGCCGTACCTCTCAAGAACATGACTCACGTTGAGGTACTTGACTTTATCTTGAAACACATTATACATAGCTTTGGTATTCCTCAAACTCTCACTACAGATTAGGGTAGTTCATTTGTTTCTAAAGAAGTGAGGGACTTTGCCGAATATTATGGTATTAAGTTGATAAACTCCTTGCCCTACTATGCTCAGGCCAATGGTTAGGCCGAGTCTAGTAATAAAACAGTGATTAAGCTCATTAAGAAGAAAATTGAAGAGTTCCCTAAAAGGTGGCATGAAGTGCTCTCCGAGGCGCTATGGGCTTGTAGAATTGCAAAGCACGGTGCTACCAAAGTCAGTCCATATGAGTTGGTATATGGACAAGAAGCCGTTCTACCTGTAGAAGTAGATCTTGGCTCTTTAAGAGTGTTAAAGAAAGATGGCTTATCGGTCGATGAGTATGAAACTCTTTTGAAAGACAACCTAGAAGAAGTGACCGATAAGAGATTGAGGGCTTTAAAATCCATAGAAATAGAAAAGAGGAGAGTAGCTAAAACCTACAACAAGAAGGTTAAACCAAAATCGTTTCAAGCAGGTGACTTGGTTTGGAAGACGATTTTACCGTTAGGCACTAAGAGCCCCAAGTTTGGTAAATGGTCGCCTAGTTGGGAAGGCCCTTTCAAAATAGCCGAAATCGCTCCTGGCAATGCATATGTGTTAGAATCTCTACAAGGAGAGCGGTTTCGAAGAGCTTTGAATGGTAGATACTTGAAAAGGTATTTCCCAAGTGTGTGGCAAACAACTTAAAAGATGTCGAAAGGCCGATATGGAAGGTATCATCTTTAGCTTGTTGTGCTTTTAGTTCACTTAGTTCACTAAAAGGCACAAGGGCATGTGTTGATAGCAAAAAATGGCATCAATGATTGAGATTGTCAAAATATTAATTTTGGTAATTTGGGCTGAAAATGCACATGTCCCGGGTCAGGCCGAAGCCCTACAGGACCGAAGGACCACTGGGCTACGGGCTTCGGAAGCTTCTAGCCAGTCCATAGCCTTTGGCCAGGAGGCCTTCGGAGGCTCACTCCGCTGAAGCTTCGGCCCGAGGAGCAGAATTCAGCGGGCCTAGCCGAAGGCCCACTTCGGGCAAAGATAGAGTTGGACCTGATTCTGGCTAAGTGTTTATCTCTATGCATGATTCAGCCGAGTCATAACAGATTAGATTAGAAGTCTAGCCCCTATAAATACAGAGGCGAAGCCGGTTCAGAGGCCCCCCAACACAAATCAACCACAAAGCCCTAGCTTTGAATCACATTTACTTTATCTTTACTTTTCTGTACTCTTCGTGGGTTTGTCTGGAAGCCCTCCTACGACCACTTCGGAATAGTGGTAATCCTTGTTACTTCACTTGTGAAGTATCCGTTAATCTACGTAATAGATTGTTATCGCCTTGTTACTTCGCCTGTGAAGTATCCGCTAATCTGCATAATAGATTGCTATCACCTTGGTACTTCTCTTGTGAAGTATCCGCTAATCCACGTAACAGATTGCTACCTTTGCCACTACTGCAACTCTTAGCAGAATTCGGTCCTCATGCCAAATTGTTACTTCGAATCTACTCTATTGAAGGTTTCCACGTTCAGAGCTATGTCGTCGGAGGTGTCTGGAGCTGACAGATTGGTTTCGGAGGTTGCCAGAACACCATTTGACAAGACTGTCGCCTCGTCTGCATGCCAACACGCTTTGCCGGCAGGCTTCGTCACGACAGGCTTCTCCATGCTCGTACTCTGCTCTGGACGAAGTCACGCTCGCGCGTTGCGCCTGAGTCATCACTTTGTATCTTGCTGTATCGAAGGTGATTGTCGTGTCCAGATCCGTTCGGAGTTCATCTTCGGCCATATCGGTCCGAACGCCGAAGGTACCCTTCGGCAGGACACTTCGCACCAGACGCCGAAGGTACCCTTCAGCGACACCCTTCGCACTATAATCCGAATTAGTCGGGCTTCGCTCGGTTTGCTGGTTTGTTCTATTTAATATATTTCTTTTGGATAATTGGATTATTTTGTGTGATATGATTAACTGGCGACTCCACCCCCTCTTACCACGACTAAGGGTAGTCGGAACGCGACGTCGATGCTGTGTTACACTTAGGCTCGTCCCTAAGTATCCACACACTTTTGGATCATCGAACTGACCCAAGTGCGGGGGCACGTTTTTGTGTCAACGGGTACACACTCCGGTGTACCGCCCAAAGTACCGAACCTTTCGGTATGCAAGTCATCGTATTCTGCCGGACCCCTCCGAAAGACACACTCCGCTACAACAGCCGCATCAACTAGACCCATCGAACCCTTTGGTGAAACACCCTGCGAACCCCTTCGGAGAGACCCCTTCAAATCTAGATGGAAAATCCTATCAATCACTCATCACAGACTCCGAAACCAACCCTTGGTTTCTCAATCTCCCCCTTGATGAGTGCATTGACAACCAAATTCAAGTGCAAGAAAAATTTGAAAAATTTTAGCACACAAGTGACCATTAAAAACTCAGAAAAGAGCCAAATCATGTCATTTGACAAAAGAATTTCTCTCCCCATTTCAAAAGAGTAAAAAGCCCCTTTGGCACATCTCTCCCTTTGCAAAGCATCAAAAGTTCAGACTTCCCTTTTGCGCAATAAATACTCCCTTTGAGTTATTTTCCCTCCTTACTACAGAGAACTCAAAAATTTCTCCCCCTTTGTCAAGGAGAAATTAAAAGATGCAAAGCTTCGAAATGGGCAGAAGCGCAAAGACATATAAAACAAAAATATGCCAAACTTAATGCCAGTTTTTATGTGCTCAGCTCAATTTAACATGACCTAAAAGCATGATGATAGCATGTGATTTCATCATTTTGAAATAAAAACATCACCACTCAATCAAATTAACTAGACAGACAAGTCCGGTTCAAATGGAGTATTGACAGCAAACTTAATTTACAATGAATTTATACTTGCTATTCTTTTCATAATGCCAGGGGTTATTTATTTGTCTACCTTATACTTTCCAATCAAGCCAAGCCTAGGCAAGAAAGCCATTAGAAGCTTAAGGCAATGATTTTGGCGAACACTAAATTATCCTAGTTCATACCAAAGTGCCAATGGTAAGCAGTCTAGAATAAATTAGTGTGACAAACAAACCCAGCTGGATCTTTTAACTCTTAACATTTAAATCATGCATTTTTTTATTTTTGATAAGTGAACAAACTGTATAGCTCTTGTTAAAGAATATCCATGAGAAAGAAGTATGATTTTTCAAGTTGCAATTTTTGCATCCAGAGAAAAGGATTCTTGCTACCAAGCAGATAAATGATATGTGGGATCAGAATGGCGACTAGAGGGGGGATGGATAGGCGCCTCAACACTTTCTTTCGAATGTGATGGTCCGTTCAAAACACCCAACGCACCTCTAAGAGATAATAGTATCAACTTGATGATCACTTGAAAACAGGTTATAATGATCAGACAACTTTCCAAATCTGAACACAAACTCAGGTTTTCAATTCAACTTTAGTTCTGATAATCCAACAATACAACACATTTAATCCTTTAATCAGATTTAGCTTGAAATGGATTTGAATAATGAATCAACTTGTCACACATGAAGTCTAAATGAATTCTCAACAATTCTGAATCAATCAGGACAATGAACAGTAAAAACAGAAATCAAATTGGTTCAAAATTCAGGTTTTAGTTTCAAAACAAATTTCAGTTTAGATTTGATAATTCAGTTTACTGTAGCACTTTTGAAAATTGAACATTACTTCAATTTGCATTTGGACAGATTTCAAATTTTTAGTTCAAAACATATTTCAGCAAATTCACAACTGAATTCAATTCAGATTTTGATTTCAGATTGCAATATTCAGAAAAAAGCACTCACTCCATTTCTAAATCTGATTCAGAAAAACAAATTAGTTCAGAACAAATTTCAGATTAAAATATTCAGAAAACATCAGACTTCAAATTTTCAAACTCTTGCTAGAGAAGTAATTTCACAATAGATTTAAATCTAAAAACTGAATTCAGATTCACTATATATTTCAGTTCAGAATTCAGAGAAAATTTGATTTCAGCACATCACTCTTCAACCAGTTTTCAGAACATATCAGATTTATAATAAAACTGAGACAAATTCAACAAACTGAACTTTTCAGTCGAATTCAAAATTCAATTCCAATCAGATCATTCAATTCAGATGAGCACTCTGAACAACCAACCAAAAAAAATGTTTCAACTCTGTTCAGCCCAGAAAACAGAACTCCACATTTTCTTCTAATTGAATCAACAGAAACCTTCAAAACAAGATTGAAACATTTCAAATTCAGTTTGAACCTCTGAATAGCACTCACTTAAACAGTTGATATATTAACTAGAGCTATTTCAGACATTTGGTATTTAATCAAACTGAACTCAATTCAACCCGTGAAAGGGATGTGAGTTAGCTGGCACCAAATCTCCTTAGAACTCCATTGTTAAGCGTGCTTAGGCGGGAGTAGTACCAGGATGGGTGATCCCATGGGAAATTCTCGTTCACATCCCCGACACACCCATGACCTTCAACAAGGTCGGGCCCATGTGACCTATTTCAAAAAAAACTCATTTCAACCTCAATCAAATAAACAGATTAGTGCACAAATTTGAATTTGACACAAATCTGATTGAGAATATTGAACATTCTTCAGAACATGTTCAGACTTAAAAATTCTCAGAAAAGCTTCACTTACTGAAAACAGATTCCTGATTCAGACATCAATCTATATCTATTTGAATAACAAATGAATCAGAGTCAAAGTTCATATCTGAAATTGAGCAATGCTATCAAGTAGATTCTGAACTGACATTTGGATGACAATACCAGGAAATGGTGCTGTTCAAAACAGAGTTTAGATCTATATTCAGCTCAATTCAAACATATAACAAATTCAATTCAAACTAGAAGAAACAACCATCACTAAATTTCTTTTACTGTTACTGTTCAAACAGAATTTGTCACTCTAAAGATCATAAACAGAATCTACAACACATTTTCTACAGAAGTAGCAATTTAGCAGGATTTGATCAAAGACAAATTCAAAACTGAATTCAAAACTTCTATTTAGAAAACTAATTCCAGAACAGTACTGTTTCAGGTCAATTCCATTTCAGATTTCAGATAAACCAGTACAACCTCATACTACAAAACCAATGAAGCAACCACAATTTCAGAATATTCAAAATTGAACCAATCTAAATTCAAATCAGACACAGACTGTGAATTCAGCAAATTTCAGACAAACTACATTCAGATCAAATTGCTGGTTTCATTTTCAGAAAACCTTCTGTTCTGAAAACTCAAACCAGAACTGAAAAACTCTGAAACTTCTGCTCAATTAAAAAATATTATGTTCAACAAATTCTCAGCCAAAATTGATCCGGAAAAAACATTGTCAGCTGAAGCTTAATCAACAAAATGCTCAAGATGATCTTTGAATCATTTCAGTTCTCAAATCACAACAAAACTAAATCAGACTATAGATTCAATTCTGTTTTAATTTCAGATCAGTTTGTATCAGATTACAAATGATCTAACCACACTTTTTCAGAACCTGAACAAAAGAACTACTCAATGAAAACAGAACAGAAAACAACCCCTCTCTACTAAAACAAAAACAGAAATAGTAGTAAAGGTTAATCTTCAATTTCAGCCAAAATAGTTATGGAATATCTTTAAATCTCTTCAACCATGATATTACTCAAGAGATACTCCAAGAATCAGCCTAAAGGTTGATGAACACTTAAAGAAGCATTTCATCAAACAAGTAGAGAGCTATATAAAAAACAGAAACAGCTATTCCAGAATACATTTTAGCACTGTGGTGCCTCCTTTGATCAGCAGAACAATTAAAAAGAAATCACAAAAATCATTTGCAACTTTCGAAAATGGATCATTCAAATCTTGCACAACAAAAGATGTATAAACATCAATATCTACTTCTGCACTAGATTCACCAGAAATCGCTGCACAAAATCGATCTCAGTTCAGATTCATACCTGCGCCTGGAACACTACAGATCCTGTCGATGCACTATTCCATTTTCAGACGGTGAATAGTGCTTCACAGATTTTCTTCAAAGCAGCAAAAGAAGCAAATGTTTATGGAATTGATATTTGTTTCAACACAAGAAAAACAAAAGATCATCACCTGCCCATGGATATGGTCCCCTATTTATAGGCCAACCATGGGGGGTATTTTCTAAAAAGAACCATCTAGAATTGAAAATTACACAAAAGTCCTATTCCTTGTAATATATTTTCAGAATTAGAAAATTCTGAAAAATATATCAAAGGAGTACACTAACTCTAGACTCACAACCTTTTATTACACATTGACTCAAAATAAAAAGACTCCAAACTATTAAAATTAACAAAACTAGATATGCGACGGTTTTCAGCAAAAACCGACAAAGCCTCTCAACCCTTCGACTCGTGACACCGCTTTGCGACTCCGAGCGCCAGCAAACCACTTCCGCTCTCGATCCCCTCGAGCCACCTGAATGCTTGCCCTGGCCTCCCTCTCGCAAACCCGGCCGTCACGCCGTCGCAGTCAGTCGTCCGTCCAAGTGTTGCTCGGTCTCTTCGTGCTCTCTTGAGATCTTCTCCAACTTTGCCCGGTCTCCCTGATCCTCCGACATCAAGCTCCCCGCTCGACCCTTGATCACCCGTCGTCAACAATTGGTCAGCATCTCCTCCCTGCACATACAAGACAAGCCAAGACACGAACGTGACGCACCACCGAAACCCTCGGCAGCCAAACCTCCATTTCACATCGAACCCCTCGATGCACTCAACCAACCTCAACCACTCAAACGCTCATCCTTGTGAATCACTCATCATCCAGACTGAAACCACTCTTGGTTTCACATGATAGCTAAAGCAGTCCTGCCTAAACATGCTAGATTCAAGACTAAGCAGTGATGATGGTTTAATTTTTGAAGAAGAAAGTCATGCACAACATGAATCAGATACATTTAAATAGAGCTGAGCTATCATGATTACGTGAATTAAAACAAGGCATATTAGTGCAAAACATGTAACTATGTAATTTCACACAAAACAAGCATATGCAAGACAATCAAAGTATGCTCCCCCTCACAAAATGTCATAAGGGTGACAAACACCAAGTTCCCCACGCAAGTAGGCAAAACGCGAAGTATTGAGGGGTTTTGTGAAAATATCGGCTAGCTAATGTTGGGTATAAACATATTGAAGTTCAATATCACCCTTCTCATTGTGATCTCTGAGAAAATGGTATCGCACATCAATATGTTTGGTTCTGGAATGCTGAACTGGGTTGTTTGCAATACAAATAGCACTAGTGTTATCATAGAAAAGTGGAAGACTCTTATAATCTAACCCAAAATCCCACAAAGTGGAAACCATCCACAAAATCTGAGAGCAACAGCTAGCTGCAGCAACATATTCAGCCTCAGCCGTTGATTGTGCAACACTAGACTGTTTGCAGGATGAACAACAAACCAGCGAAGTACCTAGAAAATGACAAGTACCGGAGGTACTTTTTCTATTAGTCTTACACCCAGCAAAATCTGCATCGGAATAACCACGAAGACACAAAGAGGAAGACGCAGAATACCAAACGCCAAATTCAAGGGTATGCTTGAGGTACCTGAGAATGTGCTTGACCGCTTGGCGGTGCGAAGCTCATGGTGAAGCCTGAAAACGAGCGCACAGACACACAACGAAGTGCATGTCTGGCCTCGTAGCCGTCAGGTAGAGGAGGGAGCCAATCATGCTCTAAAACTCCTTCTGATCCACAACTTCTCCATCTCGTCGGGATTCAATGCTACCGAAGTAGCCATCGGAGTAGCGAGGGGCTTCACATCTGACATATCAAACTTCTTGACCAGGTCCTTGGTGTACTTCGTTTGATGAACGAAAGTACCTTGTTTGCTTTGCTTGATTTGCAAACCAAGGAAAAAGGTGAGTTCGCCCATCATGGACATTTCAAATTCCCTGCTCATAATTCCTGCAAACTCAGCAACCAAAGCATGAGAAGAACCACCAAAGATGATATCATCCACATAAATCTGAACTAGCAGAAAATTTTTACCATGCTTGAGAGTAAAAAGAGTTTTATCGACTGACCCCATCATGTACCCTCGCTCAAGCAGAAAAGATCGAAGTCTATCATACCATGCCCGAGGGGCCTGCATGAGTCTAAAAAGAGCCTTATGAAGTTTAAGGACTCTATGGGGGTATCTAGGGTTCTCGAAGCCTGGGGATTGTTTTACATAAACATCTTCGCCTATGAAGCCATTAAGAAAAGCACTCTTAACATCCATTTGATATAATTTGAAACCATGGGATGCCGCAAATGCAAGTAAAATCCTAATGGCCTCAAGACGTGCAACTGGTGCAAAAGTCTCAGCAAAATCAATCCCTTCTAACTGAGAAAAATCCTGAGCTACAAGTCTAGCCTTGTTTCTAACTACAGTCCCATCCTCCCCTTGTTTGTTTTTGAAAATCCATTTTGTTCCAATGAAATGAACATTTGGTGGAGGATCAACTAAAGTCCAGACTTGGTTTCTCTCAAAATTTTCAAGTTTTTCATGCATGGCATTGATCTAGCTAGAATCAGAAAGTGCATGACTAACATCTAAGGGCTCGAAAGAAGCAACAAAAGTAGAATCTTTGAAGTGAGAGAAGGAACGAGTTAATATTTGATCAAGCTCGGTGATAATCTGCTCCGGAGGATGCATCTTCTGAATGTGGTGCGGAGCTTCACGATGAGATGCAACCTCCCCCTCGACTTGTGCATTGGAGTGGTCTAAGATGACCGATGTCGAGATAGTTGCTTTGAGACCTTGCGCCGAAGTGGTCGAAGAGAGGTTGTCTTCGGGGGTTGATGTCGAGGGTAGTAGGGGTTCATCCTCGTAGCCTTTGGGATCTTCATCTTCGAAGATGGTATGTTCCATATTGTGTTCACTTGCCTGTTCAAAAGTAAAACGAACAGAGGGGGTTGATTCATCAAAAGTCACATCACATGACTCGATGACAGTGTTAGTCTCCAAATTAAAAGCACGATAAGAGTGATCATGAGTAGTGTATCCCAAAAAGATCCTGTCAGAAGATCGCGACTCAAATTTGTCCAAATTTTCACGTTTTAGGAGAAAGCATCAACAGCCAAAAACTCGAAGATGAGTAACTTTGGGTTGTCTCCCAAAATGCAGCTCATAAGATGTTAAGTTTAAAATTGAGCACAAAAAGATTCGGTTTGAGATGTAGTAATCAGTATTCATGGCCTCAGCCTAGAATTTTTTAGGAGTCCTGTGCTCATCGATCATCATCCTAGCCATCTCAACCAAAGTGTAGTTTTTCCTCTCAACAACACCATTTTGTTGAGGGACCCGCGGAGCAGAGAATTAATGTTCTATGTCATGCTCCATCCAAAAGTCAACAAAGAGATTGTTCTTGAACCTAGTGCCATTATCACTTTGAATGAATTTCAATGCACTAGAGAGTTCAGTGAAAAGTCTCGAAGCTAAGCTCCGAAAGTGTGAAAACACTTCATCTTTGCTGGCAAGAAAGAAGACCCAAGAGTAGCGAGAGAAATCATCAACTATGACTAACACATACCACTTGTCGCCTAAAGAACTAACTTGAGAAGGACCTACATTGTCCATATGGAGAAGTTCTCTAGGTTGTTCAGTTATCACCATGGTGACTGGTGAGTGCGAAGAGACAATCATCTTTCCATGTCGACAAGGAGCGCAAACTAAATTTTTCTCAAATTTGAGCTTCGGCAATCCTCGGATCAAACCTAGGGCACTCAACCGAGCGAGCAACTCAAAACTCATATGCCCTAGTCTCCTATGCCACTTCCAAAGCTCAGAAGACAAATGTGCAACAAGGAAATGAGAAGAACCAAATGACTCAGAAAAGTCAGCTCCAAAAACTCTCCCAACTCTAAAGATCTTACAAACTACAGCGCCATCAGAATTGAGTACTTGCGAAGTATTGCGATGGAATCGCACTTCGAAGCCCTCATCAAGCAACTGAGATACAGAAAGCAAATTGTATACCAAATTTTCAACCAAAGCAACATCTTTGAGAGTGAAATTCGAGTTGATTCTTACCACACCTTTACGTTTCACTCTACTCCTTCGATTGTTGCCGAAGGTGATATATTCCTTTTGCTTGGTTGTGGTGAGGCTGGAGAACCATGTTGCATCTCCGGTAATATGGCGCAAACAACCGGAGTCCATGATCCACGTGTTTTCCAAACCTCGATCTGGTGCCTACACATGATAAGAGAACCTCGATCGCTTGGTGCTGGGGTGAGTGAAAACCTGACGAGGCATCTAGCACTGAGTGATACGAGCAGTAGGCATAGTAAAAGCAGACTGTCTACGCACAGGAAAAATAGAATGATGCGAAGTGCGAGATCTACCTACATGTTGTGACCCAATGCATGACGAGGTCTCCTAACCTGTCGAGGCACAAAGCCACTCACGTGGGGTCTACCACCATATGCAACATTGTTGGACCGAAAACGGCGACCAGAGGGGGGGTGAATGGGAGTTTTTAAAATTTCAGGCTAAAATAGCGTTCTGTTTTAATACAGTCTACTGCGGAACAGGCTTCGAACACAACCTTCGAAGTTCTGGTTCAGAGGTGTTTGACGGCTCCAAACACAGGCTTCGCAAGGAGCAAAAGTTCGAAGCCAAGAAGACTTCGCTCCACTCACAACCCTGGAAAATCTACTCTGCTAAGTCAATGCAGGCTCCGCACACAAGGTGCTTCGAGCAGGCTTCGCACTTCACCCTTCGCACGAGTGGACTGACCTCTGAGGACTACGACCAAGTACTTAGCGACAGCACCAGTGCTGGGCTTCGTACGCCGAAGGTCTAAACGCACACTAACAAACTTCGCTAGGGGCTTCGTCACGATAAAAACACGGGCTTCGATCAGGTCTTCGCTAGTAAGCAGTGAGGTCTTGCCTCCTGTTACACAGAGCGAACGCACACTAAAAAGCACACTTCGCACAAAACATACTTCGCCTACCCAGCCCCCATATTTATAGCCACTATTCACCCAAGTGAATTGACTACTTTACCCCTAGGGTTTACACTAGTTTTGTCTCTACAGAACAGAGGGGTACAAAAGGTAGTCAACTTTATTTGGAGGCTTCTCTGTCAACTTTGCAGAGGGGACAGCGTCAGCTTTTTGCAGAGCAGACAATGTCAGCCTTTGTAGTCTTTGACCTTTCTGGAGCCCCCCTTCGCACACGAGGGGTGCAGTATCTTCGGTGAGAAGCCTTGAGCCTGATGACCTTCACTTCACCGATGTCAGCCTCCGATACAGTGACGGTTTTGAGCCGAAGCCGTCAAAGCCCTTGGGCCTTCGCACCACCACCTCCGGAGTGGACCACCATGGCTTCGCAACTACTCCCAGCTCGAACTCCGTCAGTCCGTGTACCGAAGCCATGCCTGGCCGAAGCACCACAAGACAACCTCACTCCGGAGCTAGCCTCGCTCCGAAGCCTCCGTCACTCCGAAGCCCTCCTTCGGAGTACCACCCTTCGAAGTCCCTCCTTCGTCCAAGGCCTCCGCACGAAGCATTCCATGAGCACTTCGTCGCAGTGTCTCTCCCCGAGCACACTCCTCGACGAGCCTCACCAAGACCATGCCTTCGATGCACCTTGACTTCTAAGAACTTCGTCGGGTACCTTCGAGTGTCTCCCTCCGGAGCACACATCGAACACTTTGCCTCCACTGAGGACTTGATCCACCATACTCCGAAGTCACTCCTTCCGGAGTACCCTTAGAAGTGCCTCGCCTCTGAGGACTTTGTCTCGGAGTACCTTCACCCGGAGCCACGCTTCGCACTTACTGCCTTCACCTGGTGCACCTCAACCCGAGGACCGACCCAGACCCCTTCGCAGCCACCGTGACGGAGCTCCCCGCTCCACTGGCATCAAGCCTCCCACTTGACCCAGGTTCACCTGCTGCGAACCATCCGTCGCCTCCGCAGTCCCCTGCGCACCACAAACAAGCAGACAAGTGTATCCAGTACTCCGGACACCTCTCCAGGTTAGCAACCTTCGGCACACACTCTGGTGTACCGCCCAAAGTACCGAGACCTTCGGTCCAAACCTAGTCATCGTGTACTGTCGGACCCCTCCGACAGGCACACTCCGCTGCAACAGCTGCAGTAATCAAAGCCCACCGAACCCTTCGGTGAAACCACCTCCGAACACCTTCGGAGGTACAACCTCCGAACCCCTTCGGAGGTACCCCTTCGAACCAGAGGATAAATACTGTCAATCACTCATCACAGACTCCGAAACCAACCCTTGGTTTCTCAATCTCCCCCTTGATGAGTGCATTGACAACCAAATTCAAGTTCAAGAAAATTTAAAGAATTTAGCACACAAGTGACCATAAAAACTCAGAAACAAGCCAAATCATATCACTTGACAAAAGAATTTTCCTCCCCCTTTTCAAAAGAGTAAAAGCCCCTTCGGCAAATCTCCCCTTTCTCAAGATAAAAACTCCCCCTGAGATAATTTTCCCTTTTTGCAATGAAGAACTCAAATTTCTCCCCCTTTGGCAATGCAGGCATCAAGGAGCATTCAAAAGATGCATAGCTTCGAAATGGGCAGAGTTGCAAAGACATATAAAGAAAAAATATGCCAATATTAATACCAATTATCATGTGCTTAGCTCAATTTAACATTCTCTAAAAACATGATGACAACATGTGATTTTATCATTTTGAAATAAAAGTATCACCATTAAATCAAGATAACTAGACAAGGAACAGCAAGGACTGCGCAAAGCTAGTCAATTTCTACTCTAGACAGACAAGTCCAGTTCAAATGGAGCATTAAAAGCAAATTTGATGATCAATGAATTTTGTTGTTCTTTTTCATAATGCCAGGGGTTATTTGTTTGTCCACCTTATACTGTCCAATCAAGCCAAGCCTAGGCATGAAAGCCATCGGAAGCTTAAGGCGGTGATTTTGGCATACACTACACTATCCCAGTTCAGACCAATGTGCAATGGTAAGCAGTCTAGAATAGAGTAGTGCGACAAATAAACCCATCTGGATCTTGTCACTTAAAGCATGCAAATCATGGATTTTGGAATTTGTGATTAAGTGAACAAATTGTTTGGCACTTTAGGAATATCCATGAAAATGTGGAACATTTTTTCAAGTTGCAATTTTTAGCATCCAAGGAAAAGTGTCTTGCTATCAAGCAGATAAAAGATAGCTAAACCAGTCCTGCCTGTACATGCTAGATACAAGATTGAGCAGTGAGCATGATTTGAGTTTGGAAAGAAAACATCATGCACATTAATGTTTCAGATATATTAAATAGAGCTGAGCTGACACGAGTTCATGAATTATAATCAGGCATATAAGTGCAAGAGATGTAGATGCAATTTCACACATGATGAGCATATGCATGATAATTAAAGAACAGCTCCCCCTCACAGAATGCCGTAAGGGTGACAAATACCAAGTTCCCCACGCAAGTAGGCAAATCGAGAAGCATCGAGGGGTTTAGTGAAAATATCGGCTAGCTGGTGTTGGGTATCAACATATTGAAGTTCAATATCACCCTTCTCATTGTGATCTCTGAGAAAATGATATCGCACATCAATGTGTTTGGTTCTGGAGTGCTGAACCGGGTTGTTTGCAATACAAATAGCACTAGTGTTATCATGGAAAAGTGGAACACTCTTATAATCTAACCCAAAATCCCGCAAAGTGGAAGCCATCCACAAAATCTGAGAGCAACAGCTAGCTGCAGCAACATATTCGGCCTCAGCCGTCGATTGTGCAACACTAGACTGTTTGCGGGAAGACCAGCAAACCAGAGAAGTACCCAGAAAATGACAAGTACTAGAGGTACTTTTCCTATCAATCCTACACCCAGCA
>JAAALK010000287.1:73146928-73451773 GCA_019279435.1 Zizania palustris | reverse complement strand
GACAGGCGGGCCACGACTGCCAGAGAGAGGGAGACGGAGGCGAGAGGCTGCCATGTGGGGCCGAGGCGGGCGCGGGCGGGAGAGAGAGGAGGGGAGCGGCGCCGACACCTGGGTCCCACCCGTCAGAGAGAGAGCAGAGATGGGCTGGCCTAAAAGGCTTTAGGAGGGAGGTTTCGGGGTTGGGGCCCAATAAGCATTTTAAATTCTTTTCTGATTTAAAATAATTCCAGGAATTCATTTATTTGATTAAGAGTTGAACCATTGTTGATAAAATTTGTAAAAATCCTAAAATTATAGTTTGGTCTCTAGTTCATCTCATAAAATTTTCAAGTCCAGATTTTTAGTATTTCTCCCAGTTTGGCTTTATTTGGGTTCTTTTGTGAATTTCCCTTTAATAATTAATCAAAAATAATTTGAATAATATTTTTCTTTTTATTTTATTCCTTTTAATTTCTGGGGTGTTACAATCCTATCCCCTTACAGAGAATCCGTCCTCGAGATTCGGATCAATCCTCGAATAGCTCAGGATGCTGTGCCTTGAGTTCATCTTCTTTTCCCATGTAGCTTCCTCTACCGGATGATTGCTCCACTGTACTTTGCAGAAGCGGATGACTCGACTCCTGGTGGTCCTTTCTTTGACTTCCAATATCTTGACCGGCTTTTCCACATATGTCAGATCCTCTTGGACGTCCAACTGCTGAAGATCCACTTGCTCCGTGGGGACGCGGAGACACTTCTTGAGTTGAGATACATGGAACACATCATGCACTCCAGTCAGCGAAGGTGGTAGTTCCAACTGATAAGCTACTTCGCCTTGGCGTCGGATAATGGGAAATGGTCCAACATATCGAGGGGCCAACTTTCCTCTCATGTTAAACCGTTGAGTACCACGGAGAGGTGTAACCTGAAGGTAGACATGCTCTCCTTCAAAGGCTAAGTCTCGGTGACGATTGTCTGCGTAGCTCTTCTGTCGCGATTGGGCTGTCTTGAGTCGGTCTCTGATGATCCGTACCTTCTCTTCAGCTTCCCGAAGAATGTCTGTCCCAAATACTTGGGATTCACCTGTTTGGTCCCAAAGTAGTGGCGTTCTGCACTTACGTCCATATAGGGCTTCAAAAGGAGACATCTGAAGACTGGCTTGATAGCTGTTGTTGTATGAAAATTCTGCGTATGGCAAGCTCTTGTCCCAAGTGGCTCCAAAATCTAAAACACATGCTCGAAGCATATCCTCCAGTATCTGATTTACCCTTTCTGTTTGTCCATCTGTCTGAGGATGGTAGGCGGTGCTGAAATTTAATCTCGTGCCCATCTCCTCTTGGAGGTTCTTCCAAAAACGAGAGGTAAACTGACTTCCTCGGTCAGACACTATCTTCTTGGGCACTCCGTGAAGACATACAATCCGGGCCATATATAACTCTGCAAGCTTAGGGCCACTAAAGGTCGTCTTGACGACTATGAAATGAGCTACTTTCGTAAGCCGATCAATGATCACCCATATCGAATCATACCCAAGTTGGGTCTTTGGTAATCCGGTGATGAAATCCATACCAATCTCTTCCCACTTCCATTCAGGTACCTTAAGCGGCTGTAATAATCCTGCAGGTCTCTGATGTTCAGCTTTTACTCTTCTGCAGGTGTCACATTCGGCGACAAATTGGGCAATCTCTCTTTTCATGCTGACCCACCAATACGTTCCTTCAGATCTTGGTACATCTTGGTACTGCCGGGATGAATGGAGTACAATGTCTCATGGGCTTCTCTCAGGATAAGGGTCTTTATCTCTGGTTTATCCGGCACACATATCCGGGTTCCAAACCAAATGGTGCCATTTTCGTCTTCTGAAAATCCGGGGGCTTTTCCTTGTCTCATGTTCTTCCTGATGGCAGCTATATCCGGGTCCTCCATCTGAGCTTCACGGATTTGCTCAAATAGAATAGGCTGGGTTTCCAAGGTGGCTAGATATGCTCTGGTGGTCAATCCAAGATTCAACTTTTCCATCTCCTTACATAACCAGGGTGCGTGTTCTTGAATCATCATGGCCGTGCAATATCCCTTGCGACTTAACGCATCTGCTACCACATTTGCTTTTCCTGGGTGGTAGTGAATACCTAAGTCATAGTCCTTGATTAGTTCCAACCATCGTCTTTGCCGCAAGTTAAGGTCTGGCTGTGTGAAGATATACTTCAAACTCTTGTGATCCGTAAAGATCTCACAGCGATTCCGAACCAAATAGTGCCTCCAAATCTTGAGGGCGTGCACTACGGCGGCTAATTCCAAATCATGGGTCGGATAATTTAACTCATGAGGTCTCAACTGACGGGAGGCATAAGAGATAACCTTCCCATCCTGCATAAGAACACATCCCAATCCTTGGCGAGACGCGTCGCAATAGACATGGAAGTCTTTGCGGATATCCGGTAGGGTCAGTATAGGTGCAGACACCAAACGAGTCTTGAGGGTGCGGAAACTTTCCTCGCATTCAGGAGTCCATTCGAACTTCTCTCCTTTCTGCAACAACTTGGTCATTGGCTTGGCTATCTTAGAAAAATTCTCGATGAATCTTCGGTAATATCGGCCAAGCCCAGAAAACTTCGTATCTCAGATACGTTCGTGGGTGGCAACCAATCCGTAACTGCTTCTACAGTGGCAGGGTCTACTGCGATTCCTTGCGCAGAGATGATGTGTCCGAGGAACTTTACTTCCGCCGTCCAAAACTTGCATTTACTGTACTTGGCGTATAATTGGTGTTCCCTTAGCTTTCCTAAGGTTAACCGGAGGTGAGTCTCGTGCTCTTTCTGGTCCCTGGAATAAATGAGAATGTCGTCTATGAATACTACGATGAACTTGTCCAAATACTCCATGAATACCTTATTCATCATATTCATGAAAATGCAGGGGCGTTGGTCAATCCAAAGGACATAACCGTACACTCATATAATCCATAACGGGTAGTGAAGGCAGTCTTGGGTATGTCCTCCTCTCGGATCCTTAGCTGATGATAACCAAACCGCAGGTCGATCTTCGAGAATACCGTAGCTCCTTTGAGCTGGTCGAAGAGATCATCGATCCGAGGCAACGGATACTTATTCTTGATTGTTACCTCATTCAAGGCGCGATAATCCACACACATACGCTTTGCCTTGTCTTCTTTCTTCTCGACGAAGATGATGGGGGCTCCCCACGGTGATGTGCTTGGTCTGATATAGCCTTTCTTCTCAAGATCCTCCAACTGTTGCTTCATCTCAGCTAATTCGTTGGCGGCCATTCGGTATGGTCATTTGTATATAGGGGTGGTTCCAGGTACCAAGTCAATCCTGAACTCGATGTCCCTCTTGGGGGGCATTCCTGGTAAATCCTCTGGAAACACGTCCGGGTACTCACAGACTATTGGTATTTCTTCCAAGGTAATCTGGTGCAGTCTTGGTCTTCTGATCTTTAGTCTTGGCATCTGAAATGTGACGGCAGTCCCTTCTTCGCTGGTCACAGTCACTTTTCTCTGGGCACATTCTATCACGCCTTGGTATTTATTTAACCAATCCATTCCTAGAATGAGATCTAGGCCTTGGCATTCTATTAGGATGGGGTCGGCCCAGAATAAGGTGCCGTGGATATCTATCCATACCTTTGGGCTATATGTTAGGGCTAGAGTTTGTTTTCCCGGGGTGACTATTTGTACGGCTCTGGGTAGATCTTCGGTGTTTAGATTGTTCTTTTCCACAAAATCAGTTGATATGAAGGAGTGCGTAGCTCCAGTGTCAAATAAAACCACTGCAAGTGCTGAATGTACCAAGAACTTACCCATCACTATCTCTGGTGCGGCCTGAGCTTCTTCAGCGGTGACGTGATTGACTCGGGCGCGGATGGCGGGGTTCGCGGCAACTCCTTGGACGCAGCTTAGGATGGGGGCAAGAATTGGAGTAATGCCCCTCCTGACGGCAGTTGAAGCATACCACGGGCTTGCCGTGCTTGTCGCGCAGGATCTCTGCCTTCTTGGCCGGGGCAGCTGGGGCAGTTGGTGGGGCGGGCGCGGCACGAGGTTGGCTGGCTCCAGCATTGGCGGCTGGTGGCGCCGGACGATATACTGGGCGGGGGTGGTACTGCTGTGCTGGTGGTGGTGGAGCAAAACGGGGTCTCTGGGTCATCCCCTGGTTTTGCCTGAAGGCAATCATGCGCTTCTTCTTCAGGTCGACCTTGTTTTGCTGGGTCTCCTGCATGATGGCCTTGTTCACCAACTTTTGGAAGTTGGCGAAGTCTCCAGAGATGAGTTGTAGGGACAACTCGTCCTTCAGTCCCCTAAGGAACTTGGCCTGTCTGGCCGCATCCGTACGGACCTCCTCTGGTGCGTACCGGGCCAGACGGTTAAACTCGTGTAGATACTCAGTGACAGATCTGCTCCCCTGCTGCAGATCTCGGAACTCTTGTTGCTTCTGGGCAACGATGCCGTCGGGGATGTGGGCGGCATGAAAGGCAGCCGAGAACTCCGCCCAAGTGGGGGCGTGGCCCTTGGGCAGGGTCTCACGATGATTGTCCCACCACTCTGCGGCGGGACCATGAAGCTGGTGGGTGGCGAAGGCCACCCTCTCCTGCTCGGTGCAGGTCAAGAGGTCGAGCTTCTTCTCGATGGCTCGCAACCAATCCCCAGCCTCCATGGGGTTGGTGGTGCTCGAGAAGGTCGGTGGGCGGACTCGGAGGAACTCCGAGAGCTGTGACGCGGGAGCGGGAGCTGGTGTGGCAGGTCGGGGCAGCTCGGGCTGTTGGTGGAGGCGAAAAGAGGTGAGCCTGCTGCTCTTGCATCTGCTGTACTGCTGCTGCATCTGGTGCAATAGGGCTAGCAACCAACTGGTTCTGAGTGGCCATCATCTCAGCCAAAGTGGGGTGATTGGCGACCGGGGCTTGCCTCTGCCCGGTGGCTCCCCATTGTGGCAGGTTGCCACTATCCCCTCCGTTCTGAGGAGCGTCTGATCCCTGAGTGTTGGTCATCCTGGAGTTTTCAAAGTATACACATTTATTTTAGTGAACTTCTTCATATTTTATTTCAAAAGGGTACCGTTCTTGCGGTTACATTTATTTATTCTCTCATTCATGCCTTATATTTTGACATGAATGCTAATACAAGCAAGCAATAAAACGAACAATCAATCGTAAAACTACGTCTAAGGCAGCTCGGGGGATGGCTCGATCTCGGGCTCGTGGGAGACGGTCGGGGTCGAGGAACTGGATGGTCCGGCGGGTGGTGCGCTGCGGGAGATCCTCTTGGGCCTCACAGTGGGGATCCAAAGGGGTTTCTTCCTGCGAGGCGGAAGAGGTGCGATCTCCTCTATGTCCTTCTTCAATTCCTCGATCTGGTAGCGGAGATGTGGGTTGGTGGCGACACGCTGTCGAAGGAGCTCATTTTGACGCCGCAACTCCTCTGCCTCGGCAGCCAAGCGGTGTCCCTGCTGGATGCGGCGACGAAGTTCTCCGTTCTCGCGGTTCAGATCCTCGGAAGAGTGTCGATAGGAGCTGATGGTGTCGCGCTGTCCATTGGCGTCCTGCAGCGCCTCGTAGTGGAGTTGTCCATGGCCTCCAAAAGTCTCATCATGCGTAGATTCGAGTTGCGCTGGGTGAGGTCTGAGTAAGCTGCGGGACTCCCTGGGTGTGCGAAGGGATGAAGCGAGCCGTGCGCGGGGGCAGCTCGTGACCATCGAAGCTCGTGAGTGACTGAAGAGCGGCTCGCTGCTGGCCACCACGAATGAGGTCCTCCATCCATGGGTGTAGGTGTGAGCTGCTGAGGGGAGGGCGGATCACACGTGACCTCGCAGAGCTCTCGTTCGCATCGGGGAAGACTCCGTGGTAACGGCTCATGGAACCACCAAAAACTGACGAGCACGAGCTCGCGGATGAATCCGGCCTCGTCCGAAGGTTCCTTCATGGTAAGAACCGGCATCTACAAAAGAGAGAGAAAATTTGTGAAAACTCGGAGATGAGAGATAAGTAATCTTTTGTAAAATATAGTGAATATATATCCTAAGGTCAGGCTGTTGGCTTCCTACAGTCAACGTCGGCTCTGATACCATCTGTCGCGCCCCGATTTAATAAATCAGGACCTTATTGAAATTCCAAAGAAAATCAATAAACCAAGACGTTCATAAAGCGACCACGTACAATACGGGCAATCATTCACGGTTCGTAGACCGCATTAATACAAAAGTGAATGAAAGTGAAGAGAAACTAATAAAATCAAGGGTCCTAGATGAACGCCTCCTTCCAGTCTCGCCTTGACTGGGTCGCTACTCCAGACCTTCATCCTCCTCGTAGTAGACGGGCTCTGATGGTGTAAGTCAACGGGGTGAGTACAGATGTACTCAGCAAGCCACCGAATGCAAATATAATGCAAGGTAATAACAAGGGAGATAGTGGCTAGTTTTGCGGAAGCAGCATATTTGTAAAGCATTTAATGTGAGCAATTTATTAGTACGGAAAGGTAAACATGTGAATGCATCATCATCTTCTAACTCGAGGAGTACGTTTTACCTCCTCGCACATCAGTCCTTACATGCCATGAATAACTCATCCATTCAAACAATTTGTAAACTAACTGCGAGTAGTCACACAACCCGCCCTTGACCGTGGGCTCGGCTTTTCGAAAAGATTGAATTACTCTGATCAGAGATGTACCACTGTACCCACAAGGCACGCACTCATCACCTACACCGAAGTGTAACGAGATGACCCATCACACGGGAACTCGTGCCAAAACCTTCCATATGGTCTTCCCCGACTCAACAGCACCCTCTTATAGGTTTCGTACCGTGTCTCGCCATGTCGAGTTTCCACAATACCCCCTCTTGAGCCATCGTCGGTACAAGGCGCCCTGAGGGCTAGCCCCTTGCCCCCTCCACTATGGTGCCGTGAGACGGAGTGTTCCACACTTCCAGTTAGGACTTACCCATTAGACTTGTGGTTGGTACGGAAGTGCTTTGCAACAGATCCCGCAGACCGGTCCTTATAGTGCCCCGGGTGCGACATACCAAACCCGAGCTTGCACCCGGAACCCACCATACTTATAACATACCTAACTCCAACAGAGTCCATAGACAAGGATAACGGGGTATTTCATATACCAGAATTCATCTATTCTACGACTCATTCTTTATATCCTATAGCAGTTGTGCCGGTACATTGGGCACTAGCTAATATAATATTTGTAGAGTGACAAGGAGTTGAGGCTCAATAAGCATGGCTTGGGTTTGCACACAAGGACGGGGATCTAATAAATATAAGTGTAGGGCTTGATCTTTGTCTAATGCAATATTAACCTATGAGTTATAGCGATAATTTATTAAATCATGGGCTCAATAATGATCAACTGTGTCCACAAAGGTGGTCGATGACTTGCCTTGATCAGCAAAGGGTGAAGGAGGAACCTCGGGTAGAACTCCTGCTCCTCGACGAACTCGTAGTCTTCTCGTTACGAAAAAATAAATAATACATTCAATAAACAGATAAAATTCACCAAATAAAGGAACATACATCATTTGTGGGTGTTTTTATGTGAAGTAGTATTTTAATATTCTGAGTTTTATATAAAACAGTAAAGTCTAATATTTTAGGGTTTTTCCCAATTTATTTTCTGCATTATTCATTTTAACCATAAGGGATTTTTATTTATTTATTTATTAATAATATTTTGGGCAACAGAAACATACTGTTTTTATGGCATTAATGTGTGGAGAATAATATTCTGGTTCTAACAAAATTTGAATGGTGAAATTTGGAGTTAAAATGAGCAAGATATGAATTTTTGAAGTTTAAACTATTTTCTGAATTTTATTTTAAAACCAGAAATGGGTTCTGGTCCACGGTGAACCAGGCTCACGGTGGACTGGCTACTGTGCGCGTGGACCGGATCAACCAGATCCGTCGGATCCAGATCCGGCGGCCAGGCGCGAGGCGGGAAGGCTTTAATGAAATCGGACGGCTGTGATTAAAACGTGGCGAAGAGGTACGCGTGGACGCACCAGATCGCTTCAGGGACTTAAGTTACGATCAACGGCCGAGATGGCACCGTACCCCTTTGATCAGATCTGAGGGCCCTGATTAAATCCCGAAGGGATTTAATCGTAGCCCTTCGATCACGATCGGACGGCCACGATGCCTTCCGGCACGGCACGGGCGTAAGGGGTATGTACCCTTCGTCTCCGGCGATGGCGAGGCCTCGGGTGCGGTGGCTGCGGCGGCGGCGAGCGCCTACGTGACGAGCTAGGGCCAGAAATGGAACGCGGGGAGCAAGGGGGTCATGATGGTACCTTTGGTGGCGACGAAGGGGGCCCGGAGGCGACCGGCGGCGAGCGTAGACGGCGGGGAGGTTTCGGGTGTTTGACGGCGACGGCGATCCGGTGGTCTTCACGACCGACGGAGGGGTGGCCGATGACGAGCGGGCTCCGGCGGTCTCGTCAGTGGCGGTGGCTAAGGCGGAGGAGGCCGGAGGCGGCGGCGATGTCTCGCCAGAGGTGGAGCAGAGGAGGGGCTCGCAAAAACCGCAGCGGCGCTCTGGAGGGCGAAGGCTAGGGCTTAGGCGGTGTGGGCAGAGTGCGGTGAGCAGAGGGGTACTTATAGGGGTCACCGGCGGTGCCTAAACGGAAGGAAACCGAAGGTTTCCAAGAACTCCGGCGAGGGTTTCCTAACTCTCGGCCGAGCTCCCATAAACGGCAAAACGCGTCGGGATTACATGGAAAGGGATCATCGGCAGTTGGGGAAAGTGATCCGAGGCAAATCCAGGCGAATGCGGGCGGCCGGCGGCGAAAACAGAAGGTGGGGGTCGCCGGCATGGAAGGGGGGATCCCCTTCCATCGGAGACGAAGCATCTGACAGGTGGCCCCCACCTGTCAGCGGGCGAAACGAAAAAGGAAGGGCCGACAGGCGGGCCACGACTGCCAGAGAGAGGGAGACGGAGGCGAGAGGCTGCCATGTGGGGCCGAGGCGGGCGCGGGCGGGAGAGAGAGGAGGGGAGCGGCGCCGACACCTGGGTCCCACCCGTCAGAGAGAGAGCAGAGATGGGCTGGGCCTAAAAGGCTTTAGGAGGGAGGTTTCGGGGTTGGGGCCCAATAAGCATTTTAAATTCTTTTCTGATTTAAAATAATTCCAGGAATTCATTTATTTGATTAAGAGTTGAACCATTGTTGATAAAAATTTGTAAAAATTCCTAAAATTATAGTTTGGTCTCTAGTTCATCTCATAAAATTTTCAAGTCCAGATTTTTAGTATTTCTCCCAGTTTGGCTTTATTTGGGTTCTTTTGTGAATTTCCCTTTAATAATTAATCAAAAATAATTTGAATAATATTTTTCTTTTTATTTTATTCCTTTTAATTTCTGGGGTGTTACAATCCTATCCCCCTTACAGAGAATCTCGTCCTCGAGATTCGGATCAATCCTCGAATAGCTCAGGATGCTGTGCCTTGAGTTCATCTTCTTTTTCCCATGTAGCTTCCTCTACCGGATGATTGCTCCACTGTACTTTGCAGAAGCGGATGACTCGACTCCTGGTGGTCCTTTCTTTGACTTCCAATATCTTGACCGGCTTTTCCACATATGTCAGATCCTCTTGGACGTCCAACTGCTGAAGATCCACTTGCTCCGTGGGGACGCGGAGACACTTCTTGAGTTGAGATACATGGAACACATCATGCACTCCAGTCAGCGAAGGTGGTAGTTCCAACTGATAAGCTACTTCGCCTTGGCGTCGGATAATGGGAAATGGTCCAACATATCGAGGGGCCAACTTTCCTCTCATGTTAAACCGTTGAGTACCACGGAGAGGTGTAACCTGAAGGTAGACATGCTCTCCTTCAAAGGCTAAGTCTCGGCGACGATTGTCTGCGTAGCTCTTCTGTCGCGATTGGGCTGTCTTGAGTCGGTCTCTGATGATCCGTACCTTCTCTTCAGCTTCCCGAAGAATGTCTGTCCCAAATACTTGGGATTCACCTGTTTGGTCCCAAAGTAGTGGCGTTCTGCACTTACGTCCATATAGGGCTTCAAAAGGAGACATCTGAAGACTGGCTTGATAGCTGTTGTTGTATGAAAATTCTGCGTATGGCAAGCTCTTGTCCCAAGTGGCTCCAAAATCTAAAACACATGCTCGAAGCATATCCTCCAGTATCTGATTTACCCTTTCTGTTTGTCCATCTGTCTGAGGATGGTAGGCGGTGCTGAAATTTAATCTCGTGCCCATCTCCTCTTGGAGGTTCTTCCAAAAACGAGAGGTAAACTGACTTCCTCGGTCAGACACTATCTTCTTGGGCACTCCGTGAAGACATACAATCCGGGCCATATATAACTCTGCAAGCTTAGGGCCACTAAAGGTCGTCTTGACGACTATGAAATGAGCTACTTTCGTAAGCCGATCAATGATCACCCATATCGAATCATACCCAAGTTGGGTCTTTGGTAATCCGGTGATGAAATCCATACCAATCTCTTCCCATTTCCATTCAGGTACCTTAAGCGGCTGTAATAATCCTGCAGGTCTCTGATGTTCAGCTTTTACTCTTCTGCAGGTGTCACATTCGGCGACAAATTGGGCAATCTCTCTTTTCATGCTGACCCACCAATAACGTTCCTTCAGATCTTGGTACATCTTGGTACTGCCGGGATGAATGGAGTACAATGTCTCATGGGCTTCTCTCAGGATAAGGGTCTTTATCTCTGGTTTATCCGGCACACATATCCGGGTTCCAAACCAAATGGTGTCATTTTCGTCTTCTGAAAATCCGGGGGCTTTTCCTTGTCTCATGTTCTTCCTGATGGCAGCTATATCCGGGTCCTCCATCTGAGCTTCACGGATTTGCTCAAATAGAATAGGCTGGGTTTCCAAGGTGGCTAGATATGCTCTGGTGGTCAATCCAAGATTCAACTTTTCCATCTCCTTACATAACCAGGGTGCGTGTTCTTGAATCATCATGGCCGTGCAATATCCCTTGCGACTTAACGCATCTGCTACCACATTTGCTTTTCCTGGGTGGTAGTGAATACCTAAGTCATAGTCCTTGATTAGTTCCAACCATCGTCTTTGCCGCAAGTTAAGGTCTGGCTGTGTGAAGATATACTTCAAACTCTTGTGATCCGTAAAGATCTCACAGCGATTCCGAACCAAATAGTGCCTCCAAATCTTGAGGGCGTGCACTACGGCGGCTAATTCCAAATCATGGGTCGGATAATTTAACTCATGAGGTCTCAACTGACGGGAGGCATAAGAGATAACCTTCCCATCCTGCATAAGAACACATCCCAATCCTTGGCGAGACGCGTCGCAATAGACATGGAAGTCTTTGCGGATATCCGGTAGGGTCAGTATAGGTGCAGACACCAAACGAGTCTTGAGGGTGCGGAAACTTTCCTCGCATTCAGGAGTCCATTCGAACTTCTCTCCTTTTTGCAACAACTTGGTCATTGGCTTGGCTATCTTAGAAAAATTCTCGATGAATCTTCGGTAATATCCGGCCAAGCCCAGAAAACTTCGTATCTCAGATACGTTCGTGGGTGGCAACCAATCCGTAACTGCTTCTACAGTGGCAGGGTCTACTGCGATTCCTTGCGCAGAGATGATGTGTCCGAGGAACTTTACTTCCGCCGTCCAAAACTTGCATTTACTGTACTTGGCGTATAATTGGTGTTCCCTTAGCTTTCCTAAGGTTAACCGGAGGTGAGTCTCGTGCTCTTTCTGGTCCCTGGAATAAATGAGAATGTCGTCTATGAATACTACGATGAACTTGTCCAAATACTCCATGAATACCTTATTCATCATATTCATGAAAATGCAGGGGCGTTGGTCAATCCAAAGGACATAACCGTACACTCATATAATCCATAACGGGTAGTGAAGGCAGTCTTGGGTATGTCCTCCTCTCGGATCCTTAGCTGATGATAACCAAACCGCAGGTCGATCTTCGAGAATACCGTAGCTCCTTTGAGCTGGTCGAAGAGATCATCGATCCGAGGCAACGGATACTTATTCTTGATTGTTACCTCATTCAAGGCGCGATAATCCACACACATACGCTTTGCCTTGTCTTCTTTCTTCTCGACGAAGATGATGGGGGCTCCCCACGGTGATGTGCTTGGTCTGATATAGCCTTTCTTCTCAAGATCCTCCAACTGTTGCTTCATCTCAGCTAATTCGTTGGCGGCCATTCGGTATGGTCGTTTGTATATAGGGGTGGTTCCAGGTACCAAGTCAATCCTGAACTCGATGTCCCTCTTGGGGGGAATTCCTGGTAAATCCTCTGGAAACACGTCCGGGTACTCACAGACTATTGGTATTTCTTCCAAGGTAATCTGGTGCAGTCTTGGTCTTCTGATCTTTAGTCTTGGCATCTGAAATGTGACGGCAGTCCCTTCTTCGCTGGTCACAGTCACTTTTCTCTGGGCACATTCTATCACGCCTTGGTATTTATTTAACCAATCCATTCCTAGAATGAGATCTAGGCCTTGGCATTCTATTAGGATGGGGTCGGCCCAGAATAAGGTGCCGTGGATATCTATCCATACCTTTGGGCTATATGTTAGGGCTAGAGTTTGTTTTCCCGGGGTGACTATTTGTACGGCTCTGGGTAGATCTTCGGTGTTTAGATTGTTCTTTTCCACAAAATCAGTTGATATGAAGGAGTGCGTAGCTCCAGTGTCAAATAAAACCACTGCAAGTGCTGAATGTACCAAGAACTTACCCATCACTATCTCTGGTGCGGCCTGGGCTTCTTCAGCGGTGACGTGATTGACTCGGGCGCGGATGGCGGGGTTCGCGGCAACTCCTTGGACGCGCTTAGGATGGGGGCAAGAATTGGAGTAATGCCCCTCCTGACGGCAGTTGAAGCATACCACGGGCTTGCCGTGCTTGTCGCGCAGGATCTCTGCCTTCTTGGCCGGGGCAGCTGGGGCAGTTGGTGGGGCGGGCGCGGCATGAGGTTGGCTGGCTCCAGCATTGGCGGCTGGTGGCGCCGGACGATATACTGGGCGGGGGTGGTACTGCTGTGCTGGTGGTGGTGGAGCAAAACGGGGTCTCTGGGTCATCCCCTGGTTTTGCCTGAAGGCAATCATGCGCTTCTTCTTCAGGTCGACCTTGTTTTGCTGGGTCTCCTGCATGATGGCCTTGTTCACCAACTTTTGGAAGTTGGCGAAGTCTCCAGAGATGAGTTGTAGGGACAACTCGTCCTTCAGTCCCCTAAGGAACTTGGCCTGTCTGGCCGCATCCGTACGGACCTCCTCTGGTGCGTACCGGGCCAGACGGTTAAACTCGTGTAGATACTCAGTGACAGATCTGCTCCCCTGCTGCAGATCTCGGAACTCTTGTTGCTTCTGGGCAACGATGCCGTCGGGGATGTGGGCGGCATGAAAGGCAGCCGAGAACTCCGCCCAAGTGGGGGCGTGGCCCTTGGGCAGGGTCTCACGATGGTTGTCCCACCACTCTGCGGCGGGACCATGAAGCTGGTGGGTGGCGAAGGCCACCCTCTCCTGCTCGGTGCAGGTCAAGAGGTCGAGCTTCTTCTCGATGGCTCGCAACCAATCCCCAGCCTCCATGGGGTTGGTGGTGCTCGAGAAGGTCGGTGGGCGGACTCGGAGGAACTCCGAGAGCTGTGACGCGGGAGCGGGAGCTAGTGTGGCAGGTCGGGGCAGCTCGGGCTGTTGGTGGAGGCGAAAGAGGTGAGCCTGCTGCTCTTGCATCTGCTGCTGCTGCTGCATCTGGTGCAAGAGGGCTGAGACCAACTGATTCTGAGTGGCCATCATCTCAGCCAAAGTGGGGTGATTGGCGACCGGGGCTTGCCTCTGCCCGGTGGCTCCCCATTGAGGCAGGTTACCATTATCCCCTCCGTTCTGAGGAGCGTCTGATCCCTGAGTGTTGGTCATCCTGGAGTTTTCAAAGTATACACATTTATTTTAGTAAACCTCTTCATATTTTATTTCAAAAGGGTACCGTTCTTGCGGTTACATTTATTTATTCTCTCATTCATGCCTTATATTTTGACATGAATGCTAATACAAGCAAGCAATAAAACGAACAATCAATCGTAAAACTACGTCTAAGGCAGCTCGGGGGATGGCTCGATCTCGGGCTCGTGGGAGACGGTCGGGGTCGAGGAACTGGATGGTCCGGCGGGTGGTGCGCTGCGGGAGATCCTCTTGGGCCTCACAGTGGGGATCCAAAGGGGTTTCTTCCTGCGAGGCGGAAGAGGTGCGATCTCCTCTATGTCCTTCTTCAATTCCTCGATCTGGTAGCGGAGATGTGGGTTGGTGGCGACACGCTGTCGAAGGAGCTCATTTTGACGCCGCAACTCCTCTGCCTCGGCAGCCAAGCGGTGTCCCTGCTGGATGCGGCGACGAAGTTCTCCGTTCTCGCGGTTCAGATCCTCGGAAGAGTGTCGATAGGAGCTGATGGTGTCGCGCTGTCCATTGGCGTCCTGCAGCGCCTCGTAGTGGAGATCATCCATGGCCTCCAACAAGCGCATGGTATGACCAATCGCCGAATGGCGCTGGGAGAGGGTGCTGACGAAGACACTGTGTGGACTCCCTGGGGTGCGAAGAGGAACGAAGCGAAAGTCCGTGTCGTAGAGCTCGCTGTCGTAGATCATCCGGAGCTCCGTGAGTGCCTGGAGAGCTGTGCGCTGGCTGGCAACCAGGAAGGTAGGTCCTCCCCCGCGGTAGGTGTGAGCTGTCTGAGGGGAGGGCTGGACGACGACGGTGACCTCGCAGAAGCTCTCTTCCTCGTCGGGGAAGACTCCATGGTACATAGGCTCATGCTCAAATCCGAGGAAGCTGACGAGCATGCGTAGCTCGCGAATGAATCCGGCCTCGTCACGAAGGTTCCCATTCATGGTACGGACCGGCATCTACAAAAGAGAGAAAATTTTGTGAAAACCTCGGAAGATGAGAGGATAAGTAATCTTTTGTAAAATATAGTGAATATATATATATGTCCTAAGGTCAGGTCTGTTTGGCTTCCTACAGTCAAGTCGGCTCTGATACCATCTTGTCGCGCCCCGATTTAATAAATCAGGACCATTATTGAAATTCCAAAGAAAATCAATAAACCAAGACGTTCATAAAGCGACCACGTACAATACGGGCAATCATTCATGGTTCGTAGACCGCATTAATACAAAAGTGAATGAAAGTGAAGAGAAACTAATAAAATCAAGGGTCCTAGATGAACGCCTCCTTCCAGTCTCGCCTTGACTGGGTCGCTACTCCAGACCTTCATCCTCCTCGTAGTAGACGGGCTCTGATGGTGTAAGTCAACGGGGTGAGTACAGATGTACTCAGCAAGCCACCGAATGCAAATATAATGCAAGGTAATAACAAGGGAGATAGTGGCTAGTTTTGCGGAAGCAGCATATTTGTAAAGCATTTAATGTGAGCAATTTATTAGTACGGAAAGGTAAACATGTGAATGCATCATCATCTTCTAACTCGAGGAGTACGTTTTACCTCCTCGCACATCAGTCCTTACATGCCATGAATAACTCATCCATTCAAACAATTTGTAAACTAACTGCGAGTAGTCACACAACCCGCCCTTGACCGTGGGCTCGGCTTTTCGAAAAGATTGAATTACTCTGATCAGAGATGTACCACTGTACCCACAAGGCACGCACTCATCACCTACACCGAAGTGTAACGAGATGACCCATCACACGGGAACTCGTGCCAAAACCTTCCATATGGTCTTCCCCGACTCAACAGCACCCTCTTATAGGTTTCGTACCGTGTCTCGCCATGTCGAGTTTCCACAATATCCCCTCTTGAGCCATCGTCGGTACAAGGCGCCCTGAGGGCTAGCCCCTTGCCCCCTCCACTATGGTGCCGTGAGACGGAGTGTTCCACACTTCCAGTTAGGACTTACCCATTAGACTTGTGGTTGGTACGGAAGTGCTTTGCAACAGATCCCGCAGACCGGTCCTTATAGTGCCCCGGGTGCGACATACCAAACCCGAGCTTGCACCCGGAACCCACCATACTTATAACATACCTAACTCCAACAGAGTCCATAGACAAGGATAACGGGGTATTTCATATACCAGAATTCATCTATTCTACGACTCATTCTTTATATCCTATAGCAGTTGTGCCGGTACATTGGGCACTAGCTAATATAATATTTGTAGAGTGACAAGGAGTTGAGGCTCAATAAGCATGGCTTGGGTTTGCACACAAGGACGGGGATCTAATAAATATAAGTGTAGGGCTTGATCTTTGTCTAATGCAATATTAACCTATGAGTTATAGCGATAATTTATTAAATCATGGGCTCAATAATGATCAACTGTGTCCACAAAGGTGGTCGATGACTTGCCTTGATCAGCAAAGGGTGAAGGAGGAACCTCGAGGTAGAACTCCTGCTCCTCGACGAACTCGTAGTCTTCTCGTTACGAAAAAATAAATAATACATTCAATAAACAGATAAAATTCACCAAATAAAGGAACATACATCATTTGTGGGTGTTTTTATGTGAAGTAGTATTTTAATATTCTGAGTTTTATATAAAACAGTAAAGTCTAATATTTTAGGGTTTTTCCCAATTTATTTTCTGCATTATTCATTTTAACCATAAGGGATTTTTATTTATTTATTTATTAATAATATTTTTGGCAACAGAAACATACTGTTTTTATGGCATTAATGTGTGGAGAATAATATTCTGGTTCTAACAAAATTTGAATGGTGAAATTTGGAGTTAAAATGAGCAAGATATGAATTTTTGAAGTTTAAACTATTTTCTGAATTTTATTTTAAAACCAGAAATGGGTTCTGGTCCACGGTGAACCAGGCTCATGGTGGACTGGCTACTGTGCGCGTGGACCGGATCAACCAGATCCGTCGGATCCAGATCCGGCGGCCAGGCGCGAGGCGGGAAGGCTTTAATGAAATCGGACGGCTGTGATTAAAACGTGGCGAAGAGGTACGCGTGGACGCACCAGATCGCTTCAGGGACTTAAGTTACGATCAACGGGCGAGATGGCACCGTACCCCTTCGATCAGATCTGAGGGCCCTGATTAAATCCCGGGATTTAATCGTAGCCCTTCGATCACGATCGGACGGCCACGATGCCTTCCGGCACGGCACGGGCGTAAGGGGTATGTACCCTTCGTCTCCGGCGACGGCGAGGCCTCGGGTGCGGTGGCTGCGGCGGCGGCGAGCGCCTACGTGACGAGCTAGGGCCAGAAATGGAACGCGGGGAGCAAGGGGGTCATGATGGTACCTTTGGTGGTGACGAAGGGGGCCCGGAGGCGACCGGCGGCGAGCGTAGACGGCGGGGAGGTTTCGGGTGTTCGACGGCGACGGCGATCCGGTGGTCTTCACGACCGACGGAGGGGTGGCCGATGACGAGCGGGCTCCGGCGGTCTCGTCGATGGCGGTGGCTAAGGCGGAGGAGGCCGGAGGCGGCGGCGATGTCTCGCCGGAGGTGGAGCAAAGGAGGGGCTCGCAAAAACCGCAGCGGCGCTCTGGAGGGCGAAGGCTAGGGCTTAGGCGGTGTGGGCAGAGTGCGGTGAGCAGAGGGGTACTTATAGGGGTCACTGGCGGCGCCTAAACGGAAGGAAACCGAAGGTTTCCAAGAACTCCGGCGAGGGTTTCCTAACTCTCGGCCGAGCTCCCATAAACGGCAAAACGCGTCGGGATTACATGGAAAGGGATCATCGGCAGTTGGGGAAAGTGATCCGAGGCAAATCCAGGCGAATGCGGGCGGCCGGCGGCGAAAACAGAAGGTGGGGGTCGCCGGCATGGAAGGGGGGGATCCCCTTCCATCGGAGACGAAGCATCTGACAGGTGGCCCCCACCTGTCAGCGGGCAAAACGAAAAAGGAAGGGCCGACAGGCGGGCCACGACTGCCAGAGAGAGGGAGACGGAGGCGAGAGGCTGCCATGTGGGGCCGAGGCGGGCGCGGGCGGGAGAGAGAGGAGGGGAGCGGCGCTGACACCTGGGTCCCACCCGTTAGAGAGAGAGAGCAGAGATGGGCTGGGCCTAAAAGGCTTTAGGAGGGAGGTTTCGGGGTTGGGGCCCAATAAGCATTTTAAATTCTTTTCTGATTTAAAATAATTCCAGGAATTCATTTATTTGATTAAGAGTTGAACCATTGTTGATAAAAATTTGTAAAAATTCCTAAAATTATAGTTTGGTCTCTAGTTCATCTCATAAAATTTTCAAGTCCAGATTTTTAGTATTTCTCCCAGTTTGGCTTTATTTGGGTTCTTTTGTGAATTTCCCTTTAATAATTAATCAAAAATAATTTGAATAATATTTTTCTTTTTATTTTATTCCTTTTAATTTCTGGGGTGTTACATAACCCTGCCATATTAGCACACATCTTGGTCTTTGTATGACCGAAAGTAGTGACCAGAGGGGGGCGGGGTGAATGGGCGCCTAAAAATTTCTTGCTAAACTATATTTTAATCCCACCACCCAAATGAACTTGACCAGACAAATAATATTTGCAAAGCAAATTTCAGGAATTAAAGTTATCTAGCTTAAAAAATGACCGGTGTCCTAATTAAAATGATATTAAAAATAATCTAAATAAAAATACTGCAGTAAATAAAAACACCTAGAAAACAGTCACGAAATATTTATATTTCAGTCTAGAAATAAAATACTAATCAAATGATTAAAATATGGATCATTAAAAATTAATTCAGAAATAAACCTAAAATATTGCACGTAAATCTAGAATAAAAAATATTATTGCGACTAATTATATTTTTTATTTATACGAACTGATTAAAGAATATTGAAATAAAAATATACGAGTACTAAAATATTTAGGAAGATTAAATTACCACGAAATTTCTAAACAAGTTTTCGCTAATTAATTAATAGATGATTATCTCTAAAAAATGATCTACTAAAAAATAGGAAATTAGAAACTAACCAGCATGCTCACGTAGAGGTCGTCGTGAATAACAGTTCCTTGTTCATCGCCGTGGGAAGCTGATGCGTCCTACTCAAAAAAAATTGCATCGCCGAACAGCAGTGCTAGCAGGCCTAGCCGTGCAAGCTATTCATAGCCTCGTGACGCGCAACTGCATGCTTGCCATGGAAAGCAAACCGTGGAGAATTTTGCCGTGGGGCCCACGTGCTGCCATGCACAATGAAGATGGCTGACCAAAACTGCTACCCGCCGTTTGCAGAAGAAGTAGCTGCCGCTGTTTTTGCCTTGCACACGCAGGAACCGGCCGGAGCAAATCCTGACAGGCAAAGCTGCAATTTTGCTGCCTTGCCGCAAGGCCTTGAGCGGCGGCCCTGCTGCCGCGTCCAGCCGTGGGGCCCACGAGAGCACAAAACGCCAGATGAAAAAACTTTGCACGCCGTGCGTCAGAGGAAAAGAAGCATGCGCTGCAGATAAAAACTTTCGCCATTGAGACGGAGTGCTGCTCGGCCGCTTGTTTTACTTTTCGCCAGGAGATGTCACGCCAGAGAAAAGCTTGCAGATGAAAACTTTTTGGTGGAAGACGAATGCGGACGAAACCAAAAAGTGGACTGTACTTTGATCTGGAAAGAAACAGTCATCTATCCCCAGGGGGATAGGGGCCTATTTATAGGAAAATCCTAATACATGAAAAGAGTAATTTACTCTCAGGTAAAATAAACTGACTCTAAAATAAATTCCGAAAATTACTAAAAAATTAAAGAAAAAATCACATGACTCAAATAAAAATATTCTAAACTTAAAAACTAAATATTAATATCCTAAAAACGAATTAAACATAGATTGTCAGTTTTACGCCGAAACTGACAAAGCGTCCACCGTCTTCGCACCGGGTACCCGGATTGGGCCGACCCGACCCCGCAGCTTCCTCAGCCCGGCAATCGCTCGCCGCCCGTGTACCTGAGTCAAACCCAGTCAACAGACCGGTGGATCATCTGCTGCTCCTAGCCATGTACCCGCATTGGGCCAGCCCGACTCCATGACTCCTCTGCCCGGCCGTCGCTCACTGCTCGTGTACCTGAGTCACATGCGCCTCAGACTCGGCAGGTCTTCATATCTCCCTTCCTTTGACTTCCGTTGATAATCACTCATCACATCTGGAATATCAAAACTATATTCTTCAGCTTGGTTTCTCAATCTCCCCTTGATGAGTGCATTGTCAGCACCCTTTTCAGCTCATCTCCAGAACCTGCAAAAACATGTGGAAATAGAAGAAAAGACAAAAGAAAATAGAAGAAAGAAAATAAAAGTTTAACCCTAATGACCAAAAGCCAAACAAAAACACGAAAACGGTCATTATGGTTAACCAAAAATAAAGACTCAAAGGCAAATGCAAATCTCAGAATTACCAACAAGGAACTCCCCATGAAATAAATCCCAGAGAAAGCCAAAAATATATCCAAAATTTCTCCCCCTTGTTGACAATTGAACTCATCAAGTGAGACTAAATGCACTTTAAAGAGACATAAACACAAACTCCCCCTGAAATGCAGCTCCCCCTCAAAATATGCTATGAATGCAGATGGGGTGCAGGTGGAGTGTGAAAAGCATGCTTCTTAGATATGATTGACTGCTATTACAACGTCTAACAGGTATAGAAAACGTTATACCGTCTAAGATACATGACATGATCAGTGCAACAGATGATATCTAAGGAGAGTCATTAGCACGCATTTTTCGATTTTTGCAAACAAAAACATCACCACATTTTCTAGTTAACAAACAAAGTAAAGCATGAGATGCAAAAGCTAACTGATATCTACCAAGATAAGCATTGTCCAAAACAAAGTGCTTCAGCAAACTTGTCATCTTTTTAAATTTTTCAGACTGATTCTTTTTCCTTTTTATTTTTTTTCATTTCTGCCAGGGGTTATTTGCGTGTCAAACCTTATGCTAACCGACCAAGTCAAGCCTAGGCCAGAACTAGACCATCAGAATCTTAAGACATTGGTCTTGGCATACATTACACCATCCTAGTTCATACCGAAGTGCTATGGTAAGTAGTCTAGAACAATGCAATGCGACAAAGCAAACCCACCTGGATCTTTTCTGATAATCATAAAGAAATGCATAAATTTTCATTTTTCTGAATTTTTATCATTTTTATAGCACATTTTTTATATTTAAATCATATAGATGTCCAAGTTGCATATCTGCATCTAAGTAAGGATCTAGCTACAAGGCATGTAAAAGATAGCGAAAGCATTCAGCCTACACATGCTAGTTACCAGAAGCAATGATGATCATTTTTCAATTTTAAAGCATAAAAGCCATGCATATGACAAATATCAGATATACCATGTGAACTGAACCAGAACATGATCATCAGCAGGTAATCAAAAACATATACTGGCTAGAGAAAGTAAAGCAGATTAATCATATAATAGAAGCAAGCTCAAAATGTGATAGATGATTATGCATAATATGAACGCACACAAAAAGAATCAATAAAAATAAAGAAGGAAAAAACTGATACCAATGAAAAGCTGACTAAAAATATCCCCAAAAGGATACACAACTCCCAAATCAAGATCAATAATCATGAGTGGGAACAAACGGTCCAACACCAGGTTTGACAAAGGTGTTAAACCAGTGTCGAGTCATCTTCTCAAATGTAGGAAAGCAGAAGGAATCATATGAGTCTGGACCAAAACGTGGCTTAAAGCGTGGTCCTCTGTTCTGCCTAAAATCATGGTCACGAGGTCCAAAATCGTATCCATAACGATCTGGAACTCTGCCAGAATGAAAACCACCCTCCGGAGCACGATCATAAAAACCGTCTCCTCTACCACCACCTACACGACGTGGCCTGGCCTCTAGCCTCTCTCTATGTCGAGAAACTCTCTGTCTACCACCCTGCTGGTAGAACTGCTCCTGCCCACTTCGAGCTCTCTCTGCTCGCTCAACCCGCTTCCTCCTGAAGCAAAACTCCTCAAGATGCCCATCTCTCTGACAAAACTCACAGTGATAGTTAGGCTTCTTGGATTGTGGTTGAGGCTTAGGATTCATAGGCTTGGTGGTGTTGGGTGAAGCTTCTTTGGTGTGAGAAGGTCCAGGTAAGGAATCAAGAGAAGTGTGTAGAGTTTTAGGCTTTGGAACCCAGATCTACTTCTTAAGTGGAGCTTTGGGCTGTTCTTGGAACACACCATCCTTGGGCTGACTAGCCTGGAAAGACTCAGTGGAGTGAGTATTGGGATATCTCTGTTCGGGAGTCATCTTACTCCACTCCACTTCACGGCTAATGGCGCTCTCAAAATAAGCCTTGGTATATGTGTAACCTACCCCAAAACCATCATGTCTCTTGAACTGCTGGATCATCACGCCGAGTTGTGGCTCTTTAGCACTGATCCAACTCAGGATTGAACGGAGGTAAAAGTTCTCGTTCTGAACATCAGCTAGCTCCTCTCTCAAAGAAGCTAACACCTCCACCTGAGACAAGCAGATCTCACACTCTTTATCAACTTCGACAGACTTCTCAACTTTTAGCTTAATTAACTCCATTCTAATGGATAAGCAGCTCTCACAAACAGTGGATGGAACTGACAAGGTCTCAAGCTATAGCTTAGTCTGCTCCAACTCAGCTCTCACTCCAGCTAACTCGCTCAACTGCTCATCACTCTTGGCTCTCAGCTCGGCTATACTAGCTAAATGGGATGGGCAGTCTACACAAGGTGCGATGACAGTGACATGAGCATCTTTCAACTCCTGCTGAGCGCTCTCAAGCTCAGTGGCCAAAGCGTCTCTCTTATCTACTCTCTATGTGTACTTGGACTTAAGAGTTGCCAAGTCACACAACAACACCTCACAGTTATGGCACTCACCACTATCACCCAAGCAAGGGGAAGAAGACAGACTCTCAATCTTGCCATTTGTCGTGGCAAGCTCACTCTCAAGCTCATCTATCCTCTTCTTAGCCCCTCTAAGAAGTTTCTCCCTATACTTCAACTCCTGACTGTTCTGTTCTAGTAACTTAACAACTTCTTATTCATAGGAAGATGCCTTCTCATTGTCGTCGGAGTCGGAGTCGTCGGAGGAGTCCTTCTCTTTCTTCTCCCCAAGATCCATTGAGCAGAAGCTCTTGTGGGGTCTTCGGCTGTGACGTGAGCGACTCTTCGGCTTGTCCCCGAAGGTCATGAAACAGAGGCCCACCGGATTGTCCCTGTCCTTCCCCTTCCTGATCATGATATCTTCATCACATGAACTTGAAGACGAGGATCTCTTGGAGTATCTTTTCTCCATCTCGGCGAAGGTCTTGTCTCGCTTCTTGTTCTCACGCATGTAATCCTTTAGAGCCTTTTGAAAAAATCTTGTCTTGGGCTTGCCCTTTGTGGAGTTGTCATACTTGCCGGAGTTGTAAGAGTTGCTGCCGGTGTCCTTCTTGTAATTCTTCTGCTTGGGGCAGTCGGCGATGAAATGACCTGGGTCACCACACTCAAAGAACCCGGATTTTGTACCGTGTCTCTTAAACATTTGCTTATCATAGACACGTCGCACCCGATTGTTAAACAAGCACAACTCATGGAGATAGACATCAAGGAAAAAGCAGTACAACTCATGGCATTAGGATCAGCAGATGGTGTCGCAAGCACCAAAGTCTTTGATCCAGAACCAGTGAGGTTTGATCTCAACTGGATATCGACCTCTGAGTCCTTGAGCTTACTAAACAGCTCTGTGATGGTCAAGGTATCATAAGACGTGCTATCAACAATAGAAGAGACCTTGATCTCCCAGATCTTAGGATCTAAAGTATGAAGTACCTTAAGCGCCTGTTCATGATCTGAGACTAGCTGATCACCATCAGCCTTGTTAACGCGAAGCTTGTTAATGATCTATTGAAAACGACCAAACAAAGCCTCAACCGTCTCACCTGGCTTTTGTGAGAAATTCTCATACTCACGCCGGTAGGTCTGATATAACCTAGCCTTGACCTGAGCTGTCCCCTCATGGTGTGCCTGGAGGGTAGCCCAGTTCTCTCGAGCGGTGGTGAGATGGCTAACACGCTCAAACTCACTAGGACCTAGACCAGAAAATAAAATATTCACCGCCTTACTATTATTTTGATGCTGGGTAATTACATCGGCAGCAGTATCCGCAACAATAGTCCTTATGGTGAAGTTAGGATGAACACAAATCTCCCATATGTCCGAGCTCTGACTCTTAAGGTATGCTCGCATGCGAGTCTTCCAATAAGTATAGCCAAAAGCCTCTAGGGACGGGATTTTACCAGAAGACATCATGGTCACTACCTAGGTTTAGAATCGGTTAAGATATGGAAAAAACCTAACCTCGCTCTGATACCACTTGTAGGACCGAAAGTAGCGACCAGAGGGGGGGTGAATGGGCGCCTAAAATTTTTTTGCTAAACTATATTTTAATCCCACCACCCAAATGAACTTGACCAGACAAATAATATTTGCAAAGCAAATTTCAGGAATTAAAGTTGTCCAGCTTAAAAAATTACCGGTGTCCTAATTAAAATGATATTAAAAATAATCTAAATAAAAATACTGTAGTAAATAAAAACACCTAGAAAACAGTCACGAAATATTTATATTTCAGTGCAGAAATAAAATACTAATCAAATGAATAAAACATGGATCATTAAAAATTAATTCAGAAATAAACCTAAAATATTGCACGTAAATCTAGAATAAAAAATATTATTGCGACTAATAATATTTTTCTGTTTATACGAACTGATTAAAGAATATTGAAATAAAAATATACGAGTACTAAAATATTTAGGCAGATTAAATTACCACGAAATTTCTAAACAAGTTTTCGCTAATTAATTAATAGATGATTATCTCTAAAAAATGATCTACTAAAAAATAGGAGATTAGAAACTAACCAGCATGCTCGCGTAGACGTCGTCGTGAATAACAGTTCCTTGTTCATCGCCGTGGGAAGCTGATGCGTCCTGCTCAAAAAAAATTGCATCGCCGAACAGCAGTGCTAGCAGGCCTTGCCGTGCAAGCTATTCATAGCCTCGTGACCCGCATCTGCATGCTTGCCGTGGAAAGCAAACCGTGGAGATGTTTGCCGTGGGGCCCACGTGCTGCCATGCACAATGAAGATGGCTGACCAAAACTGCGGCCCACCGTTTGCAGAAGTAGCTACAGCTGTTTTTGCCTTACACACGCAGGAACCGTCTGGAGCAAATCCTGACAGACAAAGCTGCAATTTTGCTGCCTTGCCGCAAGGCCTTGAGCGGCGGCCCTGCTGCCGCGTCCAGCCATGGGGCCCACGAGAGCACAAAACGCTGGATGAAAAAACTCTGCACGCCGTGCGTCAGAGGAAAAGAAGCATGCGCTGTACTCCCTCCAGTTTCCAAAAGAATGTCGTTTTAGCTTTGTATCTAAAGTTTCCAAATAAAAGTCGTTTTGTATTTTTAGGTGTATTTTAGACTGTTTTGCCCTTGAAGTAGTACTGCTGCATGCTCTGATACACTACTTTTGCATGCTGCTGTTTCGTATCCCATGCCCAGCTTCCAAGGCAACACCCGCAATCAAAGAAGCAAACAACAAATGCATGCAGCTCCCAAGGCAACACTCCAGGCATCAAAGCAACACCCGCAGCAAAACACAAGGCAAACCAACGCATGCTAGCTGCAAGCTGCTATTGTCTCATGGAGGAGAAGGAGCATGCTAGCTGCAAGCTTCCCGTGGAGGATGATGAGCACAACATCAACAAGGAGGATGAGCACAACAACAACAAGGAGGAGGAGGAGGAGGATCTCGACTTCGTGAGCAGCATGTTCGTGAGCAGAAGAATGTAGATAGGCTTATTCACGTCTTCATGTGGCCATTTATCTCGAATAGCAGGAAGAACCTTATTGATAATGAAATCTCTAATTATATCTCTTGTAATCGATGTTATTGGTTTCACTTCCATTGTCCCAGCTGGTCGATTAACACTATTCCTCTTAGCACGCTCAAAAGTTACTAAAGGAAAACATCCAATCTTTCCATCAAAAATGCACATTCCATTCTCATCAAATCTTGGCCGAGCAGTAGCACATAAGAACATTATTTTAGGAATGTTGTTCTTACTTCTACATGTTCTTAAGGGCTCATCTTCATCTACAAGCAAGTAATATCTCTCGGATTTTCTAGTTAAATAGAACCATTTTTCATCAATGAAAACAACGTCAAACAACCCTTTAAACTTTGGATCATCCGGTATGCTATCTTGATCAAGCATATCCAAACACCATTGTAGCCTTTGTTTCTTATTTGCATCCGTTAAATGTGGCTTTATACTATTTGAGTGTCGCTTAATGAGACCTTCACGCATGCACCGTAGCAACTTCTTTTTACTAATATGCAAGATAGCACAAACATCTTCTAATGTGGTTCTATTCTTAAGATCAACATTTCGTAATGGTTGTAAATCCACTGGAATTGGCTTTCGGCCAACTCTGCCACGCTTCCTACTAGAAACATCAACCAGACTGACTTGATCTAGATATGGTTTACCTTGATCCCATATACGTTGAACCGTGCGAATATGAACTTCAAACTGCTCGGCAACATCTTTAGTGACATGTTTCATCAGTTTACCGTTTGTGCTTCTTGTCAATAAAGTTTGGTATATTCTTTTTCTATCTTCATTTGAAAGTTCTTTCCTACCTACATAAACATCAAAAAGAACATTACTTGTAGCTATCATCAAAAGAAACATAACACATTTGAAAACCAAGGCAAAATGATCGCTTACGTGCAACAGTTAGACATGGTTCAACATTCAAGTCTAGTCCACTTTGAAAAGTGTTGTGATGGTCATCTTCTGGTGGCAAGTTCAAATCCAAACCATCATGGGGTGCCTCCAAATTTAAATCAAACCCTGTTCAAAAGAAAACTCTAGTTAGAACTGGTAATTACACTAGAAACTAAACGAATTAACATTCAAACTGAAAAAACTGACTAAAAACACTGGAAAGAATATGCTAGTCAAACTAAAAAGTGACAACTGAAATAAGAAGAAATACATTACCAATGGCATCTTCCGATGGAGGCTCTAGGTTGAGATCAAAATCAGCAAAAATATTTTGTTCTACCTGAATGTTCATGGCCATGTTCTACTTGGATTTTTTTGCTTTGACGGTTGCATTGCATGGCAGCCTTGCTTTAAACAGAACATGTGGAGTAGGTTTGCTGGCAGCCGAGCAGTCAGATGGCGCGCTAGGCAGAAAAAATGGCGCGCTTCTCCAGCCAGCCAAGAAAAATGGCCAAAAAATATGCAGAGAAAGGATTCGAACTGAGGATGCAGTGCTTTGTAGGTGCGGTGATAACCAGTAGGATAGATAGAGAACACATTAAATGAGGGCAAACATGGAAATATAAAGATTCTTGGTATGTGAGTTTATATCCAAAACGACATCTATTTTGAAACCGGAGGGAGTAGATAAAAACTTTCATCGTTGAGACGGAGTGCTGCTCGGCCGGCTGTTTTACTTTTCGCTAGGAGGTGTCACGCCAGAGAAAAGCTTGCAGATGAAACTTTTTGGTGGAAGACGAATGCGGACGAAACCAAAAAGTGGACTATACTTTGATCTGGAAAGAAACAGTCATCTATCCACAGGGTGATAGGGGCCTATTTATAGGCAAATCCTAATACATGAAAAAACTAATTTACTCTAAGGTAAAATAAACCGACTCTAAAATAAATTCCGAAAATTACTAAAAATTATTAGAAAAAATCACATGACTCAAATAAAAATATTCTAAACTTAAAAACTAAATATTAATATCCTAAAAATGAATTAAACATAGATTGTCAGTTTTACGCCGAAACTGACAAAGCGTCCACCGTCTTCGCACCGGGTACCCGGATTGGGCCGACCCGACCCCGCAGCTTCCTCAGCCCAGCAATCGCTCGCCGCCTATGTACCTGAGTCAAACCCAATCAACAGACCGGTGGATCATCTGCCGCTCCTAGCCATGTACCCGGATTGGGCCAGCCCGACTCCGCGGCTCCTCTGCCTGGCCGTCGCTCACTGCCCGTGTACTAGAGTCACATGCGCCTCAGACTTGGTAGGTCTTCATATCTCTCTTCCTTTGACTTCCGTTGACAACCACTCATCACATCTGGAATATCAAAACCATATTCTTCAGCATGGTTTCTCAGTCTTGGCCAAGAGCAAGTTCATCCTACCGTTTTCCTCAGTGGATTTGTTAACCAAAGAAAGAAGGTATTCATTTTCAGTCATGAGGTGTTCAGCTTGCTCTCTAATAGTGCCTAGCTGGTCCTTAAGGGTTATGCAAGTGTCACACACAGGTTGCACATCCTTAGAACTACCGAGCCTCTCTAATCTAGCCTCTAAATCCTGAACATGCTTATCACATAAATCAATGCACTCATGTAATAAAGTACAGTCCATGCATTCATTTACAACACGAGGGCTAGAATCACCCAACAAAAGCTGCTTCTGTGCAGTTTCAACCTCAAAAAGAGTTTGAGCATGTAAAGAACACAACTGAGCAAGCTCACCCATCACAACAGTGCATGATTCACATTCAACATCATTAAATTTAGACTTAAGCATGGCATAATCAGTAGAAACAATTTCTAGCCTAAGTCTAAGGTCTTTACTTTCCCTAGCAGCTTGCACAAGCAATCTATTCTCACCAAGCATTATGTCATTCAATTCATCTACCTTATCAGAAAGCTAGTCATAAGAAAGGTGTACCTCGGATGAGTCTAGCTCATCATCGCTATGGATGCTGTCGGCCATGAAGCAAAGACCTGTGAAGTCATGTCCCTTCTTTTCCTCCTTCTTTTGGGACTTCTCCTCCTCATAAGAGCTCGACACCTTGGATGAAGTGGTGTCGACGTCGCTGAGTGCTGCGACTAAGGCTGTGGAAGTAGCTTTGGCAACCTTCTTTGCTACTTTGCTACACTGACCCTTTGAGAAGGGTTTCCTCTCCTTTCTGTGGTGTTTGGAGCGCTCACTCTTATCTCTCCTCTTAATCTTAGGACAGTTGACCTTGATGTGAGAGGTGTCGCCACACTCAAAACAACCACTAAATACACTTCTCCTCTGATCCCGTCTCTCATTGTGAAAACGGGCGAATCTTCTAGCAATGAGAGCAAGCTCTTCATCATCCAGAGTATCCACCTGCTCCTTAGTGACGGGGACCAGGGAGGACAAAGCAAAACCACCTGCTAGAACACAAGTGCCAGATGAGCTTGGTTCTATAGTGGTGCCACGGCTAGATCTAGAAACTAATGCCAATGGTTATGGCAAGGAGTTTTTGTGCCCTGTAAGAGATGCCTTAGCAATCTTTGTGGACTTCAACTTACTGAAAAGTTCATCACAGGTCAGAGTGTCATAGCTTGCTGACTCCTCTATACTAGATATCTTCACTTCCCATATGCTATGATCAAGAGCATAGAGAAGCTTGATAGCCCTATCTTTGTCATTGTAAGCAAGCATCCCTGTGGAGCGCAAGTTACTCACTATCGCATCAAAGCGAGAAAACATGGCGTCAACTAATTCACCAGGCCCTTGCACAAACAGTTGATACTGTTGATTGTAGGTACTTTGGCACCTGGCCTTGATCTATGTTGAGCCCTCATGAAAAGTAGTGAGTGTAGCCCAAATATCTATGGTTGTCCTTAGGTGTTGTTCCCTATCAAACACATTCCTACTCAAGCCGATGAACAATATATTTCTTGCCTTTGAGTTGGCATTGTACTGATCCTTTTCGGCTTGTGTAGTCTGAGTCTCAGGTATGGAGTATTGTGAGTACACAATCTCCCAAATTGAATTTCCTTGTCTCAACAAGTAAGCCTCCATGCGCACCTTATAGTATGCAAAGTCGGTCCCATCGAATAGAGGTATTTTTCTACTTCTGTCCATGTCGCCAAAGATCACAAGACTGGTTAAAGTCAACTGGTGATTTTAACCTAGCTCTGATACCAATTGTTGGACCGAAAGTGGTGACCAGAGGTGGGGTGAATGAGAGCTTTTGAAATTTCAGGCTAAAATAGCCTTCTATTTTGAAAATAGTCTCCTGTGGAATAGGCTTCGAACACACCCTTTGGAGGTCTGGTTCGGAGGTATTTTGCGGCTCCAAAACTAGGCTTCACGAAGAGCAAAAGTTCGAAGTCAAGAAGACTTCGCTCACACCCACAAAACCAAAAACACAACTGCTAGGTTCGTGCAGGCTCTGCACACAAGGTGCCTTCGAGCAGGCTTCGCACTACATCCTTCGCAGAAGGCAGTTTCCTTCTGAGGACTTCGACTAGATACTCCGCGCTAGCAACTGGTGCTAGGCTTCATATTTCGAAGGCCTAAGAACAAACTGAGCCGATTTTGCTGAGCAAAAGAAACAGGCTTCGAGCACAACACTAATTAGTGTTTCACTAGTAATCAGAGGGGATACCTCAGTTTACATAGAGCGAACACACACTGTGAAGCACACTCTTCGCATACACAAAACACTCACACACTTCTCTAGAAAATAACCAGTGCAAAAATGGTTTGAATTGAAATAAGTTGAGCACAGAGGAATCAAGGCATGCAGTGCAAAAATGGGATACAAGTTCAAGCAGTAAATGAAGAACAGAATCAAAGATTCATTGCATGAACAGGGAACATAAAATGAACTCACATGACTGGGTACATGGATGCGACGGCTAGCACAAGAGTTCTAAAATGGCTGCTCAAAAGTGTTACCGATGCCTAGCCAGCCTCCACTTTTTATAGGCACTATTTAGCCCTGTGAATAGACTACTTTACCCCTAGGGTTTACACTATTTTTGTCTCTCTCAGATAGGGGGTACAGATGGTAGTCTACTTTATTTGGAGGCTTCTTTTGTCAGCTTCGCAGAGGAGACAACATCAGCTTTTGCAGAGCAGACACGATCAGCCTTTGTAGTTTTGGAGTCTTCTGAAGCCCCCCTTCGCACGCGAGGTGTGCGGTAGCTTTGGCGAGAAGCTTGAAGCCAAATGGCCTTCACTTCATCGAAGTCAGCCTTCGATACAGTGACGGTTTTAAGCCGAAGCCATCAAAGCCCTTGAGTCTTTGCATTGAACACCTTCGGATTGGACCACCACGGCTTCGCAGTTACTCCAAGATCGAACTCCGCTCGTCCATGTACCGAAGCCATGCAGGGCAGAAGTACTTCAAGACAACCACACTCCGAAGCCCCACCTTCGGAGTACCACCCTTCGAAGTCCCTCTTTCGTCCAAGGCCTCCGCATGAAGCATTCCATGAGCACTTCGTCGCAGTGTCTCTCCTCGAGCACACTCCTCGATGAGCCTCACCCAGACCATGCCTTCGATGCACCTTGACTTCTGAGACCTTCGTTGGGTGACCCTTCGAGTGCCTCCATCCGGAGCACACTTCAAAAGCCTTGCCTCATTGCTGAGGACTTTGTCCACCATACTCCGAAGTAACTCCATTTAGAGTACCCTTTGAGAAACCATGTTGAAGAATATGGTTTTGATATTCCAGATGTGATGAGTGATTGTCAACGGAAGTCAAAGGAAGGGAGAGATGAAGACCTGCCGAGTCTGAGGTGCATGTGACTTAGGTACACGGGCAGTGAGCGACGACCGGGCAGAGGAGCCGCGGAGTCGGACTGGCCCAATCCGGGTACATGGCTAGGAGCGGCATATGATCCACTAGTCTGTTGACTGGGTTTGACTCAGGTGCACGGGCGGCGAGCGATTGCTGGGCTGAGGAAGCTGCGGGGTCGGGTCGGCCCAATCCGGGTACCTAGTGCGAAGACGGTGGACGCTTTGTTAGTTTAATTCGTTTTTAGGATATTAATATTTAGTTTTTAAGTTTAGAATATTTTTATTTGAGTCAGGTGATATTTCTAAGAATATTTTAGTTATTTTTGGAATTTATTTTAGAGTTAGTTTAATTTACCCTAGGGGTAAATTAGTCTTTTCATGTATTAGGATTCGCCTATAAATAGGCCCCTATCCCCTTGGGGATAGATGACTGTTTTTTTATAGATCAATCTACAGTCCAGTTTTTGGTCTCTTAGCCACAATCTTGCTCCCCGACGAAATTTGTTTTATACGGTTGCCTTTGTTTTCCTTCGGTTCTTCCAGGCGTTGCGATTTGCCGTGATTACGCAAGGAATTTTTTAAGCGCTTCACACCGGCGTGTGTGTAGTCCACAGCAAGGCGGGAAAACATTTCGTCGCCGGCCAATTTTTTCTTCACGACGCGGCTAGCACGGCTGGCGTTCAGCAGGCGCAAAGTACTCGGTGGCGGGAGTCCCAGCGTGCGTCAGGCGGGAAAAGTGACCATGTGGGCCCCACGTCTGTCCTCTGCTGGCAGCTTTTTGCATTTTTTGGTGACTCTCCACGCCGACGTGAACACAGCCTGAGAAGTACGGCGGGCGCACGAGAACTCGATGTAGGTAAACTTTAGGTAGTTTTAATCTACTATTTTAGGGAGATCAAATTTTTAGATAATCCTCTATTAATAAATTAACTAAAAATCAATTTCGAGATTTCGTTGCTATTCTTATCTGTTAAATTTTTATCTCTTATTATTTAAATATATTTGTTTAATCTGTTCATGTAAAAAGAAAAAAATTATTAGTTGCAGTCATTTATTTTGGTATATTTCTGAATTAATTTTTTAATGATGCATATCTTATTCATTTGATTAATATTTTTATTCCTAGACTGAAATATAAATATATCGTGATTTTTCTAGGTATTTTTATTTACTGCTGTATTTTTATTTAGTTTATCTTTAATATCAATTTAATTAGAACACCAATCATTTTTAAGCTAGACAACTTTAATTCCTGAAATTTGCTTTGCAAATATTATTTATCTGATTTAGTTTATTTAGGTGTTGGGATTAAAATATAGTTTAGCAAGAATTTTTTAGGCGCCCATTCACCCCCCCTCTGGTCGCTACTTTCGGTCCTACACCCTTTGAAGTGCCTTGCCTCTGAGGACTTCATCTCGGCGTACCTTTAGCCGGAGCCACCCTCCGTACTTTCTGCCTTCGCTTGGCGCACCTTGACCCAAGGACTGACCTTGACCCCCACGGAGCCTTCATGACCGAGCTCCCCACTCGCCTGGCATCAAGCCTCCTGCTTGACCCAGGTTCACTTGCTGTGATCCATCCGTCGCCTCCGAAGTCACCTGCGCACCACCAACAAACAGACAAGTGTTTCTAGTACCCTAGAGACCTCTCTAGGTAAACAACCTCCGGTACACACTCCGGTGTACCGCCCAAATTACCGAACCCTTCGGTACACAAGTCATCATGTTCTACCGGACACCTCCGACAGACACACTCTGCTGCAATAGCCGCAACAACCAGACCCACCGAACCCTTCGGTGAAATACCCTCCAAACCCCTTCGGAGAGACCCCTTCGAATCTAGAAGGAAAATCCCGTCAATCACTCATCATAGACTCCGAAACCAACCCTTGGTTTCTCACTTAGTTTCATCAACTTCAATACCCTGTGGGGTCACAACATATCCAAGAAAAGAGACTCGATCGATGCAAAATGTGCACTTCTCGAGATTACCAAACAAATGTTCATTCCTAAAAGCAACAAAAATAACATGTAAATGTTCCTTATGTTCTGCCAATTACTTTCTATAAATGAGAATGTTATCAAAGTATACTACCATAAATATACTAGGTGCATTAGTTAAACCAAAAGGCATCACCAACCACTCATACAACAAAAATTTAGTCTTAAATGCAGTTTTCCATTCATCACCCAATTTCATTCTTATTTGGTGATAGCCACTACGCAAGTCCACTTTGGAAAACACAACAGAGCTACTCAATTCATCAAGCATATTGTTGGTGTAAAAGATTACGCTAACAGGTTCTCTAAGATTAATAACTAACAAATAAGGATTTTGTGAAGCGAACTATCTCAAGCCTCCGAATGGGATAATAGCTCGAAGTAGTTCGAAGTTGTGTATTGAATATCTGACTATTCGATGCCTATTACAGGGTGAGAAAGGGGGTATTTATAGGTAAAAACTCTAAGGAAAAGACCTTTGTACCCCTCAATTACAACCGACATAGTGGAAACTATTTGGTACCCCGAATAGGGCTAAAATAGTAAAATATGTCCGAAGAGGATAGATAAGGCAGACGTCCAGTCAGTCTTGCTGTTTCCCACTATAGAGACGGAGCCTTCGGAGGTATCTTCGAACTGGGGTTTGGAGAACCCTTTGGCTTACAAACTTCATCAACTTGGGGACAAGCTTCCGTCTTAGAACTGCATGAGTTGTCTCTGTCTCTTGATCTTAAAGGTCCTAGGGATGAAGTATTTCCCCCCAATAGTAGCCCCTCGAATACGCTTCTCCAATTTAATCTGTATGGCAGGAGAGCAGTATACGCAAGAAATATTTTCATGCTCGGGGACTTAGAAAAAATTGAAGGTATTGTAACCATTCGAGGTGTCTTCGGCATCGGAGGTATGTCTAATGGAAGCTTCGAACTTGGACTCCTGTGTGTAAGCTTCGCAAGGAAATGAACTATTGCAGAGGTGAAGCATCGCAGAGAGCCATTAATTTTGAGCCGTTACCCTTCAAGTAGCCGTTAGGCTTCCAGGAAAAAGTAACGAACATAATTTTAACCGCGAGTTCACACATTTTTTAATTTTTGGCCCCACCCATCAGTGATAGAAGTCGAACCTGCAATATGAATGCGTACCCGAACTACAGTAATTGGAGGCGGAAGGGTTATAAAAGGGGGACACGAACCTCAGCAGAATTTTTTACAGAGACTTGGTTCTAAGCCCTCTTTCTTCAATCGTCAAAATTTCCCCAATCTCCTGAGAAATCAACTGATGGCGAGAACTAGTGCAACGGTGCCGGCTGCGGCAGGAACCTTGGTGTAGAGGCAAGCTTGGATGGTGTCAGCAGCGGCGGCAATGGAGGGAGCCCCGGGGGGTTCTTCGCCCAAGAACCCACGAGAACTCCGCCCATCGTCCAAGAAGCCATTGAGGAAAAGCTTCCTCCTGGGGCAGTCGGCGAGTACGGCGGACTCCATCGAGGAAGCGATGATCGGGAAGTTGGGCCCGGGGATGAGAACTCGGGTCCCCATTATGGAAGTGACCCCAGGACCACAGAGTTGAGAAGTAGTGGTCTTCGAGGCTGGGCTAGGGCTTCATGCAATCAATTTCTTATCCGAGGTATTAGACATGTTTCATATCACTTTACCTTAGTTGTCACCTAATGCCATCGCAAGATTGGCCATCTTCGAATGGGCCCTTCATGCGGAAGGGTGCGAAGGGAGATCAGAAGTCTTCGCAGCCACCCACGAGGCCTCCTGCCAGCCGAAACCGCAAGATGGACCAGGAGATACCAAAGTACTAGTAGCCTTCAAAAGTGTGAACTTCCAACATCGGAAGGAGTACTCGCTGCACTTCCCGTCAAAGGCCATCAATGATCGGTGGTACACCAACTAGATACTCCAATGGTTCTACACCAAAGTCGGAGAAGGTTCCAGCCTCACGGGGCCCCTATTAGAAATTTGGTACCGGAAGGAAGCCGAAGCCACTCCGGACCCTAGCCTACTTTCGACGCGGCTGGGGCTGCTTTCTTCAGTGGCCAGCCGCATGAGCATGCAGGACCTCACTGAGGAATTCATCTCCCTCCGAATCCCTCCTCTCGGAGAGGAGTGGCCGATAGCATTTTAGAATGCTTCGAAAGGAGAGCTTCGAAGCTTGGGTAAGCCTTCACACTTCTGCATTAACGTTGATTAGAAAATAGATAACATACTCAATAGACTGATACCTTTTTCAGTGGCTCCTTTGGCGCTAGCTCTGGAGCAGATTGCTAGAGCCACAGAACGGGTGCTCGGAGCCCCTATAGTGGCAGAGAAGCAACGGAGGGTAGAATTGGTAGGAAGATGGGAACGCTTCAACCAGGTGTGGAGAGCTCTTGGAATGGAGCCTCCTCCCTACCGGACTTCGACTCGATGGGAGTGGTTCCCCGAAAAAGGAAAATCACCGCCGCGTCCTCCAAAAGGGTCGCTAAGAACCCCGTCAAGAAGGGGAAGAAGACAACGAAGCCTCCTCCTCTAGCATCTCTGATGTCTTCACCTTCCTCCCTGGACATTCGAAGCTCCTCTTCGGAGGAAACAGAACAGAAGGAATCAAACGCCCAGATGGGGAAAGCACTCAAAGATTATCTACTGCAAGTTGATGAGGGCGAATCCCAATCCGCAGCTAGAGACCCTCTCCGGGAGGTTGTAGAAGTTGACACAACAGCCCCCTCCGAACCTGGCGCGGGTGACTTAGAACTAGAGTTAGAAAATCCTAACTCGCCCATGGCCGGAGTGGTAGTAACGGAGGTCAGGGCATCGACTGCGTCCACTCCAGAGCAAACTTCGGGGGATGACCTCGAAGAATATCTTTGGATGTACGAATTTCTAGGGGACCCCGAAATTCTCCCTCAAAGCACGGACGAAGGTAAATCTCAGAACTTTACCTTTGAATTTCCTGAAAAGACTTTATTGTGCAATAAGTATTTAACGAATACCTTGACTTTGTAGATGCTTCGAGGAGCGGTGTGGCTCCAGCCCCTAGTGGGGCTTTGGCCTCACTTGGAGTTGAGGCTCCGGTTGAGGTAGTGGCTCTGACAACTGAAGTTGTCTCGGGCGAAGTGACTCCACCTGAGGTAGCAATGATCGAAGGAGAATCTACTCCAGCCGAAGCAACAACTCTGGTTTTCGTACTAGGGAGGGGCAAGAGCACGACAGGCTTCGGCCCTCTTCCTTCTTTGACGACAACGCCTTCCTCCAATGACCCTTCGGCGAGCGCTTCGAAGGAAGACCCCGCTGTGGATGACCGACTGGCCCTGTCCTGGCTTCCTCTGCTGACTCCGTTCTTGGAGCAGTGGACAGGGCTCTGAATGCTCCTAGAACCCTTGGCAGATAAGTGCCAAGAGGTTGGGAGCTCTAAGCTGGTTTCCATCTTGAGTGAAGCCAGAGCACCGAAGCTCGATTTGGCCCTCGAAAGGGTTGCCCTTCAGGTATTTAATTAATGAAATTACTTTGTACTCACTTTGCTTTTTTGTAGCAATTTGTCCTCACTAGAGCGGCAACGACTTCCAATGAGCTCGAAACTAATCGGCTCAAGAGGAAGGTTACCACCCTCTAGACTGTCCTCAAAGGCTCCGAAGACAAAACATTGCAACTGGACGAAGAGCTCCTCGAGGAGCGGAGGGCCAAAGCCATTACGGATGAAGCACTCCGGGCCGAGCAACAGAGCAGTGCTGCACTCAAGGCTTCGGTCCAAGAAATCGAAGCCGAGCGTGTGGTTCTTAGGGATGAGGTTGAGAGGCTTCGGCGAGCAGAGGCGAACTCCAGCGCACAACTTGGAGAGCTCCAAGACTCACTCAAACAAGCGCTGGCTCAGAAGAGTACTCTGCTATCAAGGATAGCCGAAGTTTCTACTTTTGCTTCTGAGCTGACGGAGGTCAAGACGAAGCATATCGCCATTGCTGATTAGACTATGGATACCCTCCAGGGTGCCCTAGAATACTTTGGTACGATGTGCCCTTCATCTTCAACTGCGGTGAGCAAGCCCCTCGAGTGAAAGATAAAGATGATCCGGGCGGCAACGAAGATGATGAAGGGCTCCGGGATTCGCTACGGAGAGATCTCCAAGCAGGTAGCCAGAATCGGAGTCCTTTGATATCTTGAAACCGTCGGGATTTCTGTTGCTCCAGTGGGGGGTTCAACGCCTACAGGCTTCACCGATGAAGACTTGTTGCGTCCTTCTTTGGATGTGGCTTCTACATGGGAAGCCTTCCAAGCAACCTAGAAAATAGATCACAAAGCTGCAGCCAAGACCTAGATTGACGAGGCTCGCCGACAGAAGCAGGCTCATACGAAGCCTCCAGCTCCGACTCCGCCAGCTCCGCCAAGCAACTCGCGGGTTTAGCTTCATAGGGCGTTTAAGCATGTACAAGAAATCTTATAAAGCCCTTTATCTTAATGAATGAAAAGTTTATAATTGGGGAGTCTTGGAGCCTGACTTCGAAGCATTGGAGCCTAACGAATGGCTTCGCTAGTAGTGGGCTATCCTCGAGAGCTTAAGGCCTTATCGGTGCTCACGTTTCTCTGTTCCTCGAGGTGATCAAGGGGAAATAGCACCCGATGTTCAACGTGAAGTCTTATCTTATATTAAAGAAGAGGATAAGGAAGTAGTATCTTCGTCCTCAGAATATGTAGACTGGTCTGACTCGGAATACCAAGTCGGAGATCCAATGGAGGCTAGCTCCGAAAGACTTCTGTCCTAGGGTGAACTTCAAGAAGACCAGAAAAAGCTGCGAGCTTCGAAGAAGAAAGGCACTCGGACTAAGAGAAAGGTTTTAAGAACTCCGGGCTCTAAAGACCGAAGTGGTCCTAGAAGTAGTTCTAGTGGTTGGAGGGGTCTCCGCTTTTATTTAGGCTTATACCAAAATTTCTCTTAATGTAATATGATTACCCGATTAATATAACCTATTTAGGAAGCATCACTTGACTGTTCCTTACTCCCCTGCCCCTCCTTGTGGGTGGGGGACCGTACGTGTTGCGATAGGGTCCGTCGGACACAATGATTGACATAACAACCTGATGGTTCACATTACACTTGGTAATCATATTTTACTCTTTCGTAGACTTCTTCAAACTGTATATTCGTATTGTAATGTTTATAAACTTTGGAACTAAGTTTATACTTGCAAGCTCTTATAACAGTCGCTTAGGACTTTAAAAAGTGTATCATTGGGCCGGAGCCTTGAAACCTTATTTCTTGGTCGCCTATGACTCTTTTACAAATGCTTCGAACCCGGAGGTCGGAAATCTGTTCTTTTAAAGTCCTTAGACTCTTCTACGGATCCTAACAAGCGGGAGCCTGGAATCCATAGGTTGGCCACCTATGGCTCTTTTACAGATGCTTCGAACCTAGAGGCCGGAAATCTATTCTTTTAAAGTGCTTAGACTCTTCTACGGATCCTAACAAACCGGAGCCTGGAATCCGTCAGTTGGCCACCAATGGCTCTTTTACAGATGCTTCGAACCCGGAGGCTAGAAATCTGTTCTTTTAAAGTCCTTAGACTCTTCTATGGATCCTAACAAGACGGAGCCTGAATCCATAGGCCGGCCACCTACGGCTCTTTTACAGAATCCTTGAACCAATTGTTCGAAGGCCGTTTGTTGGGTTCCTTGAAAGATGCTTACCTCCTCAAGCATCTCCATTCCCCTAATGCGTCCACTAGGAGTAAGGAATATTTGAAGAGTAAGCATAATTCAAACCTCCATCTTTATTTAGCTTAGAAAGGTACTTTTACAATTGATTACAAGGAGCCCCTAAGCGTAATAACGTTTAAGGTGCTCTGCATGCTATGCATGCTTCAACTCTTCCCCTTCTAAATTAGCTAGCTTAAATGACTCGGGGTGCCTTGAGCGAAGGATAATATATGGTCCTTCCCATTTGTTTCCTAGCTTCCCCGGAGAAATTACACTTCGCAACACCAAATGACCTGGTCTAAGCTCGTTCACTTTTATCTTCGGGTCATACCATGCCTTCGTTTGGTCTTGGTACTTCGTCAGATTGGTGACAGCATGAAGCCTTGTCTCTTCTGACAAGTCCAGCAAAGTGTTTCTTTCATCGTCATTCCCAGGCTCCGTTACATGGAGGGATCCACCTTTAAGCTCCGTAGGAGTCATGGCCTCGTCTCCGAATAGCAGCCTAAATGGGGTGAAGCCTGTGGACCTAGATTGAGTGGTTTGAATGGACCATAAAATCTTGGGGATATCTTCGGTACAAAGCCCCTTAGCTAACCTGACAATCCTTCGATTCAAACCGGAGAGAATATTTCCATTGGCCCGCTCGACGGCTCCATTGGATTGGGGGTGGTGAATAGCTGTGAAGCATAACTTGATGCCTAGGCCTTCGCAAAACTCTCTAAAAGGCTCGGCATCAAATTGAGTGTTGTTATCAATAGTTAACTCCCCAGGCACTCCGAACCTACAAATAATATTCTGCCAAAAGAATTTTTGCACATTTATTGAAGTGATAGTAGTTAGGGGTTCAACTTCGACCCATTTAGAAAAATATTCGATTGCTACCACCGCAAACTTCAAGCTGCCTTTTGCCATTAGAAAAGGGTCGATGAGATCCATTCCCCATCGTGCCATTGGCCATACTAGAGCAATAACTTGAAGAGTTGTCTGTGGACGGTGGCTCCGCCTACCCATCCACTGGCAATAGAGCCCCTGTCGAAGTGTCTCTCCTGCTAGAGCACAGGGGGCTAGGTGGCTGCCACATAAGCCTTCATGAATCTCCCGAAGTATATCTTGGCCTTCGGGTTGTGAGATGCACCGTAGTAGGGGAGAACAAACTCTGGCTTTGTACAATATTCCGTTGACAAGCTCATAATTTCGAGCCCTTGCTTGGAGCCTTCAGAAATCCAGACCTTCTGACGAGACTACGCTATTTTGCAAAAACATCCATTATCGGAGTCCGCCAATCAGCGACTGGGATGCAAAGGACTTCTGCGGAGGGTAGTTGAGGCACCGTAGGCTTGATGCACCGAAGCATATCACCAAGGGGATACAAGGTAGGAACGATGAGATTATGTGCTAAGAAGTAATGCCTTAGCTTTCACGAGGCCATTACCAAAGCATAAGCAAATTTTTCGAGATCGGAGTATCTTGTCTTTGCTCCGGACAAAGCATCTGAGACAAAGTAGACTGGGTTCTGCACTAGTTTTCCTTTAAGATCAACTACCCTGACTAGCACTGCACTTACTGCGGAGCCCGTTGCTGCAAGATATAGAAGGAGAGTTTCTTCTGGGAGGGGCACAGTAAGTGTTGATATATTTCCGAGATAATCTTTAATGTCATTGAAGCTCTTCTGGCACTCCGGCGTCCACTTGAAACTTTTGAACCCCTTTAGAGCTTTAAAATTTGGGAGGCTTCGTTCGGCTGATCTGGCTAGGAATCTACTAAGGGCTGCAAGCCGTCCTGTCAACTTCTGGACCTGCTTTAGATTTTCTGGTGGAGCCATTCTTTGTAGTGCACTTATCTGCGTCGGGCTAGCTTCGATTCCTCTACTCAAAACAAAGTACCCTAGCAGTTTTCCTGCTTGCGCCCCGAATATACATTTTTCAGGGTTAAGGCGAACTCCACATGCTCGGAGGCTCTCAAAAGTTAGATAAGTCTAGGCTATGATGGTGCTTTACAACACTCTTTATTACAATGTCATCCATATAGGCTTCAAAATTTCAGTCTATCTGGTGACCTAGAGCCTTAGCTATAAGATGTGAGAAGGTAGCTCCGGCATTCCGCAAGCCAAAAGGCATTCGAACATAACAAAATACTCCGGAAGGAGTTATAAAACTTCTATTGGCTTCGTCTTTGCGCTTTAGCTAGACCTGATGATAACCGGAGTATGCGTCTAGGAAGCTTAACAATTCAGAGTCAGCCGTAGAATCCACAAGCTGATCTATTCGAGGCATAGGGTAGAGGTCTCGCGGGCATGCTTTATTTAGTGACATGAAGTCGATGCACATGCGCCACTTGTCGGAGCCCTTTTTCTTGACAAAAACAGGGTTAGCCAACCACTCCGTGTGGGCTACTTCCCTGATAATTCCTGCCCTCAGCAACTTCTCCACCTCTACCTTGGCGAGGTCTTCCCTTTCTGTTGTTAACTTACAGAGCCCCTAGCGCACTGGCCTATCCTTCGGGTTGACATGCAAATTGTGCTCCATGATGCTCCGGTCAACTCCGGGGATATCTTTGTTAGTCCAGGCGAAGATATCTAAGTTTTCTTTAACTACTTTCTCCAGCGAAGTAGATATTTCCGAAGGTAGCCCCTTGCCGAATTGGATTGGATACTCCTTGCCATCTTTTAGGATCATCTTCGTGATCACATCACCTTCTGGGCTTGTCTTTACGGAAGGGCCCTTCGAGGGGTCTGAAGACCCTGACGCTTCCTTCGAGTGCTCCAACACACTATTCACCTGCCTACGGTCCAAAGGTGGACCATGGCCATACTCTGCTCTCCGGGCTACAGCTTGGTCTCCTGAAATAGTGAGAACTCCACCTTGCGTGGGCATTTTGAGACACAAATAGTTATGATGTGCTACAACTCCTAATTGGTTTAGCATTCCCCTCCCGAAGATTACATTGTAGGCATATGGGGCATCGATGACATCGAAGATAACCTCCTCAACCCTGTCTAGGGGCCCCTCTCCAAAGGCAACCTCGAGACCTATCTGGACGAGGGCATCGAGAGGAGGACCTGCGAAACCTTGGAGTGGGCGAGCTGCCGGAAGTAGGTGTCTTCGGGGAATGCACATCTAGTCGAAGGCCTCGACGAAGAGTAAATCTGTGGAGCTTCCACCGTCCACCAATATCCTTCGGACTTCAACTCTCGCTACATCGGCTGAAAAAACAAGGGGGTCAACATGGGGGAATTTCACCCCCGCAACATCATTGGCAGTAAAAGAAATAGGTACATGAGACCACTCGGGCATTTCTGCCACCGAACTCGAGGTCCCTATGTGCCCTACTTCGCGGACATAGTCTCTTCGCTGCCGTTTCGATATGTTACCGAGGGTCCTCCTCTGGAGATGGGCAGGACCACTCACTTGCCGCGATCTTGGGGATCCTCCTGCTTCGGTGGTGGCATAATGTTGGCCATCGGGAGTTGCATCGGTGCTTCAGGGTTGCTGCCCTGAGCCACGCCTTGCACAGGCTCCAAATGCACTGTTGGAGGGGCTCGATCCGAAGTACCTCGCCCTGAGCTTCGTCCTAAGTACTCGCCCGAAGGGTCAATACGAACTTGCAATATTTCATGTCATGGCTTATATTTTCACCATGCACAAAACAGAAGAAGGTTTAGCGCCTGACTGCCATTCTCTATTGGGGCTTCGAGGTACCAGCCTTGTTAGCTTGCACCTATTGAAAGTTGAAAGGCATCTTTAGGGTGGAGGGTGCAATATTTAATACCTCGGAGCAGAAGTGCTTCTTTCCCCGTCTATGATAATTGAAGCGATTATCAAGGGGGGCTTGCGGAGGAGTCAGGACTTATGGCTCCATCTTCACTTCTTGAAGGACTAGTGCAGGCATAACAATTCTTCAGAGGCAGCCTTCCTCTGCCTTGCCATACTGTTCAAAGTATGCCATCAGTTGTGCTACAGATGACACCAGCTTCCGGTGAAGTTTGTTGAGGAGGTCTGGGTTCAACACCCCTTCGCGTGCCGCATCCACTACCAAAGAGGTAGCCAAGCCTTTAATCTGAGACTTGGCATGGGCGAAGCATGTAAAATACTCCCGAAGGGTCTCCCTTGCTTGCTGCTTCACCTGGAACAAACTTTTTGTTGACATTGGGGCTACGAACGTACCCTGGAAGTTACTCACGCTCTTTAGCTGCTCCCATGACTTGATCGATCCTGGCTTTAGAGACCATAACCATCGAAGAGCCACACCTTCCAGCGCGAGGGGGAAGCACATCGCCATTGTGTTCCACACCCCTCCGTTGGCTTCTATTGCCAAGGCATACGAACGAGAGAACTCTCCAGGGTCGGACCCACCAGAGTATTTTGCAACTTCGAGGCCTTGAACCTGGGGTCAAAGGGCACTTTCTACAAGTCCGGATGCAGTGGAGACTCGTCGTCGAAGGATGCATTGTCGGCTTCCTCCGGGACTCGATGAGCTTCAGGATAGTTACTAGGACCATCGTCTTGAGGCACCTCCAGAGCAGGAGTGAAGGCTTGAGGGCGAAGTCTATCTACAGCCTCTTGCCTCCACCTTGCTACTTCCTCCTAAAGGCGTGGTACCTGGGTAGTTGTGTCCTTAGGAAGGTCTTCATCACCTCCGGAGGGAATCTCCGGGTCTTAGGAACTGGGGTAATGAGTTCGAAGCACCGAGGGAGCTGCTTGGGGACCTCTGGGTGCCCGAGGTCTGATGACCCCTTCGGGAGTTGGTGGAATGACTGAGGGTCCTGCACCGTTGGTCCGAGGGGACCTTCGGGGATGATCGGTGGCTAGGCTCCGCTTAGGAGGCATGGCCAATGAAGTTAAGGTCCGAAGACCAAAGACTTCGAATGATTTGGGAAGGTGAGAAGAGGCCTTTGAGCTACACTAGGAAGCCCCTTACCGAAGGGTGCGTGGAATCTTGAGACTCTGAAGCTCCCTCCGTAAGTGCTCTTCGAAGTGCAGTCAGCGGCGGAGAACTAGCTTTTAGAACTAAGTTCCCCACGGGTGGTGCCAATTTTTGGCGTAAAAGATTACGCTAATAGGTTCTCTAAGATTAAGAACTAACAAACTAGGAGTTTGTGAAGCGAACTATCTCAAGCCTCCGAATAGGATAATAGCTCGAAGTAGTTCGAAGTTGTGTATTGAATATCTGAATATTCGATGCCTATTACAGGGTGAGAAAGGGGGTATTTATAGGTAAAAACTCTAAGGAAAAGACCTTTTTACCCCTCAATTACAACCGACATAGTGGAAACTATTTGGTACCCTGAATAGGGCTAAAATAGTAAAATATGTCTGAAGAGGATAGATAAGGTAGACGTCCCGTCAGTCTTACTGTTTCCCACTGTAGAGACGGAGCCTTTGGAGGTATCTTCGAACTGGGGTTCGGAGAACCCTTCGGCTTAGAAAATTCATCAACTTGGGTACAAGCTTCTGTCTTAGAACTGCATGGGTTGTCTTTGTCTCTTGATCTTAAAGGTCCTAGAGATGAAGTATTTCCCCCAACACATATCATCTAACTTAGGAATAAGATGACGATACCGAATAGTTATGTTATTAATGGCTCTACAATCAACACATATGCGCCATGACCCATCTTTCTTAGGAACCAAAATGAGTTGAACGACACAAGGACTAAGACTCTCACGTACATACCCTTTGTTGAGCAGGGTTTGTCCTATATGGCGCACAGTTCGGTAGTGTCGCTCCTAGAATCAAATTAATCTGATGCTCAATTCCTCTCACCGGTGGAAATCCCGGGGGTACTTCAGTTGGAAATACATCCAAAAACTCGTGCAAAAGGTTAGCAATAATAGGAGGTAAAGGGGTCAGGAAATTTTCAAGTGTAGAGAATACCTCTTTGCAAATCAAAGCGTAATAGAGAGATTCATGAGTCACTAATTCAGAAATTTCAGATCGAGTAGCTAGCATGGAAGCACCCTTTAACTTAACTTCATCTTTCTTCATGGGTGTTTCATTCTTTTCTTTTTTGGATGGAAAAACTTCCTTAGATACTTGCTTATTTTCAGATCTTGATTCACTCGATTTTCTTGCACGTTCAACACGTGCCATATCATCTTTCAAAATTTCAGTAGGGGTAATTGGTAGAAGTTCTATTTTTCTACCATTGTGGGTGAAAGCATAGGTGTTAGTACTCTCACAGTGCAAAGCATCCTTATCATACTGCCAAGGCCTACCTAAAAGTAACAAACATGCTTGCATAGACATAACGTCGAAGCTTGCACTATCATGGTAATTCCCTACTGAAAATTGTATTCATACAGTTTTACATACCTTCAACTTACCACAAGAATTGAACCATTGAATGGAGTATGGATGTGGATGGGGTTGAGTTGGTATGTTGAGATTTTCAACTAAATTGGAGCTAGCAAGATTGCTACAACTTTCGCTATCAATGAAGACACAACATGCTCTTTCTTGGACAATGAACCGTGTTTGAAACAGGTTGTGGCATTGATGTTGTTTCGACGTCTCCACTTGCACATTCAGCACTCATTGTACCACAATTCTTAAGTATCGGCTAGATCGGTAGTGCCGATTTGCTCCATTTCATGCTTGTCGGGTGAGTCATCTTCTTCTCCATGATCTGCATGGTTAGTGGCCGGTACAAGTTCATATTCATTTTCACTAGCGCTAGTGTACTCACCACTTTCTGTAGCAATCATCAACCACTTGTTAGGGCAATCTCATTGCACATACCTGATTCCCTTGCATTTGTAGCATTTAATGTTCCTTGTCTGGCTTGTGGAAACAACCAATGATGAGCTTTGTGCAGGAGTAAGTGCTTGGGTCGATTTATTCACATCAAAAACTTGTTTGGTCTGGTTTGGCACTGTGGACCACGTCCGATCGGTGGATGGATATGTACGCGGATAGGAAGTGGCCAATGAAGTCTTGGTTTATCCCAGGGAAGGCCTCGATGTAGTTGTACGCTTGTTATCTTCCCTGTAGTTATTTCTCAGCCAACATAGCGAGATGAAACAATCTAGTAATAGAATTATATTATTTATAATCAACTATGTCCTGAATTTCTCGTCGTAACCCCCATAAAATTGTGACATCTTATCCACCTCATCTTCTTCTACCTCACAATGCAACATACCTATTTGTAGCTCCTAGTAATACTCCTCGACATACCTATTACCTTGGTCTAAGTGTTGTAAATTTTTCTCAAATCTTGCTTGTAAGATGGAGGAACAAAGCTACCATGCATGGATCTTTTCAACCAATCCCATGTGTCAGGTTCTAGCCCAGCTTTTATCAATTCGTTCCACCAGATGATAGAAAAATCCTTGAATTCACTAGTGGCTTGTCTAACCCGATGTTGTTTTGGACCAAGATGGGAACTAATTTTTTGTTGAACAACCATCTCCTAATCTAGATACAGCTCAAGGTCATACTTACCAGCATAGGAAGGTATAGTAAATTTGACTTTGGCAAAAGGATCAAGGTTACCTCATTCCTCTGACTGCTTCCCATGGTGATCATTACCTCTCATGCCTCGTTGATTGCATTGAAGTCATCGGTGTAGACATTCATCTTGTACTACAGCGCAGATGTCGTTGTGGTCAGTATTCTCTAGGTCCTCTTCACTCTCCGACACTAGATCAAGCGGTTGTCATTCCCTTGGCAACTGCTGCACATTGGTGGTAAGCGTGGAGATACTCCCAACAAGGGTGTCCAACCTTTATTCAAGTCGGTGGAACTCCTCTTTGGACACACAATCCTTAAGTCACCGATTTCTTCCGACATTGTTAGTAACAAATAGAGAATAATACAAAAGTAGATCCCTATCGGCTACCACTTGATGTACTATTGGATCTCTCTCTCACTATCTATGTCTTACCAACCCTTACGAAGCTCTTACCGATTGAAGAAGATGGTACAACTAGAGAGGTGGGACGTATGATGACTGTGAGGTACGATTACAAGTATCCAATCGATTCTGATAAGAAGTTTGTAGATCTTGGAAGGCAACATTTAGTATCAAGGATTTAACAAAATTTAATAACAGATTTAGCGATGTTCTGATAGGTACGATTGAGGCGATGAGTGGACGTTCATGCTTTAAGGCTTCCGATCAGCAATTGAACCCTTGCAATCGCTACACCCTCTCGTCTAGTCGTTATCAACCACACTTTCACATAGTCGATCTCACAAAAAAGGTTTTGATCCTGCAAATCAATCATAGAACTTTGCAAGAATAAGGTAAATGCAATTTTGATTGTTGATATTAATTTGAAGAACTCTAAGTTTGGGGTCTATGGCGAAACTACGATGGCAGAATAATCTAAGCAAAACCCAACCCTAACAATGATGGTGGGGGTCTGTTTAAAGGGTTACATACGTAGGGTGCTATTTAAGTCATGGGCCATGCTCTAGGATCATGGGCCATTCCCTAAAAGGACTCAAACCTAAATAGACTCGAAGACCCTAACAAGACTCTAACTCAACTTAGTTTGGAGTTTGGCTCCCGATTAGTGGTGTCGTAATTAGCAATCGATCGATAGTGGTCGGTGGTCGGCTAGTAGTTGTCGACAGTCGACCGATGGTCAGTCGATGGTGATCGGTGGTCAGTCGATGGTGGTCGATGGTCAACTGATGGTGATGGATGGTCGTCTGATGGTGGTCGTAGTCGGCAATCGGCCGATCTAACATCTCTTCTCCCATGATGCTAAGTATAATACAATCATAAACGAAACTTAGTAATATTCCATTCATATGAGAAATGGTTTGAGTAGCGAGGAGTGAATTCACCTGAAAATTAAGTTGACGAACTCTAGCACGATTCATTGGACCACAATAATCAAGTGTGGATGTATCTTTAGCAGTGATGTCCTCATCAGTTATCAACCAAGCACAACCTGATTGACCTCACCAAGAAGGATAATCCTTTCTTGCAAATCGAAGAACACAAGCAAGAACGCAAAAAATGCGATCGAACTGAAATTCTATTGGAATATGTGAATTAGGGTTCACATACAAATCCAGTAGAGCGGTGGCTATCAAAGAATCATACAAAATAAACCCAAAAATACTATATGGCTGTAGAAATAACTTATAAAATAGTTCAGGATGCACCCCTAATGGTCTTAACTAAATACACGGCCCAAAGTCCCAATAACATAGAAAACAGCATGCTGACAGATTCTTAATGCTATTTTTATTATGATTCCCATTGATCGAGACAGAATTCTGAAGTGAAACTGGCGCTATTGGAAAGGTTCTGAAGATATCTTTCTGTGCATGGGTGGACGTCAAAAATGGAGTTCGTATGTGGCTTGGGCATTGATTTTAGTGCATGCTACTCCTGGAATCCGAGTTAGACTCGAAGTGGAGGTTGATTAATGTGATTCCTCATAATCTCCATAGTTCCTAATAATATCATCATTAGGTAGCAATTATTTTCAAGATAATATAATGAGGTAGTTAGAAATGAGTTCACTTGAAGATTTAATCGTCATGCTCGAACTCGAGTAATTGGTCATTGGTATTTATGTATGGTTATATCATTGGTAGGAATGTCCTCATCATCCTTCCCTTATTTATTTGGAGTCATCCTCGACTCAATGTCTGTTGGTCCCCAACAACTTCTATGGTAATACATGAGTTCTATATACATGCATCTTTTTCTTTGATCCAAGAAAATATTTCTAAAATTAAAAACAAACACATCTCATGGTGTGGTATCCACAATTCAAATATATAAAAAGTAAACCTATCATAGAAAGGATGCACCTTAGCTTGTTTTCTCATAATCATCGTTCTATCCAAGCTGGTGATGTCCGCATCAATCTCTCCTTCTTGGCTGCAAATCATTGTTGTTTTGTTCTTGTGTTCATAGTTTATACAACTCCTATCAAAAAAATAATTATTGTGTAGCATCATTTGTTCTTTTGATAAATAGTCACTAATAAGGAACCAAGTCACCTTAGCTTTAATTAGCTCATTAGAAAGCAAAGTAACACTTGAGGAGCCATGCTGAAGAGCGTGGGCCTCATGGCTCCAGATGTGATGAGTCATTGTCAACGATAGTCAAAGAGGACAGAAGAAGAGAGAAGATCTGCTGCGTCTGGGCCGCGTGTGACTCAGGTACACGGGCAGGGAGCGACTGTCGGGCAGAAGGGCCGCGAAGTCGGGCTAGCCCAATTCGGGTACATGAGCTAGGAGCAGCAGAGGACCCACTGGGCTGTTGACCAGGATTGACTCAGGTACACGGGCGGTGAGTGATTGCTGGGCTGAGAGAGCTGCGGAATCGGGCTAGCCCAATCCGGGACCTGGTACAAAGTCGGTGGAGGCTTTATCAGTTTCGGCGCAAAACTGACGACCGCTGATCTCGCATCGGACTGTCCAGAAGTGAAACCGTAGCCACTATGAAAGCTTAGCTTTCGGATAAGTCATCTGTAAATAGGAGTTTACTATTTTGTCCCTAGGCCCACAGTCAGTCAGTCGAGTCTGTAAAAATATCCTAAGGGCAGTTTAGTCTTTTCCTTTTATTTCAGCGTCTGTAAAAAACCCAAAGGGGCTGGTGGAATATTCCTAGTTATTGAGCAGCCTGTAAACAGGGCCCCAATCCCTAGGGTTAGGTCACTTTTTAATCATTCCTTGGGTCATCTCTCTCTTTTTTTGTGCGCCGCTAGGCTCCTTCTCACTCGATTGTGAGTTCTGTTCTTCATGGATTTGTGAGATTCTATTCTCTTCTCTTGTCATTCGGGTTGCAGCGTTTTTGTAGTTGTTTACTGCTTCGATTGATGTGCGACCATTGTTTTATTCCTAAGCGAATGGATTCTCTGTTTGCTTCTGTTCTTCACGTGAGAGTACTAGTTCATGCAGATTGTAGCAAGTAGTACTATTTTCCTGTAGATACAGTGCGCTAGTACTCTAGCCTTGCTTTTTCCGTATAACTTTTTGATCGAACAGATAGCGTCTAGCTTTTCTCTGGCTGTTTCTGGCGAAGCCTCCTTTTCTGTTCGAAGTCCTTCAGCTCTGTGAGGCAAGCTTCGACCAGACTTCTTCGAAGACTTTGCTAGAACTCTCAACTACGAACTTGAACTATGAATCTAGCTTCGAAGTATGGTCTGTGCTTAGTTTTTGTTCTTTGACATACTTCGACACTTTTGCGAAGCATACTTCGATAGGCTTCGAAGTTAGCTTCGAAGCATGTCTCTCTGGTAGACTTCGCTCGGAGTGTGTTTTGTGAGAAATTGTTCTACTGTTGTCATATTTGTGGATCTCAGTTTGTTGGTTCAAAGCTTGTCATTCGAAGTATGTTTCGAGGCTTCGTTTTCTTGTGAGAGCACCAGCAGACTCCGTTTCGAAGTTAGTATGTGAGTCGAACACTACGGTAGTCACACTTTGATCTAGCTAGCTTCGAAGGTTGTGTGGTAGGCTTCATTTTCGTCTTGCTGCTGTATGTTTGGCTTCGCTATACTTTCGAAGCTTGCTTTTCTGTGAACTTTGTTCGAAGCTTTTTGATAGGAGTACAGGCTTCGATACTTTCATACTTCACTTCGAAGCATAATTCATTTCTTTGGCACACACTTGACCGATCTAGTCTAGACTGGTCTCACTACACTCATAGACAAACCTCGACTGGATCAACCTTCGACACTTCCACGACAGCCTTCGACATTGTACTCCGAAGCAGGCTTCGACACTATGAAGCAGGTTTCACCAAGTTTCGAACAGGAGACAAATTTGAACAGTAACTTCTCATCTCATTTTATATACACCTAGATCAGTTGCTGTGATGATTTGGTTCTGTGAAGTTTGATTAGCCATGTTTTGAATTCTTTGTTTATCTTCCTATTAGCACTGTATTGGTGTTTCTTAGTTCAGGACAACAGTCGTTTCTAGGCTAGATACTTTTAGGCTTTAGCGTTCTGTTTACATTTTGCTGTCAAGTCTTTTGAGGAGCGTTGGGTGTTGGGAGCAGGCCATAGATTCGAATGAATTTTTTAGGCGCCCATTCACCCCTCTCTGGTCGCTACTTTCGGTCCTACAAGTGGTATCAGAGCGAGGTTAGGGTTTTTCCATACCTTAACCGGTTATAAACCCTAGTAGTGATCATGACGTCTCCTGGCAAGGTCCCGTCCTTGGAAGCTTATGGCTATAATTATTGGAAGACTCGCATGCGAGCCTATCTCATGAGCCAAGGCTCGGACATCTGGGACATTTGCGTTCATGCTACGTTTGTTATATTGCCAGTTGCTGAGCATAGTACTCCTGGTATCATTGCTCAGCATCTGAACAATAGTAAAGATGTGAACATTTTGTTTTCTGATTTAGGTCCCACTGAGTTCAAGCATGTGAGCCATCTCTCTACTGCGAGAGAGATCTGGGCTACCCTCAAGGCACACCATGAGGGGATAGCCCAGGTCAAGGCTCGGCTCTATCAGACCTACCGGCGTGAATATGAGAATTTCACACAAAAGCCAGGTGAATCTGTTGAGGCATTGTTTGGTCATTTTCAATCGATCATAAACAAGCTTCGGGACAACAAGGCTGAGGATGTTCAGTTAGTCTCAGATCACGAGCAGGCGCTCAGGGTTCTCCATACCTTGGACCCAAAGATCTGGGAAATCAAGGTATCCTCTATCATTGAGAGCACATCTTATGATACCTTGACCATTTCTGAACTGTTTAGCAAGCTGAAGGCCACCGAGGTTGATATCTAGTTGAGATCAAATCTCACTGGCTCTAGATCAAAGTCTCTGGCCCTTGCTACATCTTCTGTTGATCCCTCTTCTATGAGCTGTGCTGGGTTCTCTTTGATGTCTATCACTGAGGACCAGCTTGAGTCTTTGGGAGATGATGATTTGTGTCTTTTTAACAACCGGGTGCGTCGTGTTTATGACAAAAGGATGTTCAAAAGACACGGCACAAAATTCGGGTGCTTTGAGTGTGGTGACCCAGGACATTTCATCGCCGACTGCTCCAAGCGAAATAGTCACAAGAAGGGCACCGGTGGTGGCTTCCACGACTCTGGCAAGCACGACAGCTCCTCCTTCAACAAGGGCAAGCCATAGACCAAATTCTTCAGAAAAGCCCTGAAGGACTACCGGCGAGAGAACAAGAAGCATGACAAGGCCTTCTTCGCCGAGATGGAGAAGAGCTACTCCAAGCGGTCCACGTCTTCTTCCTCTTCATCGAGCTCAAGCGATGAGGATATCGTCATCAGGAAGGGGAAGGACAAAGATGATCCGGCGGGTCTTTGCTTCATGGCCTTCGGGGACAAACCGAAGAGCCGCTCACATCAGCGCCGAAGATCCCGCAAGAGCTTCTGCTCAATGGCTCTTGTGGATAAGGAAGAGAAGGGCTCCTCCGATGACTCCGACTCCGACGACAACGAGAAGGTATCATCTTATGAATGCGAAATCGTTGATTTACTTGAAAGCAATCGTCAGGAGTTAAAATATCAGGAAAAACTGCTTAGAGGGGCTATGAAGAGGATAGATGAATTAGAGAGTGAGCTTGCCGTGGCCAACGGCAGAATTGAGAGTCTATCTTCTTTCCCTTGCTTGGGTGATAGCAGTGAGTGCCCAAAGTGTGAGGTGCTTCTGTGTGACCTGTCGACTTTGAAGTCCAGGTACACAGAAAGGGTTTATGAGAGGGACGCTTTGGCCACTGAGCTTGAAAGCGCTCAGCTGGAGCTAAAAGATGCTCAAGCCACTGTCGTCGCGTCCTATGCTGATTGCCCATCTCATCTAGCTAGTCTAGCTGAGCTGAAAGCCAAGGGCAATGCGCATTTTGGTGATTTGGAGAGAGTGAGAGCTGAGCTGGCATAGACTAGGCTAGAGCTTGAGACACTGTCAGTTCCACCCACTGTCTGTGAGAACTGCCTGTCTCTTAGACTGGAGTTGATTAAGCTGAAAGCCGAGAAGTCTGTCCAGGTAGATAGCGAGTGTGAGACCTACTTGTCTCAGGTGGAGGTTCTAGCTTCCTTGAGAGAGGAGCTAGCTGATTCTCAGAATGAGAACTTTTACCTTCATTCTATCATGAGTTGGATCAGTGCCAGAGAGCCACAGCTCGGCATGATGATCCAGCAGTTTAAGAGACAGGATGGGTTTGGGGTAGGTTACACCTACACCAAGGCTGACTTTGAGAGTGCCATTAGCCGGGCAGTGGAGTGGAGTAAAATGACTCCTGAGCAGAGATATCCCAAGACTCACTCCACTGAGTCTTTCTAGGCTAGTCAGCCCAAGGATGGAGTAATCCAAGAACAGTCCAAAGCTCCACCCAAGAAGCCCATCTGGGTTCCAAAGCCCAAACACCTCCACACTTCTCTTGATCTCTCTTCCTGGACCCTCTCAACCCAAGAAGACGACACCAAACACCACAAAGCCCAAGAACCCCAAGCCTCAACCACATCCCAAGAAGCCCACCTATCATTTTGAGTATTGTCAGAGAGACGGGCATCTTGCGGAGTTTTGCTTCAGGAGGAAGTGAGTTGAGAGAGCAGAGATAGCTCGTGGTGGTCAGGAGCAGTTCTACCAGCAGGGTGGTAGACTGCGTGTTCCTCGACGCTGGGAGAGGCTGGAGGCCAGGCCGCATCGTGTAGGTGGTGGTAGAGGAGACTGCTTTCATGCTCATGCTCCATATAGTGGTGTCCGTTCCGGCAAAGCTCTAGGCCATTTTTGCTACGGTCCTGGACCTCATGGCCGAGGCTTTAGGCAGAACCAAGGACCGTGTTTTGAGCCGCGTTTTGGTCCAAACTCTTCTGATGGTTTTTGCTTTCCGTCTTTTGAGCAAATGGCTTGACACTGGTTTAGTTCTTTTACTAAACCTGGTGCTGGACCATTTGCTCTCCCTTACAACCAATGATTGTGCAGGATCGGGGACGAGAGGATGTTTGGATCATGGACTCAGGATGCTCTCGCCACATGACGGGACATCGCAGATGGTTCTCCAATCTCACTCCCCCGAGCTCCAAAGAGTACATCACCTTCGGGAACAGTGGTCAAGGGAAGGTAAGTGGTATCGGCTCAATTCGCATTTCAGTTCATTTCTCTTTGAAGAATGTTGCCTTGGTTGGAAATTTGAACTTTAATTTGATTTCTGTTTTGCAACTTCTTGAGGATGGTTTGGAGGTGCGTTTTAAGAAGGGCAATTCTTCTGTGTTTGATTCTAGAGGGTCTTTGATTTGCCAGATCTTACCATTCGGTAAAGTTTTTCGGATTGACTTCTCTAGTTCTTTTGGCCCTTCTTGCTGTTTGATTGCTGGATCCTCCTCTGAGCTTTGGAAGTGGCATAGGAGGTTAGGTCATTTGAGTTTTGATCTACTAGTCAGGTTGAGCTCTATGGACCTCATCCGAGGATTGCCCAAGCTTAAGATGGAGAAGGATCTAGTTTGCAATCCATGTCATCACGTGAAAACGGTTGCTGCTTCTCACTCACATGTGACTCAGGTGATGACTTCGTATCCGGGCGAGCTGTTACACATGGACACTGTCGGTCCAGCTCAGGTATGCTCAGTCGGTGGGAAGTGGTACGCGCTTGTCATTGTTGACGATTTTTCTCGTTTCTCGTGGGTTTTCTTTTTGGAGTCTAAGGATGAAACTTTTCATTTTGTTCATGACCTGATTTTGAAGCTGAAGAATGAGAACAATGGTCGGATGCGAGCAATTCGCTCCGACAATGGCTCTGAGTTCAAGAACTCTCAATTCATCAGCTTCTGTAGTGATCATGGTCTTGACCATCAGTTTTCTGCTCCTTACACTCCCCTACAGAATGGCATTGTGGAACGAAAGAACAACACGCTAGTCGAGATGGCCAGGACGATGCTCGATGAGCACAGGACTCCTAGGCGTTTTTGGGCTGAATCCATGAACACGGCTTGCTATCTGGCCAGCCGCATTTTTCTTAGAGCTTACTTAGGTAAGACCTCATACGAGTTGCGGTTTGGTAGACAGCCCAAGGTGAGCCACTTGCGAGCGTTTGGCTGCAAGTGCTTTGTGCTCAAGAAGGGAGGGCATTTGGACAAATTTGAGTCTCGTTGCTGGGACGGAGTTTTTCTTGGCTATGCTTTACACTCTCGAGGCTTCCGTGTTTGGAACCTCGACTCCCAGCATCTTGTCGAGACTTGTGAGGTTTCATTTGATGAGTTCTTGCCTTCTTTGACTCCTTTTGAGCTTTCTGGTGATGGTGACCTCGGAGAGTCCATCTTCGAGGAAGATGAGGACACTCCAGCTGTTGATGAGGGTGGACCTTCTGCACTGCCTGCAGAACCCACACCTTCTGAGACTTCGACTGAGGATGAGGGCAGACATCTGATCACTTCTTCCACTTCGATCGAGCTCCCTCAGTCGAGTCCAAAGGTGCCAGCTGCTGACTCCGGTGAGGTGACTTCAGATCACCAGGGATCCCGAGCAGTTCAGCGTGATCACCCCTCAGAGCTCATAATCGGTGATTTGTCTACGAGGATTTTGCGTTCTTCTGTTGACACTCTTGCTATGTTTGTTGAATCTGCTTTTGTTGCATCTTTTGAGCCCAGAGACGTTTCTCATGCTCTTTTTTATTCTAATTGGATTAATGCTATGCAAGAAGAGCTTGAGAATTTTGTCCGCAATCGGGTTTGGACACTGGTCGAGCTGCCACCAGGATGCAACCCCATAGGCACCAAGTGGGTGTTCAAGAACAAGCAAGGTGAAGATGGGGTTGTGGTGCGCAACAAAGCTCGACTGGTTGCCCAGGGTTTTTGCCAGAAGGAAGGTATTGACTTTGAAGAAACTTTCGCCCATGTTGCCCGTCTTGAGTCCATTCGCATTATCTTAGCTTTTGCCGCGTCGAAGGGTTTTAAGCTTTTTCAAATGGACGTCAAGAGTGCTTTTCTGAACGGGTACATAGAGGAGGAGGTTTATGTTAGGCAGCCTCCCGGATTTGAGAACCCTAAGTTTCCTCGACATGTTTTTAAGTTGCAAAAAGCTTTATACGGGTTGAAGCAAGCCCCAGGGCTTGGTATGACCGGTTAAAGCAGTTTTTGTTGGGGAAGGGCTTTATGATGGGTTCTGTGGATAAAACTCTTTTCTTGCTCAGAGATGCTTTAGATTTCTTAGTCGCTCAGATTTACGTGGACAACATTATCTTTAGCGGTACTACTGATTCTCTTGTGTCCAATTTTTCTGAGCAGATGCACATCGAGTTTGAGATGAGCCTCATGGGTGAGCTCAAGTATTTCCTAGGGCTCCAGATCAAGCAGACCAAGGACGGCACCTTCATCCACCAAGGTAAGTACACTCGGGACATGTTGAAAAAACTTGACTTTGGTGGAGAGCTGAAGCCTCAGATGACCCCAATGGGAACATCTGGTGGCCTGGACAAGGACGAGAGCAGCGTCAAGGTCAACGAGAGAGAGAGAGAGTTTTGAGGGATGATCGGTTCACTTCTGTACTTGACGGCAACAAGACCAGACATACACTTCGCCGTGGGACTATGCACGTGTTTCTAGTCTTCACCCCGCGCGTCTCATCGGTAGGCTGTCAAGCGCATCTTCAGGTATCTCACCTATGCGCTCGATCTCGGTCTTTATTACTCAACATCATCATCTCTTGATTTATCTGGCTTTTCGGACGCTGACTTTGGTGGGTGCCGGTTGGATCGCAAGTCGACTTCCGGTACTTGCCAGTTTATTGGTTCGTCTCTAGTTTCTTGGTCCTCACGAAAGTAGTCTGGAGTTGCTCTTTCGACCACTGAGGCTGAGTATGTAGCTGCTGCTAGCTGCTGCTCACAGTTGGTTTGGATGATTTCCACGTTGCGAGATTTTGGGTTGTTCTTTCCTACCAGAGTTCTTTGTTTTGCGACAGCACCAGTGCTATTAGTGTAGGGAAAAACCCATGTCTCCATTCAAAAACCAAACACATTGATGTGCGCTTTAATTTTCTGTGGGATCAATATGAGAAAGGTGTCATTGACCTTGTTCATGTTGATACCCATCATCAGTTGGCTGACATTTTCACCAAAACCCTAGATTAGTCTACTTTTGAGCATTTACGAGGGGATTTGGGTGTTGTATATCCTTTCTAGGATATTTTGCGTTAGTTTTTCTTTCTTCTTTACTCTTTTCTTGAGTCTTTTTGTGTGTTCATATCTTGCATATTCACATATCACACTTTTAAGCTTTCTTCTGTTATATGATTGAACTGCTTTACTTATTCTAGTTGGTACATGCTTTTGATTACTTGTCAATGATCATGCTTTGATTCAGTTCACTTGATATGTCTGATATCTGTCATATGCATGGCTTTTATGCTTTAAACTTGAAAAATGATCACCATTGCTTCTGGTAACTAGCATGTGTAGGCTGAGTGCTTTTGCTATCTGTTACAAGCCTTGTAGCTAGTTCCTCACATAGATGCAGATATGCAACTTAGACATCTGTATGCTTTAACATGGAAAATGTGCTATAAAAATGATACAAATCAAAATTTCCATGCCTTTTTATGCTTAAGTTGAAAAGATTCAAGTGGGTTTGCTTTGTCGCATTGCATTGTCCTGGACTGCTTACCATAGCACTTTGGTATGAACTAGGACAGTGTAGTGTATGCCAAGACCAATGTCTTAAGCTTCCGATGGTCCAGTTCTGGCCTAGGCTTGACTTGGTCGGTTAGCATAAGGTTTGACATGCAAATAACCCTTGGCATAAATGAAAAAGCCTGAAAATTAAAAAAGACAACACGTTTGCTGAAGCACGTTGTTTTTTGGAGAATGCTTATCTTGGTAGATTTTAGTTAGCTTCTACATCTCATGCTTTACCTTGCTTGTCATCTGGAAAATGTGGTGATGCTTTTGTTTTGCAAAAATTGAAAAATGTGTGCTAATGACTTTCTTTAGATATCATCTGTTGCACTGATCATGCCATGTGTTTTAGACAGTATGTCTTTTGCTATACTTGTTAGATGATGTAATTGCAGTCAATCATATCTGAGAAGCATGCTTTCTACACTCCACCTGCACCCCAGTTGCATTCATTGCATATTTTGAGGGGGAGTTGCATTTCAGGGGGAGTATGTGTCTCTTTAGAGTGCATTTTAGTCTCGCTTGATGAGTTCAGTTGTCAACAAGGGGGAGAAATTTTGGGAGAAGAGTTTAAGGGGGAGTTTTGGCTTTCTCTGCGATTTGTTTCAGGGGGAGTTTTTGTCCCGTTTGTCCTTACTCTTTTGATATCCTTGTTGATAATTCTGAGATTGTACTCATTTTGAGCTTTTACCTTTGGTTAACCATAATGACCGCTTCTTGTTTTTGTTTGGCTTTTGGTCATTAGGGTTAAATTTTTACTTTATTTTTCTTGTTCTCTGTTTTCTTGTGCTTTGTTTTCGTGTTTCCATAGTTGCTTGCAGGTACTGAAGAGCTGAAGAAGTGAAGTGTTGACAATGCACTGATCAAGGGGGAGATTGAGGAGCCATGCTGAAGAGCGTGGGCCTCATGGCTCCAGATGTGATGAGTCATTGTCAATGATAGTCAAAGAGGACAGAAGAAGAGAGAAGATCTGCTGCGTCTGGGCCATGTGTGACTCAGGTACACGGGCAGCGAGCGATTGTCGGGCAGAAGGGCCGCGAAGTCAGGCTGGCCTAATCCGGGTACATGGGCTAGGAGTAGCAGAGGACCCACTGGGTTGTTCACCAGGATTGACTCAGGTACACAGGCGGTGAGTGATTGCCGGGCTGAGAGAGCTGCGGAATCGGGCCGGCCCAATCCGGGTACCTGGTGCAAAGTCGGTGGAGGCTTTGTTAGTTTCGGCGCAAAACTGACGACCGCTGATCTCGCATCGGACTGTCCAGAAGTGAAGCCGTAGCCGCTACGAAAGCTTAGCTTCCGGATAAGTCATCTGTAAATAGGAGTTTACTATTTTGTCCCTAGGCCCACAGTCAGTCAGTCGAGTCTGTAAAAATATCCTAAGGGTAGTTAGTCTTTTCCTTTTATTTCAGCGTCTGTAAAAAAACCCTAAGGGGCTGGTGGAATATTCCTAGCTATTGGGCAGCCTATAAATAGGGCCCCAATCCCTAGGCTTAGGTCACCCTTTTAAGAAATCACTTTTTAATCATTCCTTGGGTCATCTCTCTTGTTTTGTACGCCGCCAGGCTCCTGCTCACTCGATTCATTTTCCTGCATGCACTATTGTGAGTTCTGTTCTTCATCAATCTATGAGATTCTATTCTCTTCTCTTGTCATTCGGGTTGCAGCATTTTTGTAGTTGTTTACTGCTTCGATTGACGTGCGACAGTTGTTTTATTCCTGAGCGAATGGATTCTCTGTTTGCTTCTATTCTTCACGTGAGAGTACTAGTTCATGCATATTGTAGCAAGTAGTACAATTTTCCTGTAGCTACAGTGTGCTAGTACTCTAGCCTTGCTTTTTCCGTATAAATTTTTGATCGAACAGATAGGGTCTAGCTTTTCTCTGGCTGTTTCTAGCGAAGCCTCCTTTTCTGTTCGAAGTCCTTCAGCTCTGTGAGGCAGGCTTCGACCAGACTTCTTCGAAGGCTTTGCTAGAACTCTCAACTCCGAACATGAACTGTGAATCTAGCTTCGAAGTATGCTCTGTGCTTAGTTTTTGTTCTTTGACATACTTCGGCACTTTTGTGAAGCATACTTCGACAGGCTTCGAAGTTAGCTTCGAAGCATGTCTCTCTGGTAGACTTCGCTCGGAGTGTGTTTTTTGAGAAATTGTTCTATTGTTGTCATCTTCGTGGATCTCAGTTTGTGGGTTTGAAGCTTGTCATTCGAAGTATGTTTCGAGGCTTCGTTTTCTTGTGAGAGCACCAGCAGACTCCATTTCAAAGTTAGTATGTGAGTCGAACACTACGGTAGTCACACTTCGATCTAGCTAGCTTCGAAGGTTGTGTGGTAGGCTTAATTTTGGTCTTGCTGTTGTATGTTTGGCTTCGCTATACTTTCGAAGCTTGCTTTTCTGTGAACTTTGTTCGAAGCTTTTTGATAGGAGTATAGGCTTCAAAGTACACTGTTCGAAGCAGGCTTCGATACTTTCATACTTCACTTCGAAGCATACTTCGTTTCTTTGCCACACACTTAGCTAATCTAGTCTAGACTCGTCTCACTACACTCATAGACAAACCTCGACTAGATCAACCTTCGACACTTCCACGACAGCCTTCGACATTGTACTCCGAAGCAGGCTTCGACACTGCGAAGCAGGCTTCGCCAAGTTTCGAACAGGAGACAAATTTGAATAGTAACTTCTCATCTCATTTTATATACACCTAGATCAGTTGATGTGATGATTTGGTTCTGTGAAGTTTGATTAGCCATGTTTTGAATTCTTTGTTTATCTGCCTATTAGCAGTGTATTGGTGTTTCTTAGTTCACGACACCGGTCATTTCTAGGCTAGATACTTTTAGGCTTTGACGTTTTGTTTACGTTTTGCTGTCAAGTCTTTTGAGGAGCGTTGGGTGTTGGGAGCAGGCCATAGATTCGAAAGAATTTTTTAGGCGCCCATTCACCCCCCTCTGGTCGCTACTTTCGGTCCTACAACACTATTGATACAAAGAGATGAGCTAGTGGTTTTAAATAGTAGTCCACAACACTCCTTGAAAAGAAACCTGTATCTCGAAATAATTTCTAAAGGATCTAAAAATATCTTGATTCCTCGAAACAGATCTCTCTAGATGATTTTCATACATAGAAATAGCAGGCGCTATATTTGAACAGATATAAACTCTATGTACAAAAATTCCTTTCTCACGGTATGTGTTCAATATATGGAAAATAGTATTGATGGGATATGGCAATTAGATTGTGCAAATAATTTCTCCTCTAACTATGTGAGCTCACAAGGATTCATAAATTCAATATACGCCCATGTGTTTAAAGAAGATAACAATTGATATTATTTATTTTTGTTGGGGAAATAGCTTTTTCCTTAAATAGGGGTCAAATGATGTCAGCCTCCGAAGGCCTCGAACTCAGAGCCTGCTAGGCTGGCAAACCCCAAAGATGGACTCCGGTCCCCTTCCGGAGCCAAGCCTATGGGACCCCTTCAGGCCCCTTCCGGAGCCAAGCCTCTAGGATCCCTCCGGGCTCCCTCTGAAGCATCTTCAGAGCCCTTTTCAGAGTTCCCTCCGGAGCCCCTTCAAAGTCCACTCGAGGAGCTCTGGCTGAGACCCTCTGATAGGTGCTCTGGTCGAGAAGATGATGAAATATCTCAGTACTACTACAGTGTAAAAGCCATACCAAGGGCCCTCGCCGCTGTTATGTCGTATACCTACCTAGTCTGTAAAAGATGTGTGTAAATTAGCCTAGTTTACCCTCTTTTACCCCTACAAAGCCTATTGCAAGTAGGGGGTAAAAGAGTCTTTTCCTTTACTTTCTTTCCTACAAAAGTAGGGCACTGCCCTTGTAATAATAACACATGGGATAGAGGCAAAAACTATGACAAATCTACTATAAACTGGACGCAGGGTTATTATTCCCCTTGGGAGGCTCGAACTAGTATAAAACCCTCTCTCTCTGGGAGAACCCTTCGAGGTTCATATCATATATTCTACACCTTTTCATAGAAACATGTTTGTAGCTAACACAATTGCTACAACAGTTGGCGCCGTCCGTGGGGACCCTAGTACTACAAGCTAGTATCTCTAACATTGTCTGCATCCCATAGTACGCTCGCGGAGAGAGCTTTAGAGCCCAAACCTCCGCGCACTCTTCGGCCAAGGGCTTTAGATGCAGGTCGAAGGCCTCTAGGCCTTCCCTTCCAGCCTTGAGAGCTCAAGAGCTTCGGGGTGACCCTCAAGCATCGGCCGAGGCCCTTAGTCCCTAGACCTTGTCAGGCTTCCCAAGGTGCGTACACATCGAGTCTCTCATCAAAACCGAAGCCTTGCTTTGTTCTACTAAAAACTGAATTCTTGCTTCGTTCTATTAAAAAACCGAAGCCTTGCTTCGTTCTATTAAAAATCAAAGCCTTGCTTTGCTCTTTTAAAAATCGAAACCTTACTTCATTCTATTAAAAACCAAAGCACTGCTTCGAAGGCTACACAGTGCCACTGGCCCATAGCATCGAACAGGATTCCGATGCCCACGCCTCGAAGCATCCTAGGACTCCGAGCTCACAGCTCGATGCATCCAGGGATTCCGGGTTCCGCACCCAAAGCATCTTAGGGTCGTAGGTGACCTAGAGTCAAAGGTGACTCAGATTCGAAGGTAGCTCAGAGTCATAGGTGCCTCAAAATATCTCAGGTTCGGTGAATCCACACCATTCTCATTCAAAAATGAAGCTCTGAAGCCCTGCTTCACCATCTAAACACGCTTCGAAGCCTTTCTTCGTGTGTCATAAATTCAAGATCCTTTGCAAATTAAGTATTTCTAAGCCTTGCTTCGCTTAACTCAAATAAGTCTTCGAAGCCATGCTTCGTTTCAAATTTGAGCATTCGAAGCCCAAGCGAGGCCTCCAAACAATACGAAGTATGTATTCGAAGTCGCCCAAGGCGCACCACTCTGCATTTTATGATTGCACGCACTAGCAATTCCCAAGTCCCTAGCTGCCACGTGCAAGGGGGGACCAAGGTATATGCATGCGGAGTGTACGAACAAAGCATGCAATACATTCGAAGTATATTAACAAAACATGCAATACGTGCGAAGTATACGAATGGAGCGTATGAAGCGTGCAATGTATGCGAAGTATACGAATGAAGTATGCGTATACAATGAGGTTTACTTACACAAAGTACAAGCAAAATAATAACCATTCATCGAATGCCAAGTATAAATAATAAGTACACTTACAAGTACCCCCACTTTCTTTTCTTCTGGGTAGGGCCCCCTCGGCTAGACGAAGCCCCGTCAGAGCCAGACCTCCCATAGTCGGACCGTCCACGCTTCGAAGCCCATAGAACTCGTCTTTCCTCTTGTAGGTCAGCCCACGTCCGAAGTGCAGATGGCTATGCATCAAAGGCCGAAAAGTCTAAGACTTCGTCACTTTGTAAAGTTGTACCGGAAGACTAGACCCATCCGCCACTGAAGTCTACCACAAAGCAGCTTAAGTCAGGCTAGGACGATGGACTCCGAAGGGGCTCCATCTTCACGGAGGCTAACAGCTCTTGGGCTACTTCAGGAAAAACTTCGCCACTAGGACCCCTCGGAACCTTGAACCGAGGGAGGCCTCTAGACCTAGCTACCTCGAGCACTACCTAATGCTGACGAAGCGCTTCTGAATCCTCGAGCATTTCTAAGTGTGGGATCGGAATGGAGACTAGAGGGGGGTGAATAGGCGCCTCGACAAATTCTTGTGAATATGATGTCCTTTTCAAATCACCCAACGCACCTCTAAATGAACAAGCAGAATCATATGTAGTAAAGACTCTGATAAAAATAGATGTTATCACCCTCATATATGATATTATGTCAAATGATAGATTGAGGGATCACCAGCATTGAATTTGCACACACAAAGACAACACTTTAAAAATAGCTCTAAAACTTTTTCTGTTCTATACAAGACTCACATAAAAACAATTTCAGAATGGGCTTGGTGGAACATGTGCTCGGAAGTACATGCAGTTGTTAATGGCGAAAAACATCACTGCATACGGCAGCACATGATCGGCAAGCTGGAAAAGACAAAGAAGGGAGAAAAATGTTTCTAGATTCAAATTTCAGCCTTCAAGATTTTCATCAAATTACCACCTTCTAGAATTTTTATAGCATATAGATGAGCCAAAGACTATATGTAGCTGTGTTCAGAACCTTTTGAAAACTTCAAACATGGAACCCTTGTAACTTGTACAACAAGAGTTATGTAGAACTCTGGTCCAAAAACAGAACCAAAACAGATCAAAAATCATCTCAAAGATTGAATCTAGACTGAAAACTGAACACAGCAGAAATCAGAAGTTTTCAGAACTTTTTAGGCACTTTGTTGGATAGAAAAATATATGCATAAATGGTCAAAATCTTTTGAAAATTTCAAACATGGAACCCATGAAACTTGGACAACAAAAGTTATGTAGAACTCAGGTCCAAAAATAGTACCAAAATAGATCAAAAATCGCCTCAAAGATTGAATCCAGACTGAAAACAGAGCTCAACACAGCAGAAATCAGAAGTTTCTAGAACTTTTTAGGCACTTTGTTAGACAAAAAAATATATGCAAAAGTGATTAAAAACTTTTTCAAACTTCAAAAATGGAACCCTGGAAACTTATACAACAAAAGTCGTGAAGAACTCATACCCAAAAACTGCATCAAAACAGTTCAAAACTGAGCTCCAAAAGTGAATCTGAAAAGGATGAACAGTACCTGCACTAGAAGACTTCGCTCCATAATCAAGAACTGATGATGAATAGTAATCACAAAAATAAGAACAGCAAAAGGCTAGAACAAAATAGAAATTGTGGTTGGTAGCCTCCAAAATGTTCAACTGAAAGAGTCACCTAAACCCTATGCCTTTGGGTCCTTTATATAGGCAAGCCCATTAAAGAAATCTCCAAATGCCATAATGAATTTTCAGAATTACAAATTTTAAAAAATTCATTAATGCAAACTCCTAATTTATTACATCATTAACCCTATTCTTTTAATATTTTCTTAGAATTAAGAATTTCAAAAAATAATAAAAGATTAGACTTAATATAGATGACAAAACAGAAAAAATAAACTCCTAATTACTGGAATTAAAAACATTTTCTGATGCGAAGGTTTTCAGGAAAAGTCGACAAAGCCTCCTCGATCGCCGAAATGTGACACCAATCCGCGAACTCGACCGCCAGCAAGTCTCTCCTGCTCTCGATCACCTCGAGCCGCCTGATCACTTGCAATGGCCTCCCTTTCGCTGACTTGACCGTCATGCTCTCTCGACCATTCGTTTGTCCATGTCTTGCTTAATCTCCTCGTGCATTCATGAGATCATCTCTAACTTCACCCGACATCCTTGATCCTCTGGCATCGAGCTCCCCGCTTGACCCTTGATCACCCGTCGTTGACAGTTGGTTAGCATCTCCACCCTGCACAAATGAGACAAGCCAAAACATGAAACACGGCACACACCGATCCCCTTGGCATCCACTCCCCAAATCCACACATCGATCCCATCGATGCAATCAAGCCATCACTCACTCATCACTCAACCTTGTCAATCAGTCATCATACAGACAAAAACCATAGTGCGACCTCACTTGGTTTCACACTAAGTCAACATCTGAAGGTTGAGCCTGGGCAGGTACAAAATACCCCCACATTTCTATTAATAAATTGACAGCCTTCCAAGGTTCTTGAAGTCGGCGCCATGCTCCACGGACATCAGAGGCAGGCGAAGTCAGACGAGGGCTTCCGAAGGCCACCAGCGTGGTCGAGGTCGCTACTTCGAGGTGATCGCACCCCACTTCATGGAGCAGCTGCAACACCCCTTGGCCAGCCACTCGTCCGGCCATCAGCGTGAAGCCCATCAACGTCACCTCCATCATCGCTGATCAAGTCCCTGATCAGGTCTTTAGCACTGAAGTCCGGAGCTTGGCACCGGGTCCCCAGGTGCTTCAAGACTTCGTTCAGAGTCGAGGTGGCCTTATAAACTCCTCGGACCATGAAGCCTTCCAGAGCTTGGTTGGCAGCGTGAAGATCAGAGTTCTCCACCGACAACTTTGCGTTGGCCTCCTCCAAAGACCGAAGCGCTTCCCGAAGCCTCTCCGTCTCCGAAGCCATTCTCTCCCGGGCTTCGTTTGCCCTAGCTGCCTTAGCCTACTGCTACCATTGGATGGCATCCAAAGCCTGGTGCCGAAGCGTTTCATATCCCTTTGCCAGGATTGTTTCACTCGCATTAGCGAAGAGGTCACTGTGGCGGTTACGACTAAGCTACGCCACCAAGTCCCTCATCACCAGAGCCACACTGTCGTCATAGAAGACGTTGAAGACCGCCTCCATCGAAGGTCCCATCGAGAACAGAGGCCGCATCTAGGGCGCCTGGTTCGCGGGCACCTCTAGAGCAAGGCTCCGGTCTACTACATTCAACTCTACATCCGAGTGCTCTCGAGGGGTCCCTCCGCCACGGTTGCCCCCCTCGTCATTTTTGTCTGAAGAGTCCTCTTCGGACCCCAAACTGCTGCCACTATCACTGCCTTTGTTGCTGTCAGAGGCCCCCTACGCATCTGCAATTGTAGGCCTCGCGTCCTCGCCAACACTTGAGAAAAAATACAAGTCGAATATAAAGACATAAAATAATAAGTTTGATCTAGACAACTACCTTCGCCGACCTCCTCACTGGAAGTTCTGTCTTGGAATGCCGCAAGAGCGAGGTGCCTACCCTAGTCCCTCCATTGGGTTGGCTGGGTCCCAGGCTCCGCATTCAGTGGGGCCACCTCTAAAGCCTCCACCACCATTGATGTCGCTGCAGCCTCCTGCGCCAGCACTTCAGTAGTCACCACAACCTCCGGTGCTAGCACTTCGGTCGTGGCAGTGGGCGCAATCTCTAGCTCCCGTCTAGGGGTGAGGTCCGGAGATACTTGCTCCTTCACACCAAGGGCTTTGGCCACTGAAGGCTCTGAGCGAACCCTTGAATACTCCGCAGCCTTCGAGGAATCAGGCTCCTCGTCATCCTCTCTCTTTCACTTCGAACCACTCGCCGATGGGGCCAAGTCGGTGATGTCCGGAAGCGTTTGGACCCCCTCGGCGCCGAGCCAGGTCCATACTCTGTTCCACCTTTCCTAAGACCCCACCAAGGCGAGCCTCCAGATCTACTCGTCTGGTGTTGGAGGTACCACACCACGTTCGGCCGCTACTATGGACTCCTCCAGAGGTCGCACGTCGCGCGCAACTTCATCAGAAAAATCTAAGTTAACATAGACAAATTTCAACAAGTGCGAAGGCAAAGAGTTCAAAGCCTTACCAAGGCGCTCTACTAACAAATCCCTACCACCGTTCGGGTCCAAAGCCAGGAATGATTTTTCTAGCTAAGAGGATGCAAGGGGGCTGAGCCGAAGGGTGATAAACTCCTTGGCCAAGTCCCGCATACTCATCTTCATCACCACCCTTCACAGCAACAAGATCCTCGATTGAATTGTCTCGGAGTCTGGCACCACTTCGGCTTGGCGGCGGTATGAAATGAGCACGTTGGTACTCCGAAGGGGGAGTCTGTGCCCACCAAAGCGTAGAACCACTCCTGGTCCCACTTTGATTACCATCGATTATTCACAGCCCTCGCCGGGAAGTCATTCAAGAACTCCTTGCGGAGCTAGAAGTTGGCGCTCCCGAAGGCCAAAGCCCTCTTGACACCATCTGACCCCTCCCTCCGCTTCGGTTGACAGCTAGCATCGTGGAGGGCTATGAATATCTGGTCACCATTCGCATCCTTCGACTCTCATGGCCCATTCTAAGATTGCGAGCCTCGTCACGGCGTTCGGGCACAGGTGAGGGAGTTCAAAGTTGTAAGCTTTCAATACCTTTCTCAACATGTCCACCGCAAGTAGCCCGAGCCAGGCCTTGAAGAAGGCCTCGAAGACCATGACTTTGTCAGGCCGAGGCCTTGGGATTATCTCTATCTTCGTAGGTACTCGAAGGCGGATGTCTTCAGAAATCTTCCATTCGCAGATCCACTGGATGAACTCCTCAGTGGAAACCGATCCACACAACTCCAAGGTTTGGTCAAACTTATTTGAGGATGACTAGAGGTCGGACGGCTTGAGGCACCTTGCCGTAGGCTTCGCCACAGCTGCATCCGTCGCTTGGGCTTGAACGGAGCTCGCCCCTATGCCCAAGGTCGAAGCCTTCTTCGACAAAATCTTCTTCGGCATCCTGCGAGGGGCTCTGGCATGAAGGGTGCTAAGGCGCTCCAGAGCGAAGTGCACACGAAGCTCAAGGAGGAGGCAAAGAACGAAGGTTGCTAGGGGCTCAAGGAGGAAGCAAATGAGGGGCATGAGCGGGGCAGCGGTCTGCCAAAGCTTTTATAGGCGGTAAAAAGCAATTGTGCGCCCCGCAGCCAGGATTTGTCACCAGGAAACCAACCCCTGTAGTCTCTGACCGATGGGGCCAAGGTAATTTTTGAAGTGAACCGTCGCGTCCCGCGTGGCAACGACTCGAATTTTGACCGTTGTGAAGCCATTTGGACTCCCCTAGAGCATCTCATCCACTCCGTACAAACATTTATTGACTACGTGGGTTGAGGCTGGCCTTCGAGACCAGGCCCCAAAGGTTCGCTAATAGCAAAGCTTCATTTTATAAGAATCATTTGCCCTAAGATGCAAGCACCTCTTCGCTGCGAAGGGCTACGTACGAGGGGCTACTGTTGGGGAAATGGCTTTTTCCTTAAACGGGGGTCAAATGACGTTAGCCTCTGAAGGCCTCAGACTCGGAGCATGCTAGGCTGGCAAAGCCCAAAGACAGACTCTGGGCCCCTTCCGGAGCTAAGCCTCCGGGACCCCTTCTAGAGCCAAGCCTCTAGGATACCTCCGGTCTCCCTCCGGAGCCTCTTCGGAGCCATTTTCGGAGTCCCCTCCGGAGCCCCTTCGAAGTCCCCTCGAGGAGCTCCGACTGAGACCCTTCGATAGGTGCTCCGGTCCAGAAGATGATGAAATATCTCAGTACTACTACAGTGTAAAATCCATACCAGGGGCCCCACCGCTGTTATGCCGGATACCTACTTGGTCTGTAAAAGTTGCGTGTAAAGTAGCCTAGTTTACCCTCTTTTACCCCTACAAAGCCTATTGCAAGTATGGGATAAAAGAGTCTTCTCCTTTACTTTCTTGCCTATAAAAGCAGGGCACTGCCCTTGTAATAAGAACACACGGGATAGTGGCAAAAACTAGGGAAAATTACTCGCATGCCATTATAATTTTCAGAAATTGCCTAAATGCCACTGTCAGTGACTGTGGCGGCCCCCATATGTCAGTGACATATCGATGGCATATTGGCAAACCGCAAAAATTGTAATGGCACGGAAAAAATTAACCCAAAAAACTATGCCAATCCTACTATAAACTGGACGTAGGGGTATTATTCCCCTTAGGAGGCCCGAACTAGTATAAAACCCTCTCTCTCTAGGAGAACCATTCGAGGTTCATATCATATATTATATACCTTTTCATAGAAACCTGTTTGCAGCTAAGACAATTGCTACAACAATTTTCATTAGTAATATGAATAATGAATGACATGTTTCAAACCAGCGCTTAGAAGTTCACTACTAAATTCATCAGGTTCATTTAATAGTTGTGACATGGATATAAGTGAAGCATTCACACAAGCTCTTCTTTATGACAATGAGTATCAAGCAATTCATCTTGTAACAAAGGAATTTCAGTTAAAGATTCCACTAATGGCGATTCTAAAATAGCATGAATAGTGGACAACTATATTTTATGAGAAGCACACTTACCTTGATTAATATTAGCACCACTGAATTTACATGTGTGGCTCTCCTAAGATGATATAGGATCATTGTCAAGCAACCCTTCTTGAAGCGTACATGGAGCAATAAGTATGGATTCTTTCTTTGTGTCATTGTACTCTTCCTCATTGACGTGGTTGTTCTCAAATACCTACAAAATGTTAGTATCTAAAGGAAAGGTACATTGGATTAAGCAACAAATTTTTCCATCATAAGTAGTTTTATATCATTCCAAGTTTGAGGCAATTTATCATGCGATGAAAATGTTAAATTCTACCACAAATTTAAAGTATGAGAAGTTAAGACACTAGCAGAATTCTTAATCTTTCGTTTCTCACATATGCGACATTGACCATATAATTTATCAATTGCAACTTCTTTATCAATGTAACTTTTAGCACCACATCCATCATAAGAATGTGATGTAGCAATTGTAGTATGGCACAAATCCAACTTCTTCACCTCATGTTTGTCCTTAATGTGACCTGCCATGGTTTGCAAAACACACGAAGAAATATGTGTAGAATTTTTAGGTCTAGTCGATTTATCAATACTAGCAGTGAGTGTAACAAGGTGACCTGCCATGGTTTGCAAAACACATGAAGAAATATGTGACCTGGGCAACGGCATCTGGCTCCGTCGGCGGCGCGCCTGCACCATCCGCTTGGCCAAGAGCCTCTGTATCCTCCATCAGCACCACTTCGACACCATCTTGGGTAAGGGCTTCGGTCTCCGCTCTGGAGTGCCCCTCCTCGTCCCATGCCACCAAGGCCTCGTCTGATGCCCGCTCCACTTCAGATGACTCTGGCAATGGGACGGGAGTCTGGAGAGGAGAAGGAGACTTCGAAGGGGCCAAGGCCTTAGGCTTGCGAGCCACCTTCTTCAGAGGGGTCTTCGAAATGCTAGAGGTCCCAGCCTCGGCCTTCCTCTTCCTTGGCACTAGGTCGGTGGCGTTAAAGTTTGGAAGGGCAAGGGGCTCAATTCTGAGTGCACTCCATACCATATTGAACATCTCCTAGGCTCCAACCAGCTCGAGCCTCCGCTCCCTCTCCATAGTGGTGGGGGCTCCGACGACCTTCTCCGTAGCCTAGACTATCTGGTCCACAGTCATCGCCACTCGCCGACCTAGGTAAGGCGAAGTATCACCTTATTAAGAATAAATGGAAAAATATCTATGCAAATAATAGAATGCAGGGCAAACCGAAAAACATACCTACGGAGTCCGAAGGGATTTCATGGAGCTCCCCATCCGCAGTCTGTTGTAAGGCAATGGGCCAGTTGGCCATGAGAGGGGTTATATGAAGGGCAATGAACTCCTCTGCCAAGTCGTGCATGCTCATGCGCTGGCCCATAGTGTCCAGGAGCCAGAGCCGCACCTAGAGACCGCTCACGTCCGCGGAGATCGCCACCTCTCTCCGGTATGAGATCTCTTTTGGAAGCCCCGCTAGGCTGGAATCCACCACCACTTTGGTGTAGAACCAATGGAGGATCCAGTCTGAGTACCACCGATCGTTTGTAACCTTCACTAGGAAGTTGTTTTGGAATTTCTTCCGAAGCTGGAAGTTAATACTTCCAAAGGCTACCAGCATCGTCAAGTCGTCAAGGTCGCAGTTCTTCTTCGGCTTGTAGTTGGCTTCATGCATCGCTGCAAAGATCTCCACCCGCCCTTCGCCCCCCTTGGCCTGCATGGCTAATTCAAAGATGGCCAAGCGGGCGACGCCATTCGGGGTGAGCTATGGGAGCGTCACGTGGTACAGGCAGAGTGTAATGCCCTGATTTTCGTCATGCGTTAAAAAATAAAATAAAGTAATTAATAAATGAATTTCAAGAAAAGGACTCAGTATAAATCGATAAATAAGAAATATAAAATACGAGCTTAAAAATTTCATTTAAAAATAAATCGCGACTAGTGTAAGTTTCCCAAATTTTTTTGGGATTTTTGGTGCAAATGAATTAATTAAGATATAATCAATATCATTTTATCGCAAAACTCTAACACTAATTATTAAAATATATTTCAACACAAATATTGTGTGAATAAAATATATGATATTTCAATTAAAAATAATATAAAACCAAATAAAATTTGGCAAGAGAAATTTCTAATAAATTTCTCCCACCTCAAATATATTTAGGTTTTTATTAAGAATTTTTTTAACTAGAATAGTAATCCATAATATTTCAATGAATAACTTTAATAAAAAAATAATAATTGAATCACTCTCTTTCCAATATAATTTAAATCATCATTTCCGACTATCTATATCTTTTCCCAATCAAAAATCCGTAGGAATTAACGTTCTATTTTTGGCCGCGAAATTAAAATCCCATTTTAACTACGTGTTTAAATTCCATTAAAAATCACTTTAAAAATTATTTTTATATTCCCAAAAATGAATTAAAAACCTTGGTTTGGTGTTCATGTTTGGAATTTATAATTTCGACGTGAATACAAAATTTATTGATTTTCCAAACCACCGTTTATTCGCTTGTTATTTCTTTAAAATCCAAGATTTCGAAATTTATTTTAAATTTCAAACTTTCCAAAAACTTTTTAATTTTTCTTAAAAATCAAAATTTGAATTCTTAGAAAAATATTTTCCTATATTTTCCTCCTTTCCTTTTCTTTTCTTTCCTTTTTTCCTTTTCTCTTTCCTTCTTTTCCCTTTCCCTTCTATCCCTTGCTTTCTTTTTCCTGCGCACCTCCCATCTTGGCTGCACTCAGCCACCTCCACTCCCTCCTCCTTCCATTTCTCCATTCCTCTTCCTTTTTTCCTCTTTCCTTCTTCTCACTCTATTTTCCTTCCTTTCTCTTTCCATTTCTCTCTCTTTCTATTTCTCTCTCCTCCTTCCATTTCTCCATTCCCCTTCCTTTTTCCTCTTTCCTTCTTCTCCCTCTATTTTCCTTCCTTTCTCTTTCCATTTATCTCTCTTTCTATTTCTCCCTCCTCTTTCCATTTCTCACTCCTCTTTCCATTTCTCCCATAGCCCTTCTCCCCCCTATAAAAACCATGCCACCCTCTCATTCTCCCCACACCACCCTCTCCTCCTCCCTATGCCACCCTCTCCAAAACCATCCACGTCGGCTGCGCAGTCATGCCGTCCTGTGCCCCGTGCGCCATCCGTTGTATAGCGCCAAGCCGATACTCCGCATCATCGTCTCTTGTTCCCTCCCGGTGAGAACACATTTTCTTTTGATTCACTTGCTTCTATCAATTAAATTGTTCCATGTCTAATTATCACATCATAATTGTTTCTATTCCGCTATGTCATCTTGTTCATCGATACGTTTCAACTATTAATTAATATTGATCCTAAAATATCATTATCAAAACCGGATGATCCCGCTTTGATTATAATATATATAATGGGTTATTCTCGTATCGTCCCTTAATCCTTGATAATCTATTTAATCTAATTTATTCGTTATTTTTACTTGATCCTTTATAATGAAATTAATAATATTTATCTCGATTTATTAGGTCAAAATCTCATTTCAACTACGTATTTAAATTTTGTTAAAAATCCTTTTTAAAAACTAGTTTTATATATTGAATTAAGAAGAGAAAAATAAATACAAATCATGATATATAACTCAGGATTTGAGATGAATAATTTATGTTGAGTTTCTCAAGACAAAATAAATTTTTATGAGATTTTATAAATTTTATTTTAAATTGCAGAAAATAATATTTAAATTATATGGACCGTGTATGAATAATAAAATGGTTAAAACAACGAGGAATTAAGAATCTCAAAAAGAATTCAAATTTTGGGTTTGGAAATTTTTATTAAATTCTTCAAGCTAAAAATATACAGTAGGCTTTTTATTTGAATTTTTAATATTTTTATAACTATTACGATAAATACAAACATCATATAAGAAATTGATTAAAAACTTCATTTATATACTCTCCCGTTTCTCTCTTGCTCCCGCCCGCCTTGCATGCTGCACAGCACGCGTATGTAGACCTGCGTTTTTACGGTTCAAAAATAATTCCAGAATTCATTTTAAACTCCAAAAATTCATAACTTGCTCATTTTAGCTCCAAATTTCACCATTCAAATTTTGTTAAATTCAGCATTTTATTCTCTACATATTAATGCCATAAAAACAGTATGTTACTTTAGCATAAAATAATCTTATGAATTAAATAAATAAAAACCCCTCAGGGATAAATTAATAATTCATGAAATACATTAGGAAAAACCCCAAAACTTTAACCTTTGATATTATTAATATAACTTCAGTACAATAAAGCTCAATTCACATATTTAAATCATAAAACTTGTATGCTTATGTTTTGTGATGCTTTATTGAATGTATTGTTTACTTTTCCGTATCGAGAAGACTATGAGTTCGTTGAGGAGCCGGAGTTCTATCCCGAGGTTCCACCTTCACCCTTTGCTGAGCAAGGCAAGTCATCGACCCCTCTTATGGAAATAGTTGATCATCATTGAGCCCAGTTTTTATAACTATCGCTATAACTCATAGGATAATATTGCATTAGCCAAACATCAAGCCCTACACTTATATTTATTAGATCCCCGTCCTTGTGTGCAAACCCAAGCCATGCTTATTTAGCCTTAACTCCTTGTCACTCTACAAATATTATATTAGCTAGTGCCCAATGTACCGGCACAACTGCTATAGGATATAAAGAATGAGTCGTAGATAGATGGATTCTGTTATATGAATTTCCCCATTATTCTTGTCTCTGGACTCTGTTGGAGTTGGCTATGTTATAAGTATGGTGGGTTCCGGGTGCAAGATCGGGAACTGGTTGGTCGCACCCGGGGCACTATAAGGACCGGTCTGCGAGATCTGTTGCAAAGCACTTCCGTACCAACCACAAGTCTAATGGGTAAGTCCTAACTGGAAGTATGGAACACTCCGACTCTCTGCACCATTGTGGAGGGGGCAAGGGGCTAGCCCTTAGGGCACCTTGTACCGACGGGGCTCAAGGGGGGTATGGTGGAAACTCGACGCGTCGAGACACGATATGAAACCTATAAGAGGGTGCTATTGAGTCGAGGAGGACCATATGGAAGGTTTTTGCACGAGTTCCCGTGGTATGGGTCATCTCGTTACACTTTGGTGTAAGTGGTGAGTGCGTGCCTTGTGGGTACAGTGGTACATCTCTGATCAGAGTAATTTAATCTTTTCGAAAAGCCGAGCCCACGGTCAAGGGCGGGTTGTGTGACTACTCGCAGTTAGTTTACTATTGTGTGAATGGTTGAGTTATTCATGGCATGTAAGGACTGTTGAGCGAGGTGGGGCTGACTGTACCCCTCGAGTTAGAAGATGATGATGCATACACATGTTTACATTTCACTACTAATAAATTGATCACATTTAGTGCTTTACAATTATGCTTCTTCCGCAAAATTAGCCCCTATCTCCCTTGTTATTATCTTGCATTATATTTGCATTCGGTGGCTTGCTGAGTACGTTTGTACTCACTCCCGTTGGCTTACACCACCAGAGCCCGTCTACTACGAGGAGGATGAAGGTCTGGAGTAGCGACCCAGTCAAGGTGAGACTGGAAGCAGGCGTTCATCTAGGATGATTTATTCTATTAGTTTCTCTTCACCTTTATTCACTTTTGTATTAATACGGTCTACGAACCGTGAATGATTGCTCGTATTTGTACGTGGTCGCATGATGAACGTCTTGTTTTTATTGATTTTCTATGGAATTTCAATAAAGGTCCTGATTTATTGAATCGGGGCGCGACACAGAGGACCTCCACGAGGAGCTCTGAAGAAGGCAGCCCCAGCCCCGCATCAAAAAATGCTTCGAAGACCACCACCTCTCCGTCTAGCGGCACTAGGATGGTCCTAGACCCCAGGATCCTCACTTTAACCTCGGACCCTAGCCATCCACCGACGGCGTTGCTCATCGTCTTCTTTGTGTAGGTGGTCCACCCTAGGTTGAAGGTCTGGTCTGGGAGCTTGCTGGAGGGTGGCTGGAGGTCCCGAGGTCCGTAAGACCGAGGGTTTCCCGGAACCTCCGCTGTCGCTGCCACTGCTGCCACTATTGCCTCTACTGCCGTCGCCTGTTGTTGGACCAGTGACGATCCTGTAGTGGGCACCCTGGCACTAGTCCTGGCCATTGGCAAGGAGGCGATGAGGCCAAAGATGAAGGATGGAGGAGAAGAGACCAAAGACAGGGAGCTTGGCATGAGGAGTGTAAAGGGTGGAAGGCTTCGTGCCTTTGAAACCGCTTTTTCTCCCCTTTTATAAGAATGGGTGGCTTGCACTGTACGCCCCAGGGTGACTGTTGATATTCTTTTTCAGGCGACAACCCCATCAATGATAGGTGGGGCCATCATCGGGGAATGTTTGAATCGTGCCTCAATCTATCTACAGGGGATGGGATTCCAGGAGGTGACGGTTGTCAGAAGCAGCGGTTGGCTATCCAAGACAATCCCTTGGGATTCTCGAACCAACGTTCGAGAAAATGACGCAATTAAGTGAATTAATCAAAGTAAATTCTAGGGCCCACCTCCAAAGTACTTCCGACTGGGAGTCCACAGTCAGCTTCCCCTGAATTTGAAGATATGACATGATGGCTGTGAGTACCTTTGATTTATCTAGTCCAGAGCATGAAATTATTTCTTGCATATACAGCCTTCCTCACTATGCAGGACATTTGGAAAGGCGTATTCGAGGGGCTACTATTGGGGGAAATACTTCCATCCATGTGGTAAATAGGAGGCTTCTTTGGAGGCCTAATTAGAATGGTAAGAGGAGCCGAAGCTTCGCTCTTTAGAGATGCAGATGATCGACAAGGCTCCACTGAAGGGAGCTTTTCCGAAGGGTTGCAGGCTGAAGGGTTCAACGAGGCTTTGGTCAAGGAGAACTCCCCGAAGGGTATCCTCCCGAAGAGGTGCCACCAAGACGGATCTTCGCCCCGAAGGGTATCTTCGTACAAGGCTTTGACCAGCTATGCATCCCGCAAAAACATCTACTCCCAGCAGCTCGTCCGGTTCAAGGCTTCGCGGGCCCTCCTCTCGATGCCCTCGACCAAATAGGCCTCGAGGTCGCCTTCGGAGAGGGGCTCCTGGCCAGAATGGAGGAAGTGATATTCGACGTCGTTGATGCCCATTATGCTTATAATGTCATCTTCAGAAGGGGCATGCTAAATCAATTCGGAGCCATGGCGCATCCTAATTATCTATGCCTAAAGATGCCCACAAAAGGTGGAGTGCTTACAGTCTTCGGTGACCAAGCTGCGACATGAACGGAAGAATACGACCATGGTCCACCCCTTGATCCTAGGAAGATAAATAATGTGCAAGACCATTCAGAGGATACCCCTGCGTCAAGTGAATTCTGGAAGATATCCTCCCCTAGGCCAAGCCCCGAAGGTGAAATTGTAACGAAGATCATTGTCATGGATGACAAAGACTATCCCATCTAGTTTGGCAAGGAATTGCCTCCGGAAATTACTACTTCGCTGGAAGAAGTAGTTAAAGAAAATTTGGATGTCTTTGCCTGGTCCAACAAAGATATTCCCAGAGCCGACCGAAGTATCATTGAGCACAACCTACTCGTCAACCCAAGGGTTCAACCTATTCTCTAGGGGCTTCGCAAATTGTCTACAGAAACGGCAGACCTTGCTAAAGCGGAAGTAGAGAAGTTGTTGAAAGTCGGGATCATTAGAGAGGTGGCCCAGACGGGGTGGTTAGCCAACCCCGCCTTCGTCAAGAAAAAGGCCTCCGGCAAGTGGCGCATGTGCATTAACTTCACATCCCTGAATAAAGCATGCCCACGTGACCCCTACCCCATGCCCCACATTGATAAATTAGTCGACTCCACTGTCGGCTCTAAGCTTTTGAGCTTCCTCGACGCGTACTCCGGATATCATCAAATATGGTTAAAACGTGAAGACGAAGCCAAGACAAGCTTTGTAACTCTTTTGGGAGTCTTTGTTATGTAAGAATGTCCTTCGGCTTAAGAAACACCGGGGTAACTTTTTCAAGGTTAATTGCTAAGGCTCTAGGTCACCAGATAGGCTGTAATGTCGAAGCCTATATGGATGATATTGTAATAAAGAGTGCTTTAAAGCACCAACATAGTCTAGACTTAGCAGAAACTTTTGAGGAGCCTCTGAGCATGTGGAGTTCGCCTCAACCACGAAAAATGTATTTTCGGGGCTCAAGCTAGAAAATTGTTAGGGTATTTAGTTTCGAGCAGGGGGATCGAAGCTAGCCTGACACAGATAAGTGCATTGCAAAGAATGGCTCCGCTAGAAAATTTGAAGCAAGTTCAGAAGCTTGTCGGATGCCTCGCTGCCCTTAGCAGATTTTTGGCAAGGTCCGTAGAGTGTAGCCTCCCAATATTCAAAGCCTTAAAAGGGTTTGAAGGTTTTGCATGGACACCGGAGTGCCAGAAGAGTTCCAATTATGTTAAAGATTATCTTGGCAACCTTGCAACCCTCACTATGCCCATCGCAAATGAAACTCTTTTCCTCTATCTCGTAGTTACAGGCTCCGCTATTAGTGCAGTCCTTATTTGAGAGATGGACTTAAATGTGAAGTTGGTACAGAATCTGATATATTTTGTATCAAAAGCTTTATCCGGAGCAAAAACTCGATACATTGAATTGGAAAAATTCACTTATGCTCTGATAATGGCTTCGAGGAAATTATGGCATTATTTTTTGGCACATAATGTAATTGTACCAACTTCTTATCCTCTGGGAGACATGCTCTGAAGCAAGGACTCTATAGGGAGAATTGGAAAATGGGCCATTGAGCTAGCCCCTTCGGCATCTCTTTGTAGCAAGAACAGAAAGCAATGTACTCCGCAAGGCTCAACTTTAAGTCCACCAATAATATTGCGGAGTATGAAGGAATTTTGCTAGGTCTTCGCAAGGCACGTGACCTGGGTGCTACAAGAGTTGTTATAAAAACAGATTCCCAAATTGTAGTAGGGCACGTTGATAAAAGTTTCCAGGTTCGACATCCGCAACTTGCTAAATATCTAGAAGAGATATGCAAGATTGAAGCAGCATTTAAAGGGATCTCTGTCTGGAGCATCCCACGAGTCGATATATTGGCAAAAGCTACAGCCGGAGCCCTGGATATTCCGGAAGGGGCTTTTTATGAAGAACTTGCCTCCCCTTCGGTGCCCCAACTCCTTCCTATGGAGGTCCTCTGCATACCAAGCACCGATTGGCGAAGTTTAATTATGGAATTATTGCAAGGCGAAGCTAATTTGCCCGAAGGCCCGAAGCTGTCAAGACTACAGTTAAGAATCCGGCATTATCATATTGTCAATGGTATTTTATACAAGGTCGGAGTATGTTCTCCCCTGCTCTGATGTATTTTCCAAGCCGAAGGCCAAGACATACTCTGAGAAATTCATGAAGGCCTTTGTGGTAGTCATCTTGCCTCTCGGGCTCTAGCAGGCAAAACACTTCGCTAGGGGCTCTATTGGCCTACAATAGTAGATGATGCAGAGGCTTTAGTCTGCACTTTCCAAGGTTGTCAATGGATGGGAAGATGGAGTCATCGTCCACCAACACCTCTTCAAGTTATTTCTCCAGTATGGCCAATGGCCCGGTGGGGTATGGATCTCATTGGCCCCTTCTGAATGGCAAAAGGTAGTTTAAAATTTGCAGTGGTAGAAATCAAATATTTTTCTAAGTGGGTCGAAGTAGAACCCCTCACAGCTATCACTTCAAAGAATGTACAAAACATTTTCTAGAAAAATATTATTTGTAGGTTTGGAGTACCTCGACAGCTGACAATCGACAATGGCACTCAATTTGATGACGAACCCTTCAGAGAGTTCTGCGAAAGTCTTGGTATTGAAATGTGTTTTGTAGCCGTCCGTCATCCCCAATCCAATGAAGTCGTCGAGCGAGCTAATGGCAATATTTTGTTAGGCCTGAATTGAAGAATAGTAGGATTAGCGAAGGGGCTATGGACCATAGAAGTTCCGAAGATTTTGTGGTCCATTCGGACAACTCAAGCAAGGTCCACAGGTTTCACCCCTTTTAGGTTACTATTCAGAGATGAAGCCATGATGACGACAGAGCTTAAGGGAGGATCCCTTCGCACCATCAAACCAGAAATGGAAAATGAAAAACAGACTTTGCTGGACCTAACTGAAGAAACAAGGCTTCGAGCTGTTGCTAACCTGACGAAGTATCAACATCAGACGAAGACTTGGTATGACCCTAAGATAAAGCTTAATGAACTTAAAACGGGTCATTTAGTACTGCGAAGCATTATTGCTCCGGGGAAATTAGGAAATAAATGGGAAGGACCATATATCATCCTTCGTTCAGGACGCACTAGGTCTTTTAAATTAGCTAATTTAGAAGGTGAAGAATTAAAACATGCATGGCTCCTTGTAATCATTTGTAAACGCTTTCTAAATGAATAAAGCTTATGGTTTGAATAATATGTGCTTCTCAAGATGATTCGTACTCCTAGTGGACGCACTAGGGGGACAGAGCTGATTGTGGAGGTAAGTATTATTCATTCGAACCTAATTTACAGACTTCGAGCCACCGGCTCGAAGTATCCGTCAAGGTGGGAAACTACCATGAAAAGCGGATTCCAAGCCAATGGCTTGAAAGCATCCATAAAAAGAGTCCAAAGAGACCAAATGATACGGATTCCGAGCATTTAGCTTGAAAGCATCCGTAAAACTAGTCGAAGGAGTCCATAAAAAGCGGATTCCGAGCCAACCGCTTGAAAGAATCTGTAAAAAAAGAGTCCAAAGAGACCAAATGATATGGACTCCGAGCAATCATCTTGAAAGCATCCGTAAAAAGAGTCCAAAATGACCATTATAATCAGATCCTAATACATCCGAAACAGAGTCTGAAGCGACCACATCCGAAAAAGAGTACTAAGCTAGCATTTTCGGACTCTGAACCAATGGGGTCGATGAAATCTACGAGGTCCCTAGCGACCATCTATTAGAATTTCGGACTACGAGTCCTTAATTCCTTTTCAATATAATCAGGGGCTCTGAGCCTCCAAAAAAAGTTATTGAAATTGTACTCTCAGCTGGCATTATAATCGTTGTGCGTAACTATCTTCACTTGAAAATCGAAGGTGCTTACCCTCAAAGAGGGGCTAGGAGATAACGAGACAATTTCGAAGCATTTCAATGTATATTACTCAATAAATTTTATTACAGTAAGAAAAATCAGTGTCTAAGCCAAGGAGGAAGCGAAGACCCATTCGATCCCCAGAGCTAAATTTGGAGTTAGCTCGGCTTCAAAGGCGACTCATTCTGGAGCCCGGAGTCTTCAGAACTTTATGTTTAACTCATTTCCCCTTTTTCGAAGCTCAGAAATCTCTTTGTTCTTGCAGAAGCTCGGCCTAGGTACGAAGTCGTTCAGGGCTACTCTTCGCTTGCTCCTTGCCAGACCACTCTTCTTCGAACCAATCAATGTCCTCCTGTTGATAGCAAAAAATGGCATTAATGGCTAGATTATCAAAATATCAATTTTTTGTGATTTGGGCCAAAAATACACATGTCCAGGGTCTGACCGAAGCCCTACGGTGCCAAATCCCGTCGAGCTATGGGCTCCGAAAGCCTCCAGCCAGCCTAGGGGCTTCGACCAGGAAGCCTTCGGAGGCCCACACTGTCGAAGCTTCGGGAACTTTTGGAGGCCCACGTTGTCGAAGCTTCGGGAACCTTCGGAGGCCCACACTGTCGAAGCTTCGGGAACCTTCGGAGGCCCACACTGTCGAAGCTTCGGCCCAAGAGCAAGCCTCGACGGGCCTGGCCGAAGCCCATGCTGCCAAAACTTCGGCCCGAGGAGCAAGCCTCAACAGGTCTGGCCGAAGCCCACACTATCGAAGCTTCGGCCCAAGGAGTGAGGAGCCATGCTGAATAGCGTGGGCCTCATGGCTCCAGATGTGATGAGTCATTGTCAACGATAGTCAAAGAGGACTGAAAAGAGAGAGAAGACCTGCTGCGTCTGGGCCGCGTGTGACTCAGGTACACGGGCAGCGAGCGACTGTCGGGCAGAGGGGCCGCGAAGTCGGGCTGGCCCAATCCGGGTACATGGGCTAGGAGCAGCAGAGGATCCACTGGACTATTGACCGGGATTGACTCAGGTACACGGGCGGCGAGTGATTGCCGGGCTGAGGGAGCCGCGGAATCAGGCCGGCCCAATCCGGGTACCCGGTGCGAAGACGGTGGACGCTTTGTCAGTTTCGGCGCAAAACTGACGACCGTTGATTTCGGATCTGACCGTCCTGAGGCGAAGCCGTAGCTGCTACGAAAGCTCCGCATCAGGACAAGTTACCTTTATTTAGGTTTTTTACTATTTTGCCTTTAGGCCCACAGTCTGTCAGTCGAGTCTGTAAAAAATCCTAAGGGCATTTCGGTCTTTTCCATTTTTATTCAGAGTCTGTAAAAAACCCTAGGGGTATTTCTGCATTTTACCCATTTATTGGGCTGCCTATAAATAGGCCCCAATAACCTAGGGTTAGGGTTACCCATTCAGTAATACACTTTAATCCAGAAAAGAGGTTTGGGTCATTTTCTGTGTTCCTGTGTGCGCCGCCATCGTTCTTATTGAACAAATCGATTCTGTGATTTTTGTCTCAGTTTTAGTCGCCTCGTTTCGCGTGTTCTTCTGAATTGATTGGTGCGCTCTGTTGCAGAAAGTCCTTCTCTCTCGAAGCCTTTAATATCTCTCCTGCATACACAGTTCTAGACTTTTGAATGGCTATTCATCTGTCGCAGATTTTATCTGATTGAAAGCTTGTGGTGTTCGAGTGCTAGTCTGGAAGTATGGGGACCTAGTTTAGGCTAGCACGTTTTGAATCATTTGCAATGTCTCTGATCTATTATTTGTATTGAAATCTGAAGCAGTTATCTCATTCCGTGTGTCATTGCAGTTTTTCAACAGGCTTGTTTGATCTTTTATCTTGCATCTTGCACGTCGTTCTTTCCAAGATGCAGTGAGCATGGGTTTGTTCCTTTAGCACCTACAAGCCAAGGCTAGCAGCTGTTCCCTTCATAGGTGGACAGCAGCTTTATTTTTCCTGAACATAGGTTCTATGCTCTAGCCTGTGGCTAGCTTCTGATTTCCTGCAATATGTGTGCAGCTATTCTGTCTTGTGCACAAGTCTAGAGACTAGTGCTAAGAAGCTAGTGTTTGTAGCTGTAGCTTGTGTTCTGCTTGTTCTTCCAAAGCTGAGGTTTCAGCCATCATTTAATTTACTTCGTTACGAAGCACCTGTTCTGATTTAAACTGTGAGACCCATTTTTTTTTGAGCTATTGAAAAGCTAGTTTTCTGGTTCGGGCTAGCATGGAGGCTTCAAGTGGGTCGTTGTTTCCTTGAAGTTTCCTAGCGCGACGTGTGTATATGGGAGCAACATCATGCCTCGTGTGTGGCGGCGTGAGGAGCACACGCGGTAGAAGGCACTGAAGCGTGGTGCTCAGTGATGGAAGACTGCTGGTGACATACGACAAAGGCGCAAGAGACCTGTTCGGCCAAATGCACTGGAGAGAAATATTCATGGTATACCTAATACCTCGTTTTGCATGCAGTCACAGTTAGTTCACTGATTAATCCTCTGATGCTTCTAGTTGATGAAAGTTCTGAGATAATTTATTTATTAACTATTCAGTATGTTGATTTATTAAGTTCTCTGATCGTTGAAGTCAATTTTTAAATGTCTATGTAGAATATAACTGTGATGGATGAAATGCATGTATGAATATTCTTGATGCACATGATGTATTTTCTGTGAGTTGGGAGAATCCTTGTGGAGATGCTATGTGCTTAAGTGTGTGAACTTAAAATGCCTTTAAGCATTATGTTGGTGTCTTTTTGATTAGGACACTGGTCTTTTTAGGCTAGATTAATTTCTAGCACTTGTGATCTGTTTACTTTTACGTGCTAAGTTTGTTGAGGTGCGTTGGGTGTTGGGAGAAGGCCATTGATTCGAAAGAATTTTTTAGGCGCCCATTCACCCCCCCTCTGGTCGCTACTTTCGGTCCTACAAGTGGTATCAGAGCCTGGTTAGGGTTTTTCCATACCTTAACCGGTTCTAAACCCCAGTAGTGATCATGACGTCTCCTGGCAAGGTCCCGTCCTTGGAAGCTTATGGCTATAATTATTGGAAGACTCGCATGCGAGCTTATCTCATGAGCCAAAGCTCGGACATCTGGGACATTTGCGTTCACGCTACGTTTGTCATATTGCCAGTTGCTGAGCGTGATTCTCCTGGTATCATCGCCCAGCATGTGAACAATAGCAAAGCGGTGAACATCTTGTTTTCTGGTTTGGGTCCCACTGAGTTTGAGCGTGTGAGCCATCTCTCCACTGCGAGAGAGATCTGGGCTACCCTCCAGGCACACCATGAGGGGACAGCTCAGGTCAAGGCTCGGCTCTATCAGACCTACCGGCGTGAGTACGAGAACTTCACACAAAAGCCGGGTGAATCTGTTGAAGCATTGTTTGGTCGTTTTCAGTCGATCATAAACAAGCTTCGGGACAACAAGGCTGAGGGTGTTGAGTTGGTCTCAGATCATGAACAGGCGCTCAAGGTTCTTCATACCTTGGACCCAAAGATCTGGGAGATCAAGGTATCCTCTATCCTTGAGAGCACTTCTTATGATACCTTGACCATTTCTGATTTGTTTAGCAAGCTGAAGGCCACCGAGGTTGATACCCAGTTGAGATCAAATCTCACTGGCTCTGGATCAAAGTCTCTGGCCCTTGCTACACCTTCTGTTGATCCCTCTTCTGTGAGTTGTGTTGGGTTCTCTTTGATGTCTATCACTGAGGATCAGCTTGAGTCGTTGGGAGATGATGATTTGTGTCTTTTTAACAACCGGGTGCGTCGTGTCTATGATAAGAGGATGTTCAAAAGACACGGCACAAAGACCGGATGCTTTGAGTGTGGTGATCCAGGACATTTCATCGCCGACTGCCCCAAGCGCAATGGCCACAAGAAGGGCACCGGTGGTGGCTTCCACGACTCCGGCAAGCACGACAGCTCCTCCTTCAACAAGGGCAAGCCAAAGACCAGATTCTTCAGAAAGGCCCTGAAGGACTACCGGCGAGAGAACAAAAAGCGAGACAAGGCCTTCTTCGCTGAGATGGAGAAGAGCTACTCCAAGCGGTCCACATCTTCTTCCTCTTCATCGAGCTCGAGCGATGAGGAGATCATCATCAGGAAGGGGAAGGACAAGGACGATCCAGCGGGCCTTTGCTTTATGGCCTTCGGTGACAGACCGAAGAGCCGCTCACATCAGCGCCGAAGATCCCGCAAGAGTTTCTGCTCAATGGCTCTTGGGGATAAGAAAGAGAAGAGCTCCTCCGATGACTCCGACGACGACGACAACGAAAAGGTATCATCCTATGAACGCGAAATCGTTGATTTACTTGAAAGCAATCGTCAGGAGTTAAAGTATCGGGAAAAACTGCTTAGAGGGGCTAAGAAGAGGATAGATGAGTTAGAGAGTGAGCTTGCCGTGGCCAACGGCAGAATTGAGAGTCTATCTTCTTCCCCTTGCTTGGGTGATAGCAGTGAGTGCCCAAAGTGTGAGGTGCTTCTGTGTGACCTGTCGACTCTGAAGTCCAGGTACACAGAAAGGGTTGATGAGAGGGACGCTTTGGCCACTGAGCTTGAAAGCGCTCAGCTGGAGCTGAAAGATGCTCAAGCCACTGTCGTCGTACCCTGTGCTGATTGCCCATCTCATCTTGCTAGTTTAGCTGAGCTGAAAGTCAAGGGCGATAAGCATCTGGGTGATTTGGAGAGAATGAGAGTTGAGCTTGCGCAGACTAGGCTAGAGCTTGAGACATTGTCAGTTCCACCCACTGTCTGTGAGAACTGTCTGTCTCTTAGAATGGAGTTGATTAAGCTGAAAGCCGAGAAGTCTGTCCAGATAGATAGTGAGTGTGAGACCTGCTTGTCTCAGGTGGAGGTACTAGCTTCTTTGAGAGAGGAGCTAGCTGATTCTCAGAATGAGAACTTTTACCTCCGGTCTATCCTGAGTTGGATCAGTGCCAGAGAGCCACAGCTCGGCATGATGATCCAGCAGTTCAAGAGGCAGGATGGGTTTGGGGTAGGTTACACCTATACCAAGGCTGACTTTGAGAGTGCCATTAGCCGGGCAGTGGAGTGGAGTAAAATGACTCCTGAGCAGAGATATCCCAAGACCCATTCCACTGAGTCTTCCCAGGCTTGTCAGCCCAAGGATGGAGTGATCCATGAACCACCCAAAGCTCCACCCAAGAAACCCATCTGGGTTCCAAAGCCCAAACTTCTCCACACTTCTCTAGACTCTCTTCCTGGACCCTCTCAACCCAAGAAGACAACACCAAACACCACTAAGCCCAAAAACCCTAAGCCTCAACCACATCTCAAGAAGCCCACCTACCATTGTGAGTATTGTTAGAGAGACGGGCATCTTGCGGAGTTTTGCTTCAGGAGGAAGCGGGTTGAGAGAGCTGAGAGAGCTCGTGGTGGTCAGGAGCAGTTCTACCAGCAGAGTGGTAGACTGTGTGTTCCTCGACGCGGGGAGAGGCTGGAGGCCAGGCCGCGTCGTGTAGGTGGTGGCAGAGGAGACGGCTTTCATGCCCGTGCTCCAGATGGTGGTGTTCGTTCCGGCAGAGCTCCAGGCCGTTTTGGCTACGGTCCTGGACCTCGTGGCCGAGGTTTTAGGCAGAATCAAGGACCGCGCTTTGAGCCGCGTTTTGGTCCAAACTTTTCTGATGATTTCTGCTTTCCGTCTTTTGAGCAGATGGCTCGACACTGGTTTAGCTCTTTTGCTAAACCTGGTGCCGGACCATTTGCTCCCACTTACAGCCACTGATTGTGCAGGATCGGGGACTGGAGGACGTTTGGATCATGGACTCAGGGTGTTCTCGCCACATGACGGGACATCGCAGATGGTTCTCCAGTCTCACTCCCCCGAGCTCCAAAGAATACATCACCTTCGGGAACAGTGGTCAAGGGAAAGTAAGTGGCATTGGCTCAATTCGCATTTCAGACCATTTTTCTTTGAAGAACGTTGCTTTGGTTGGAAACTTGAACTTTAATTTGATTTCTGTTTCGCAACTTCTTGAGGATGGTTTGGAGGTGCGTTTTAAGAAGGGCAATTCTTCTGTGTTTGATTCTAGAGGGTCTTTGATTTGCCAGATCTTACCTTTCGGTAAAGTTTTTCGGATTGACTTCTCTAGTTCTTTTGGCCCTTCTCGCTGTTTGATTGCTGGATCCTCCTCTGAGCTCTGGAAGTGGCATAGGAGGTTAGGTCATTTGAGTTTTGACCTGCTAGTCAGGTTGAGCTCTATGGACCTCATCCGAGGATTGCCCAAGCTTAAGATGGAGAAGGATCTAGTTTGCCATCCCTGTCGTCATGGGAAAATGGTTGCCGCTTCTCACTCACCTGTGACTCAGGTGATGACTTCGTATCCGGGCGAGCTTTTACACATGGACACTGTTGGTCCAGCTCGAGTACGTTCAGTTGGTGGGAAGTGGTATGCACTTGTGATTGTTGACGACTTTTCTCGATTCTCGTGGGTTTTCTTTTTGGAGTCTAAGGATGAAACGTTTCAGTTTGTTCATGACCTGATTTTGAAGCTGAAGAATGAGAACAATGGTCGGATGCGAGCAATTCGCTCCGACAACGGCTCTGAGTTCAAGAACTCTCAGTTCATCAGCTTCTGTAGTGATCAGGGTCTTGACCATCAGTTTTCTGCTCCTTACACTCCCCCACAGAATGGCGTTGTGGAACGAAAGAACCGCACGCTAGTCGAGATGGCCAGGACGATGCTCGATGAGCACAGGACTCCTAGGCGCTTTTGGGCTGAAGCCATGAACACGGCTTGCTATCTGGCCAACCGCATTTTTCTTAGAGCTTACCTAGGTAAGACCTCATATGAGTTGCGGTTTGGTAGACAGCCCAAGGTGAGCCACTTGCGAGCGTTTGGCTGCAAGTGCTTTGTGCTCAAGAAGGGAGGGCATTTGGACAAATTTGAGTCTCGTTGCTGGGATGGAGTTTTTCTTGGTTATGCTTTGCATTCTCGAGGCTTCCGTGTTTAGAACCTCGACTCCCAGCAGCTTGTCGAGACTTGCGAGGTTTCTTTTGATGAGTCCTTGCCTTCTTTAACTCCTTCTTTTGAGCTTTCTGGTGATGGTGAGCTCGGAGAGTCCATCTTCGAGGAAGATGAGGATACTCCAGCTGCTGATGAGGGTGGGCCTTCTGCACCTCCTGCAGAGCCCACACCTTCTGAGACTTCGACTGAGGACGAGGGCGGACCTCTGATCACTTCTTCCACTTCGATCGAGCCCCCTCAGTCGAGTCCAGAGGTGCCAGCTGCTGACTCCGGTGAGGTGACTTCAGATCACCAGGGATCCCGAGCAGTTCAGCGTGATCACCCCTCAGAGCTCATCATCGGTGATGTGTCTTCAAGAACCTTGCGTTCGTCTGTTGACTCTCTTGCTGTGTTTGCTGAATCTGCTTTTGTTGCATCTTTTGAGCCCAGAGACATTTCTCATGCTCTTTCTGACTCGAACTGGATTAATGCCATGCAAGAAGAGCTTGAGAATTTTGTCCGCAATCGGGTTTGGACACTTGTTGAGCTGCCACCAGGATGCAACCCCATAGGCACCAAGTGGGTGTTCAAGAACAAGCAAGGTGAAGATGGGGTTGTGGTGCGCAACAAAGCTCGACTAGTTGCCCAGGGTTTTTGCCAGAAGGAAGGTATTGATTTTGAAGAAACTTTCGCTCCTGTTGCCCGTCTTGAGTCCATTCGCATTCTTTTAGCTTTTGCCGCTTCGAAGGGTTTTAAGCTTTTTCAAATGGACGTCAAGAGTGCTTTTCTGAACGGGTACATAGAGGAGGAGGTTTATGTTAGGCAGCCCCCCGGTTTCGAAAACCCCAAGTTTCCTCGACATGTTTTTAAATTGCAGAAAGCTTTGTACGGGTTAAAGCAAGCCCCCAGGGCTTGGTATGACCGGTTAAAGCAGTTTTTGTTGGGGAAGGGCTTTGTGATGGGTTCTGTGGATAAGACTATCTTCTTGCTCAGAGATGCTTCAGATTTTTTAGTCGCTCAGATATACGTGGACGATATTATCTTTGGCGGTACTACTAACGATCTTGTGTCCAAGTTTTCTGAGCAGATGCACAGTGAGTTTGAGATGAGCCTCATGGGTGAGCTCAAGTATTTTCTAGGGCTCCAAATCAAGCAGACCAAGGACGGCACCTTCATCCACTAGGGTAAGTATACTCGGGACATGTTGAAGAAATTCGACTTTGGTGGAGAGCTGAAGCCTCAAATGACCCCAATGGGTACATCTGGGGGCCTGGACAAGGACGAGAGCGGCATCAAGGTCAATGAGAGAGAGTTTCGAGGGATGATCGGTTCGCTGCTGTACTTGACGGCGACGAGGCCAGACATACAGTTCGCCGTGGGACTGTGCGCGCGCTTCCAGTCTTCACCACGTGCGTCTCATCGGCAAGCTGTCAAGCGCATCTTCAGGTATCTCACTTATGCCCCTGATCTTGGTCTTTACTATTCAGCATCATCTTCTCTTGATTTATCTGGCTTTTCGGATGCTGACTTTGGTGGGTGCCGGTTGGATCGCAAGTCGACTTCCGGTACTTGCCAGTTTCTTGGATCGTCTCTTGTGTCTTGGTCTTCTCGAAAGCAATCTGGAGTTGCTCTTTCGACCACTGAGGCTGAGTATGTAGCTGCTGCTAGTTGCTGCTCACAGTTGGTTTGGATGATTTCCACTCTGCGAGATTTTGGGTTGTTCTTTCCTACCAGAGTTCCTTTGTTTTGCGACAGCACCAGTGCAATTAGTGTAGGGAAAAACCCATGTCTCCATTCAAAAACCAAACACATTGATGTGCGCTTTCACTTTTTGCGGGATCAATATGAGAAAGGTGTCATTGACCTTGTTCATGTTGATACCCATCATCAGTTGGCTGACATTTTCACCAAACCCCTAGATCAGTCTACTTTTGAGCGTTTACGAGGGGATTTGGGTGTTGTGTATCCTTTCTAGGATATTTTGCGTCAGTTTTCTTTTTTCTTTACTCTTTTCTTGAGTCTTGTTGTGTGTGTTCATATCATACATATTCACATATCACACTTTTGAGCCTGCTTCTGTTATATGATTAAACTGCTTTACTTATTCTAGCTGGTACATGCTTTTGATTACTTGTCGATGATCATGCTTTGTTTCAGTTCATTTGATATGTCTGATATCTGTCATATGCATGGCTTTTACATTTTAAACTTGAAAAATGATCACCATTGCTTCTGGTAACTAGCATGTGTAGGCTGAGTGCTTTTTGCTATCTGTTACATGCCTTGTAGCTAGTTCATCACATAGATGCAGATATGCAACTTGGACATCTTTATGCTTTAACATGGAAAATGTGCTATAAAAATGATAAAAATCAAAAATGAATGAAAATTCCATGCCTTTTTATGCTTAAGTTGAAAAGATCCAAGTGGGTTTGCCTTGTCGCATTGCATTGTTCTGGACTGCTTACCATAGCACTTTGGTATGAACTAGGACAGTGTAGTGTATGCCAAGACCAATGTCTTAAGCTTCTGATGGTCCGTTTCTGGCCTAGGCTTGACTTGGTCGGTTAGCATAAGGTTTGACATGCAAATAACCCTTGGCAAAAATGAAAAAGGACAATGAAAAAGCCTGAAAATTAAAAAGACAACAAGTTTGCTGAAGCACTTTGTTTTGGACGATGCTTATCTTGGTAGATATCAGTTAGCTTCTGCATCTCATGCTTTACCTTGCTTGTTAACTGGAAAATGTGGTGATGTTTTTGTTTGCAAAAAACTGAAAAATGCGTGCTAATGACTTTCTTTAGATATCATCTGTTGCACTGATCATGCCATGTGTCTTAGACAGTATGTTTTTTGCTATACTTGTTAGATGTTGTAATTGCAGTCAATCATATCTGAGAAGCATGCTTTCTGCACTCCACTTGCACCCCAGTTGCATTCATTGCATATTTTGAGGGGGAGTTGCATTTCAGGGGGAGTCTGCGTTTTAGAGTGCTTGATGAGTTCACTTGTCAACAAGGGGGAGAAATTTTGGTATAAGAGTTTAAGGGGGAGTTTTGGCTTTCTCTGGGATTTGTTTCAGGGGGAGTTTTTGTCCCGTTTGTCCTTACTCTTTTGATATCCTTGTTGATGTTTCTGAGACTGCACTCGTTTTGAGCTTTTACCTTTGGTTAACCATAATGACCGTATCTTGCTTCTGTTCGGTTTTTTTGGTCATTAGGGTTAAACTTTTACTTTATTTTCTTCTTCTTTGTTTTCTTGTGTTTTTGTTTTCGTGTTTCCACAGTTGCTTGCAGGTACTGGAAAGCTGAAGAAGAGAAGTGTTGACAATGCACTCATCAAGGGGGAGATTGAGGAGCCATGCTGAATAGCGTGGGCCTCATGGCTCCAGATGTGATGAGTCATTGTCAACGATAGTCAAAGAGGACTGAAAAGGGAGAGAAGACCTGCTGCGTCTGGGCCGCGTGTGACTCAGGTACACGGGCAGCGAGCGACTGTCGGGCAGAGGGGCCGCGAAGTCGGGCTGGCCCAATCCGGGTACATGGGCTAGGAGCAGCAGAGGATCCACTGGACTATTGACCGGGATTGACTCAGGTACACGGGCGGCGAGTGATTGCCGGGCTGAGGGAGCCGCGGAATCAGGCCGGCCCAATCCGGGTACCCGGTGCGAAGACGGTGGACGCTTTGTCAGTTTCGGCGCAAAACTGACGACCGTTGATTTCGGATCTGACTGTCCTGAGGCGAAGCCGTAGCTGCTACGAAAGCTCCGCATCAGGACAAGTTACCTTTATTTAGGTTTTTTACTATTTTGCCTTTAGGCCCACAGTCTGTCAGTCGAGTCTGTAAAAAATCCTAAGGGCATTTCGGTCTTTTCCATTTTTATTCAGAGTCTGTAAAAAACCCTAGGGGTATTTCTGCATTTTACCCATTTATTGGGCTGCCTATAAATAGGCCCCAATAACCTAGGGTTAGGGTTACCCATTCAGTAATACACTTTAATCCAGAAAAGAGGTTTGGGTCATTTTTTGTGTTCCTGTGTGCGCCGCCATCGTTCTTATTGAACAAATCGATTCTGTGATTTTTGTCTCAGTTTTAGTCGCCTCGTTTCGCGTGTTCTTCTGAATTGCTTGGTGCGCTCTGTTGCAGAAAGTCCTTCTCTCTCGAAGCCTTTAATATCTCTCCTGCATACACAGTTCTAGACTTTTGAATGGCTATTCATCTGTCGCAGATTTTATCTGATTGAAAGCTTGTGGTGTTCGAGTGCTAGTCTGGAAGTATGGGGACCTAGTTTAGGCTAGCACGTTTTGAATCATTTGCAATGTCTCTGATCTATTATTTGTATTGAAATCTGAAGCAGTTATCTCATTCCGTGTGTCATTGCAGTTTTTCAACAGGCTTGTTTGATCTTTTATCTTGCATCTTGCACGTCGTTCTTTCCAAGATGCAGTGAGCATGGGTTTGTTCCTTTAGCACCTACAAGCCAAGGCTAGCAGCTGTTCCCTTCATAGGTGGACAGCAGCTTTATTTTTCCTGAACATAGGTTCTATGCTCTAGCCTGTGGCTAGCTTCTGATTTCCTGCAATATGTGTGCAGCTATTCTGTCTTGTGCACAAGTCTAGAGACTAGTGCTAAGAAGCTAGTGTTTGTAGCTGTAGCTTGTGTTCTGCTTGTTCTTCCAAAGCTGAGGTTTCAGCCATCATTTAATTTACTTCGTTACGAAGCACCTGTTCTGATTTAAACTGTGAGACCCATTTTTTTTTGAGCTATTGAAAAGCTAGTTTTCTGGTTCGGGCTAGCATGGAGGCTTCAAGTGGGTCGTTTTTTCCTTGAAGTTTCCTAGCGCGACGTGTGTATATGGGAGCAACATCATGCCTCGTGTGTGGCGGCGTGAGGAGCACACGCGGTAGAAGGCACTGAAGCGTGGTGCTCAGTGATGGAAGACTGCTGGTGACATACGACAAAGGCGCAAGAGACCTGTTCGGCCAAATGCACTGGAGAGAAATATTCATGGTATACCTAATACCTCGTTTTGCATGCAGTCACAGTTAGTTCACTGATTAATCCTCTGATGCTTCTAGTTGATGAAAGTTCTGAGATAATTTATTTATTAACTATTCAGTATGTTGATTTATTAAGTTCTCTGATCGTTGAAGTCAATTTTTAAATGTCTATGTAGAATATAACTGTGATGGATGAAATGCATGTATGAATATTCTTGATGCACATGATGTATTTTCTGTGAGTTTGGAGAATCCTTGTGGAGATGCTATGTGCTTAAGTGTGTGAACTTAAAATGCCTTTAAGCATTATGTTGGTGTCTTTTTGATTAGGACACTGGTCTTTTTAGGCTAGATTAATTTTTAGCACTTGTGATCTGTTTACTTTTACGTGCTAAGTTTGTTGAGGTGCGTTGGGTGTTGGGAGAAGGCCATTGATTCGAAAGAATTTTTTAGGCGCTCATTCACCCCCCCTCTGGTCGCTACTTTCGGTCCTACAAGGAGCAGGCCTCAACGGGCCCGACCAAAGTCCACGCTACTGAATCTTCGGCCCGAGGAGCAGGCCTCGACGGGCCTGGTCGAAGCCCACCTCGGTAGAGATAGAGTTGGACGCGTTTCCAACTCATCCTTTATCTTTATCCGGCTGGATTAATAGTAGATTAGATTAGAGTTAACCCTCTATAAATAGAGAGGCCTGGCCGGCGTGGAGGACCCCAACACAAACAAAACTAAAGCCATGTTGTGATCATACCTTTACTCTACCTTTATTTTTCTATACTTCTTCGTGGGTTTGCCTGGAAGCCCTTCGTCCGCCACTACGAAACAGTGGTAAGCCTTGGTACTTTGCCCGTGAAGTCCCCGTTAATCTACGTAACAGATTTTTATTGCCTTGTTACTTCGCCTGTGAAGTATCTGCTAATCTGCATAAAAGATTGCTGCCTTCGCCACCCATGCAACACCTGGCAAGATTCGGTCCTAAGGCCGAATTGGTACTTCGCATCATCCTTGTTGCAGGTTCGCATGTTCGGAGCCCCTTCGCCAGAGGTGTCTGGAGCTGAGAGATTGGTTCCGGAGGTCCCTAGGACGCCTTTCGACAGGACCGCAGGCTTCGATCGGCACACTTCGTCGCAAGCTCCTCCACGACCTCATTCCACACCAGATGAAGTCACGGTCGCAAGTGACCTTCGCGTCACTTTTTTGTACTTCGCTGCATCAGATCTCGCACGCCAAACCCCGCTGTTCGAAGGTGATCACCGTGTCCAGATCCTTTTGGAGCCTACCTCCGACCGGGTCAGTCCGAACGCCGAAGCAATCTTCGGCGGAGCACTTTGCACCAGACGCCGAAGGTACCCTTCGGCGCACCCTCCGCAGCAGACTTCGAACCAGGAGGACTCCGACTGGTTTGCTGATTTTTACTTGTTTAATCTATTTCTTTCGGCTAATTGGATTATTTCTTGTAATCTGGTTGCCTGGTGACTCCACCCCCCTTATCACTATTAAGGATAGTCGGAAAGCGGCGTCGGTGCTTCGTCATGCTTAGGCCCATCCCTAAGTATCCGTGCACTTTTGGATCACCGGACTGACCAAAGTGCGGAGGCACGTTTCCGTGTCAACACACTTTTTGGCAACTCCGCTGGGGAAGAGCTACACTAACATGATGAGTATGTCTACATTGGCCGCCGGTACATCTACTTCGACTACTACATCTACACCGCCGATGGACACAATAGGAGGCGTGGATATCGACAGCCGCAACATAATGTCACCTACTCTCGATGATATCCCCGCAGAAGACCGGGCAGAGATCGAGGCAAGGCTAAAGGCGCTCCAAGACATGATGCTTGGAGGATACATCAAGACACGCGCAGGCTTCGTCAAGCGCGACATCATCAACCCCGACCCTGCTCAGGTACAGGTAACACCGGTATCACCTCGCTTATCTTCTTTAGAAATTGAGCAAAAAATAGCCGCATCAGTAGATCAGGCCATTAGCGCTTCGCTAGACAACCATTTAGATTCGGCAGTCAGCTCCCAAGTAGAGGCAACTCTTAGAAGGTTCGGCTTCACTGAGGCCGTGCCCCTGGTTCCTATAGCTAGTGCACCTCCGATGAACATGTCTCCGGCCTCACCACTTATGGCCGAGACCAGTAATTATACATATGGACAAACTAACACTGCATTTCACACAACACCTACGCCAATACCCGTGCTACCCGCACCACACGCGCAAGTGCCCGGACGCGAGCACGTTATACAAATAGCTCGTAGGGAAGAAGCACATGGCCGACACGCCGATATCCCACCGCGTGTCGCGCCCCCGCATGAGAGGCGCATGCAAACAAACTACCAAGATGATTTAGATGAGTCGATCCGCGCACTGTTTAGGGAGTGTGCTGGCTTTGTGCCCAAGGGACAGATTAGGGTTTATCGCAAACCATACCCCGATCATCTTGATACAGTGCCCTACCCTCGCGGCTATAGTATGCTCGAGTTTACTAAATTCGATGGCGAGGGCAGTAGGACCACACTAGAGCATGTTAGTCAATTTTTGGCGCAGTGTGGAGAGTTTAGCGGTATCGATGCCCTAATGGTTAGATTGTTTTCTCTCTCGCTATCCGGCACAGCTTTCACTTGGTTTTCGGCGCTCCCGCCGATTTCCATCCACACGTGGGAAGATTTAGAGCAGAAATTCCATGATTACTTCTACACGGGTGAAACAGAACTTAGGCTTTCACATTTGACATCGGTTAAACAAAAATCTAGTGAGAGCGCCTCTGAGTATATCAAGCATTTTAGAGATACCAGAAATCGATGTTTTAGTCTTAATATTTCAGAAAGGGATTTGGCGGAATTAGCTTTTAATGGGTTGCGTTCTGAACTTAAAGAAAGGTTAGATAACCAAAACTTTTTAGAAGTAAGCAAAGTTCTACAGCAGGCTCTGGTCCAAGAAGGTCGAACCAAAGATAAGAAATTTATTAAGACGTTTAGCAAGCCTAGGGCCGAGATCCACATCATGGAACGCTCTAATGAAGAGGAGTCAGAGGAGGAGGATCGGCCGACATGTACGCGGCTGAATGGGTTATAAACGCTAAAAACAAACATGTCACTTGCTCCGAACTTCGACCATCCCCCACAAAGAATAGACTTAATGAGATCAAATACTCGTTCGATGTGACTAACTATGATAAGATATTTGATTTCCTCTTAAAAAGTCAGCTTCTCAGGTTACCTAAGGGTCAGGTTATCCCACCTGTCGACGAGTTAAAAAAGCATCCATACTATAAGGGGCATGATTTGCATTCTCATAATACTAATTATTGCAATGTTTTTCGACGGCAGATACAATCGGCCATAGAAGAAGGACGATTGAAGATAGACCATGATCCAAAAATGAAGGTGGATAAAGATCCTTTTCCAGTCAACGCCGTCGACCTCGGTGAGAGGAAGGTGTTGATTCGGCCAGAACAGGCCGAGTCCGCTAAAGGAAAATATGTGATTGTTGGAGAACCGCGTACTCGCACACTCGTGCCAAAGAACCCCGAGGTAGGAATGTGGAAACAGAATATCAATACCCCTTCGGCTAAGGCTCACAAGAGACCGAAGGTGACATATAACATGTTGTTGAACAAACATCAGAAAAGGGCCAAAGAAGAAGGCCCGCGCGCTCAGCTAAAGCAGACGAAGGGGCCAAAACCTTCGAAGGGTACCTTCGGACCAAAGGTTGAAGGCTTCGGGCAGAAGTATCCTGGTGCTCCACACGGTGGCTTCGAACCCCAATGGTCGGGTTCCCCGTGCAGCAACTTTGAGCCCTAGTGGTCAGGTTCTCTGTACGACAACTTCGAACCCCAGTGGTCACGGCCCCCATGCGACAGCTTCAGCCCTAAATGGCCGAACCCCGCACCATGGTGGACTTCTCCGATGGGAGTCTACGGCCCGCACTAGCCGAACATACCTCCGGCCTGGCAGGACCCTTCGCTGGTGTGGTCCGAGATGCCTTCAACTTGGCCAAACCACCCTCCAGGCAACGGGTTTGGCTCGCAGTGGGCGAGGCTGCTAGAACCGCCGATGCCTCTCTTGACTGCCTTTCGATGCCCTGGTTTTGTTGGTTTATTCGAATGGGTTGTCATGACTTTTGGGTTGAGAAATGCCGGCGCCACGTATCAGCGCGCCATGAACTTGATCTTTCATGATTTGTTAGGAGTCAAGTTAGAAGTCTACATCGATGACGTCATGGTCAAATTGGACGTGTCAAGAGAGGCCAATTCAATCGCTAATGACATGGCTCAGCAAGCATCTGGCTACCAAGTCAGGAGAGGGAAATTTTCTGTGTTGGAAAGGCCGGTGTTTGGTCTCATTGCCGAAGCCAGTGACGCTGGACAGGCGCGCCCTTCGGGTCAAAGCCCTCAGGTCGCCGAAGGCCACCGCATGCCGGAGCCTCTGGACCGGAGTGCTCTGCCCACCGAGGGGTCCGGCATGCCAAAGCCCATAGTCCAAAGCCTCTCAGATGGGGAAGGCTCTACAGGGTCCGAACCTTCATAAGGGATTCAGCCCAGCACACTCCAAGCGGCCGCTTCGGCAAGAGCTGGAATGGCTTGGGGGCACCCTGAAGTCAGTATGTTAGAAGTTCTTTTAGAAGGTGGACCAGTGAAGCCCTCTGAAAGTTGTAAGGGTGATTGGAGAATCCCAATCGTCCAGTTTTTGAAACACCCTAGCCGAAGGGTTGATCGGAAGGTTCAGCGACAAGCGTTCAAATTTGTGCTGATAGACGATACATTATATCACCGAACCATCGACATAGTGCTATTGAAATGTTTAGATCATGAGCAGTCCCAGGTGGCTACAGGAGAAGTCCATGAGGGACTTTGCGGCACTCACCAGTCGGCCCAAAAAATGAGTTGGATGCTCAAAAGAGCGGGTTTTTATTGGCCGACTATGACTGAAGATTGCTTCAAGTACTACAGAGGGTGTGAGGCATGTCAGAAGTTTGGCAATATCCAGTTAGCTCATGCCTCATTACTCAATCCTATTGTCATGCCATGGCAGTTTCGAGGTTAGGGTTTAGACTTCATCGGCCAAATCTACCCTCCTTCTTCAAAAGGGCATCAGTTCGTGTTGATGGCAACAGATTACTTCACCAAATGGACCGAGGCCGTACCTTTCAAGAACATGACCCACAGTGAGGTACGCGATTTTATTTTAAAGCACATCATACATAGATTCATCATCCCTCAAACTCTTACTACGGATCAAGGTAGTTCATTTGTTTCAAAAGAAGTAAGGGACTTCACCGAGTACTATGGCATTAAGTTGATAAACTCTTCACCTTACTATGCTCAGGCCAATGGTGAGGCCGAGTCTAGTAATAAAACCGTGATTAAGCTTATTAAGAAGAAAATTGAATAGTTTCCTAAAAGGTGGCATGAGGTGCTTTCCGAGGCGTTATGGGCTTGTAGGATTGCGAAGCATGGTGCCACCAAGGTCAGTCCATATGAGTTAGTATATGGACAAGAGGTCGTTCTGCCTGTAGAGGTAGATCTTGGCTCCTTAAGAGTGTTGAAGCAAGACGGCTTATCGGTCAATGAATATGAAGCTCTTCTAAAGAACAATATGGAGGAAGTGACCGATAAGAGACTAAGAGCTTTAGAAGCCATAGAGGTAGACAAGAAGAGAGTAGCTAGAGCCTACAATAAGAAGGTTAAACCAAAATCGTTTCAAATAGGAGACTTGGTATGGAAGACGATTTTGCCTTTAGGCATGAAAAGTCCCAAATTTAGGAAATTATCGCCTAGTTGGGAAGGTCCTTTTAAGGTAGCCGAAATCGTTCCCGGCAACGCATACGTGTTGGAATCCCTGCAGGGAGAGTGGTTTTGAAGGGCTTTGAATGGTAGGTACTTGAAAAGATATTTCCCGAGTGTGTGGCAAACATCATAAAATGTCGAAAAGCCGATATGAACAGTATCGTCTCAAGCTCGTTGTGCTTTTAGTTCACTAGTTCACTAAAAGGCAGGGGGCATGTGTTGATAGCAAAAAATGGCATTAATGGCTAGATTATCAAAATATCAATTTTTGGTGATTTGGGCCGAAAATACACATGTCCAGGGTCTGACCGAAGCTCTACGGGGCCGAAGCCCATCGAGCTATGGGCTCCGAAAGCCTCCAGCCAGCCCAGGGGCTTCGACTAGGAATTCTTCGGAGGCCCACACTACCGAATCTTCGGGAACCTTCGGAGGCCCACGCTGCCGAAGCTTCGGGAACCTTCGGAGGCATACACTGCCAAAGCTTTGGGAACCTTTGGAGACCCACACCATCGAAGCTTCGGACCAAGAGCAAGCCTCGACAGGCTCGGCCGAAGCCCATGCTGCCAAAACTTCGGCCCGGGGAGCAAGCCTCAACGGGCCTAGTGAGAAACCATGTTGAAGAATATGGTTTTGATATTCCAGATGTGATGAGTGATTGTCAACGAAAGTCAAAGGAAGGGAGAGATGAAGACCTGCCGAGTCTGAGGCGCATGTGACTCAGGTACACGGGCAGTGAGCGATGGCCGGGCAGAGGAGCCGCGGAGTCGGGCTAGCCCAATCTGGGTACATGGCTAGGAGCGGCAGATGATCCACTGGTCTGTTGACTGGGTTTGACTCAGGTACACGGGCGGTGTGCGATTGCCGGGCTAAGGAAGCTGCGGGGTCAGGTCGGCCCAATCCGGGTACCCGGTGCGAAGACGGTGGACGCTTTGTCAGTTTCAGCGTAAAACTGACAATCTATGTTTAATTCGTTTTTAGGATATTAATATTTAGTTTTTCAGTTTATAATATTTTTATTTAAGTCAGGTGATTTTTCTAAGAATATTTTAGTAATTTTCGGAATTTATTTTAGAGTCGGTTTAATTTTACCCGAGGGTAAATTAGTCTTTTCATGTATTAGGATTTGCCTATAAATAGGCCCCTATCCCCTTGTGGATAGACGACTATTTTCATTTCAAGATCAATCTACAATCTACAGTCCAACAAAAATTATTTTTTCTCGCCATAATTTTTTTTTGGTCGGCGCCGTTCGTCACGAGCAGCAGCAGAAGGCCATCGCACGGCTGCATTTTGGTCTTCTTCCAACCGGCAGCTAGCCTGCGGCAGTATAGACACCCTAGCGCTGAGGTGGCTTGCATGTGACGCATGTTTCTTTGAGCACAACAGCAAAATCAGGAAAAGGTCTGCAGCGGCAAGGGAAAAGATGAACAGGCACCTACATGGTGTCATTGGTAGGGGCTAGATCATAGCCTGTGGCAGCACTGTGACCCGGACGGCTGGTAAAAAAAAAATTTTACAACAACAAGACTTGCAGCTTCCTTGTTGGCACGAGGAGAGATTTCTTGGGCGGAGGATGTGCAGGCGAGACGCACGCCAGCGTCCAGGCGCACGACGACGATGACAAAGGTAAGTTTTTTAATCTCCTAATTATTAGTAGATAGTTTTAGAGATAATCATCTATTAATCAATTAGCTGAAAATTTGTTTAGAAATTTCGTGAGTAACTTAATGTGTCAAAGTAGTTTTAGTACTCAATTATTTTTATTTAAATAATATTTTTTAATCTGCTCGTATAAAAAGGAAAATTTATTATTAGTCGCAGTACTATTTTCATCCTAGATTTACATGAAATATTTTAGGTTTATTTCTAAATCAATTTCTGGATGATCCATGTTTTTACTCAATTGTTTAGTATTTTCTTTCTAGACTGCAAAATAAATATCTCGTGATTTATCTAGGTGTTTTTATTTACTGTAGTATTTTTATTTAGTTTATCTTTAATATCAATTAAATTAAGATATCGATCAATTTAAGTTGAGACAACTTTAATTCTAGTAATTTGCGTTGCTAATATTATTTGTCTAATTAAGTTTGTTTGGGTGTTGGGTTTAGATCATAGTTTAGTAAGAAATTTATAGGCCCCATTCACCCCCCCTCTGGTCGCTACTTTCGGTCCTACAAGTGGTATTAGAGCAAGGTTAGGTTTTTCTAATATCTTAACTGATTCTAAACCTAGGTAGTGACCATGATGTCTCCTGGCAAAATCACGTCCCTAGAGGCTTTTGGCTACACTTATTGGAAGACTCGCATGCGAGCATACCTTATGAGCCAAAGCTCAGACATATGGGAGATTTGTGTTCATCCTAACTTCACCATAAGGACTATTGCTGCAGATACTGCTGCAGATGTAGTTACACAGCATCAAAATAATAGTAAAGCGGTGAACATTTTATTTTCTGGTCTAGGTTCTAGTGAGTTTGAGCGTGTTAGCCATCTCACCACTGCTCGAGAGATCTGGGCTACCCTCCAAGCACATCATGAGGGGACAGCTCAGGTCAAGGCTAGGCTCTACCAGACCTACCGGCGTGAGTATGAAAATTTTTCACAGAAGCCGGGTGAGACTGTTCAGGCTTTGTTTGGTCGTTTTCAATCGATCATTAACAAGCTTCGCGTTAACAAGGCCGAGCGTGATCGGCTGGTCTCGGATCATGAGCAGGCGCTTAAGGTACTCCATACCTTGGACCCTAAGATCTAGGAGATTAAGGTCTCTTCTATTGTTGAGAGTGCATCTTATGATACCTTGACCGTCGCAGAGCTTTTTAGTAAGCTCAAGGCCTCATAGGTCGATATTCAGTTGAGATCAAATCTCACTGATTCTGGCTCAAAGACTCTGGTGCTTGCGACACCGTCGGCTGATCCTAATGCCATGAGTTGTACTGACTTTTCCTTGATGTCTATCTCCAAGGAACAACTTGATTCACTAGGAGATGATGATCTGTGCATGTTTAACAACCGGGTGCGATGTGTCTATGATAAGCGAATGTTTAAGAGACACGACACAAAATCCGGATGCTTTGAGTGTGGTGACCCAGGTCATTTCATTGCCGACTGCCCCAAGCAGAAGAATTACAAGAAGGGCACCGGTGGCAACTCCTACAACTCCGGCAAGTATGACAACTCCACGAAGGGCAAGCCCAAGACAAGATTCTTTCGAAAGGCTCTGAAAGATTACAGGCGTGAGAACAAGAAGAGATATAAGACCTTCTTCGCCGAGATGGAGAAAAGATACTCCAAGAAATCCTCGTCTTAAAGTTCAAGTGATGAAGAGATCATGATCAGGAAGGGGAAGGACAGAGACAATCTGGTGGGCCTCTGTTTCATGGGCTTTAGGGACAAGCCGAAGATTCATTCACGTCACGGCCGAAGACACCACAAGAGCTTCTGTTCAATGGCTCTTGGGGAGAAGAAATAGAAGGACTCCTCCAACGACTCCGACGATGACGACGATGAGAAGGCATCTTCCTATGAACAAGAAGTTGTTAATTTACTAGAACAGAACAGTCAGGAGTTGAAGTATAGGTAGAAACTGCTTAGAGGGGGCTAAGAAGAGGATAGATGAACTTGAGAGTGAGCTAGCCACGATGAATGATAATATTGAGAGTTTGTCTTCTTCCCCTCGCTTGGGTGATAGTGGTGAGTGCCCTAACTGTGAGGTGTTGTTGTGTGACCTGACGACTCTTAAGTCCGAGTACACAGAGAGAGTAGATGAGAGAGATGCATTGGCCACTGAGCTTGAGAGCGCTCAGCAGGAGATGAAAGATGCTCATGCCACTGTCGTCGCACCTTGTGTAGACTGCCCATCTCATTTAGCTAGTATAGCTGAGCTGAGAGCCAAGAGGGATGAGCAGTTGAGCGAGTTAGCTGGAGTGAGAGCTGAGTTGGAGCAGACTAAGCTAGAGCTTGAGACCTTGTCAGTTCCATCCACTGTTTGTGAGAACTGCTTGTCCATTAGAATGGAGTTGATCAAGCTAAAAGATGAGAAGTCTGTCGAAGTTGATAAAGAGTGTGAGATCTGCTTATCTCAGGTGGAGGTGTTAGCTTCTTTGAGAGAGGATCTAGTTGATGTTCAGAACGAGAACTTTTACCTCTGTCAGATCCTGAGTTGGATTAGTGCCAGAGAGCCACAGCTCGGCATGATGATCCAGCAGTTCAAGAGACAAGATGGTTTTGGGGTAGGTTACACATATACCAAGGCTGATTTTGAGAGCGCCATTAGCCGTGCAGTGGAGTGGAGTAAGATGACTCCCTAACAGAGATATCCTAAGACTCACTCCACTGAGTCCTTTAAGGATAGTCAGTCCAAGGATGGAGTGATCCGAGAACAACCTAAAGCTCCACCTAAGAAGCAGATCTGGGTTCCAAAGCCTAAAACTCTTCACACTTCTCTTGATTCTTTACCTGGACCCTCTCACACCAAAGATGATACACCGAACACCACCAAACCTAAGAATCCCAAGTCTCAACCACATACCAAGAAGCCTACCTATCACTGTGAGTTTTGTTAGAGAGACGGGCATCTTGAGGAGTTTTGCTTCAGGAGGAAGCAGGTTGAGCGAGCAGAGAGAGCTCAAGGTGGACAAGAGCAGTTCTAACAGTAGGGTGGTAGACAGAGAGTTCCTTGACGTAGAGAGAGGCTAGAGGCCAGGCCACGTCGTGTAGGTGGTGGTAGAGGAGACGGTTTTTATGATCGTGCTCCGGAGGGTGTTGTCCGTTCCGGCAGAGTTCCAGATCGTTATGGATACGGTTTTGGACCTCATGACCTTAATTTTAGAAAGAATAGAGGACCGCGCTTTGAGCCGCGTTTTGGTCCAGACTCATATGATTCCTTCTACTTTCCTACATTTGAGCAGATGGCTCGACACTGGTTTAACACCTTTGCCAAACCTGGTGTTGGATCGTTTGTTCCCACTCATGATTATTGATCTTGATTTGGGAGTTGTGTATCCTTTTGGGATATTTTGAGTCAGCTTTTCATTGGTATCAGTTTTTCTTTCTTCTTTATCTTTTATTGAGTCTTTTTGTGTGTGTTCATATCATGCATAATCATAAATCACATTTTGAGCTTGCTTCTGTTATATGATTAATCTGCTTTACTTTCTCTAGCTAGTATATGTTTTTGATTACCTGTCAATGATCATGTTCTGGTTCAGTTCACATGATATATCTGATATTTGTCATATGCATGACTTTTATGTTTTAAAATTGAAAAATAATCACCATTGCTTCTGGTAACTAGCATGTGTAGGCTGAATGCGCTTGCTATCTTTTACATCCCTTTTAGCTAGATCCTTACTTAGATGCAGATATGCAACTTGGACATCTATATGCTTTAAATATGAAAAATGTGTTATAAAAATGATAAAAATTCAGAAAAATGATAAATTTATGCATTTTTATGATAATTTGAAAAGATCCAGGTGTGTTTTCTTTGTCGCATTGCATTGTTCTGGACTGCTTACCATAGCACTTTGGTAGGAACTAGGACAATGTAATGTATGCCAAGACCAATGTCTTAAGCTTCTAATGGTCCAGTTCTGGCCTAGGCTTGACTTGGTCGGTCAGCATAAGGTTTTACATGCAAATAACCCTTGGCAAAAATAAAAAAGGACAATGAAAAATCCTGAACATTAAAAAGATAACAAGTTTGCTGAAGCACTTTGTTTTGAACAATGCTTATCTTGGTAGATATCAGTTAGCTTCTGCATTTCATGCTTTACTTTGCTTGTTTACTGGAAAATGTGGTGATGCTTTTGTTTGCAAAAACTGAAAAAATGTGTGCAAATGACTTTCTTTAGATATCATCTGTTGCACTGATCATGCCATGTGTCTTAGACAGTATGTCTTCTGCTATACTTGTTAGATGTTGTAATTGCAGTCAATCATATCTGAGAAGCATGCTTTCTACACTCCACCTGCACCCCAGTTGTATTCATTGCATATTTTGAGGAGGAGCTGCATTTCAGGGGGAGTTTGTGTTTATGTCTCTTTAGAGTGCATTTAGTCTCACTTGATGAGTCCAATTGTCAACAAGGGGGAGAAATTTTGGGATATATTTTTGGTATTTCAGGGGGAGTTCCTTGTTGGTAATTCTGAGATTTGCACTTTCTTTTGAGTCTTTATTTTTGGTTAACCATAATGACCATTTTCTTGCTTCTGTTTGGCTTTTGGTCATTAGGGTTAAACTTTTATTTTCTTTCTTCTATTTGCTTTTGTCTCTGTTTTTTTGTTTCCACATGTTTTGTAGGTTCTGGAGATGAGCTGAAAAGGGTGTTGACAATGCACTCATCAAGGGGGAGATTGAGAAACCATGTTGAAGAATATGATTTTGATATTCTAGATGTGATGAGTGATTGTCAACGGAAGTCAAAGGAAGGGAGATGAAGACCTGCCGAGTCTGAGGCGCATGTGACTCATGTACACGGGCAGTGAGCGACAGCCAGGCAAAGGAGCCGCGGAGTCGGGCTGGCCCAATCCGGGTACATGGCTAGGAGCGGCAGATGATCCATTGGTCTATTGACTGGGTTTGACTCAGGTACACGGGCGGCGAGCGATTGCCGGGATAAGGAAGCTGCGGGGTCAAGTCGGCCCAATCCGGGTACCCGGTGCGAAGACGGTGGACGCTTTGTCAGTTTCGGCGTAAAACGGACAATCTATGTTTAATTCGTTTTTAGGATATTGATATTTAGTTTTTAAGTTTAGAATATTTTTATTTAAGTCAGGTGATTTTTCTAAGAATATTTTAGTAATTTTCGGAATTTATTTTAGAGTCAGTTTAATTTTACCTGAGGGTAAATTAGTCTTTTCATGTATTAGGATTTGCCTATAAATAGGCCCCTATCCCCTTGGGGATAGACGACTATTTTCGTTTCAAGATCAATCTACAATCTACAGTCCAACAAAAATTATTTTTTCTCGCCATAATTTTTTTTGGTCGCCGCCGTTCGTCACGAGCAGTAGCAAAAGGCCATCGCACGGCTGCATTTTGTTCTTCTTCCAGTCGGCCGCTAGCCTGCTGCAGTGTAGACAGCCTAGCGCTGAGGTGGCTTGCATGTGACGCATGTTTCTTTGAGCACAACAGCAAAAGCAGGAAAAGGTCTGTAGCGGCAAGGGAAAAGATGAACAGGCACCTATATGGTGTCATTGGTAGGGGCTAGATCATAGCCTGTGGCAGCACTGTGACCTGGACGGTAGGTAAAAAAAATTTTACAACAGCAAGACGTGCAGCTTCCTTGTTGGCACAAGGAAAGATTTCTTGGGCGGAGCATCTGCAGGCGAGACGCACGTCGGCGTCCAGGCGCACGGCGACTATGACAGAGGTAAGTTTTTTAATCTCCTAATTTTTAGTAGATCAGTTTTAGAGATAATCATCTATTAATCAATTAGCTGAAAATTTGTTTAGAAATTGTGTGAGTAACTTAATCTATCAAAGTAGTTTTAGTACTCGATTATTTTTATTTAAATAATATTTTTTAATCTGCTCGTATAAAAAGGAAAATTTATTATTAGTCGCAGTACTATTTTCATCCTAGATTTACATGAAATATTTTAGGTTTATTTCTAAATCAATTTCTGGATGATCCATGTTTTTACTCAATTGTTTAGTATTTTGTTTCTAGACTGCAAAATAAATATCTCGTGATTTATCTAGGTGTTTTTATTTACTATAGTATTTTTTATTTAGTTTATCTTTAATATCAGTTAAATTAAGATATTGATCAATTTTAGTTTAGACAACTTTAATTCTAGTAATTTGCGTTGCTAATATTATTTATCTAATTAAGTTTGTTTGGGTGTTGGGTTTAGATCATAGTTTAGTAAGAAATTTATAGACGCCCATTCACCCCCCCTCTGGTCGCTACTTTCGGTCCTACACCTGGCCGAAGCCCACACTATAGAAGCTTCGGCCCGAGGAGCAGGCCTCAACGGGCCCGACCGAAGTCCACGCTACCGAAGCTTCGGCCCGAGGAGCAGGCCTCGGCGGGCCTGGCCGAAGCCCACCTCGGCAGAGATAGAGTTGGACGCGTTTCCAGCTCATCCTTTATGTTTATCTGGCCAGATTAATAGTAGATTAGATTAGAGTTAACCCTCTATAAATAGAGAGGCCTGGCCGGTGTGGAGGACCCAAACACAAACAAAACCAAAGCCATGATGTGATCGTACCTTTACTCTACCTTTACTTTTCTGTACTTCTTCATGGGTTTGCCTGGAAGCCCTCCGTCTGCCACTACGAAACAGTGGTAAGCCTTGGTACTTCACCCGTGAAGTCCCCATTAATCTATGTAACAGATTGTTATCGCCTTGTGACTTCGCCTGTGAAGTATCAACTAATCTGCGTAAAAGATTGCTACCTTCGCCACCCGTGCAACACCTCACAAGACTCGGTCCTAAGGCCGAATTGGTACTTCGCATCATCCCTGTTGCAGGTTCGCACGTTCGGAGCCCCTTCACCGGAGGTGTCCGGAGCTGAGAGATCAGTTCTGGAGGTCCCTAGGATGCCTTTCGACAGGACCGCAGGCTTCGATCGGCACACTTCGTCGCAAGCTCCGCCACGACCTCATTCCGCACCAGACGAAGTCGCACTCGCACGTGACCTTCGCGTCACTTTTCTGTACTTCGCTGCATCGGAGATCACACGCCGAACCCCGCTGTTCGAAGGTGATCACCGTGTCCAGATCCTTTCAGAGCCTACCTCCGACCGAGTCAGTTCGAATGCCGAAGCAATCTTCGGCGGAGCACTTCGCACCAGACGCCGAAGGTACCCTTCGGCGCACCCTCCGCAGTAGACTTCGAGCAAGGAGGACTCCGACTAGTTTGCTGATTTTTACTTGTTTAATCTATTTCTTTTGGCTAATTGGATTATTTCTTGTAATTTGGTTGCCTGGCGACTCCACCCCCCTTATCACTATTAAGGGTAGTCGGAATACGGAGTTGGTGCTTTGTCACGCTTAGGCCCGTCCCTAAGTATCCGTGCACTTTTGAATCGCGCGGACTGACCCAATTGCGGGGGCATGTTTCCGTGTCAACACCTTCGAAGATGAAGACGCTATATTGACAACTTCTTCCCCTTCTCCTCCTTAATATAGGCTAATACTTCCTTACATATTTCGGGTATAACCTCTCCATGGCTCCCCCATGGAATTGAAAATCGGGGACACCTGTGAGGCCTTAAGGCTTCGAAGGTAGCCCACTGTTGACGGAGCTCTTCGTTAACCTCTAATATTTCAAGCTCATCCAAAAAAGGTCGGAAATCCTAAAAACATTTCCAAATAAGTCTTTTCATTCAAAAGAAAACAAAAAACATAAGTTTTTACATAAGCGGAACCCTAAGGAGAACTAAACCTTCAGGTCCGAAGGAGGCTTGCTGCTCGAAGGATGCATCCGTGCTTGCTTTTGACGGAGGCCTTCATCGATCCATGCCTTCACGGTTGACCAGCCTTCAGCTCTCCGAGATGGCTAAAAAGCCTCCCAAGCTGAGACCACGTCAGACAAAGGGGTCAATAGATGGTCTCCGCCAAAGCTAGCGGGGGCTTCTCCAGGCTCCGACGAAACAAACTGTCCGATGTCCTCATAGTAGCGATGCACTCTGAGAGCGGATACTTGGCCGAAGATCTCTCCATACCGAGTACCCATAGTCTTCATTATCTTTGCTGCTGTTTGGATCATCTTCATCTTCTACAACAAAGAGTCATTGGCAGATGGCGAGGAAGCACAGGAAGTCCCGAAATATTCCAGAACACCCGGGAGGACATCCATGGTTTTGGAGGCCACGCTCTCACACCTTATCTTCTCTACGGACAATGCCTTGTTCGATTTAGTCATTTCACACATTAAAGAGGAGAGCTTGGTTGTTTCTGTCATAAGGACAGTCTTCTGTCTAAGCAACTTCCTCGCTTCTTTAGCCAAGCCTTGATGCTCTTCTCGGAGCTTGACAAGTTCAGCTCCCAAAGCTACCTGCTCCTCTCGAAGCCTTTCAACTATGGCCCGGAGCACTACTCGTTCAGCCTCGAGCTCCTCCTTTGCAGCTTCGAGCCTAGCTCTAGCGCTCTGCTCTGCCGAAGCCATTTCTTCCAAGCTCAAAGCTCGGTTCTAGGAGTCGGTAAGACTCCCTTGAAGAGTGGTCACCTTCTTTTTTAGCCGGTTGCATTCTCGCTCGTTCGACACAGCCGCAGCTCGAGCTAGAACGACATGTTGCAAAGGAAGAGGAGCAATGTAAGTAAATTATGCATATACATGTTTAGATTAAACTAATTTTTGTAGGTTCTTCATACCTGGTAAGCTGCCTATTCGAGAGCAGCGTCAAGCTCTGACCCTTCGGCATCTCCGAGGATGGAGACCAAGTCAGTCTCCCCAACTTCGTGACTAGCTCGAGCCAGAGGCTCCAGCAAAGTCCAAAGTCATGTCCTCTGTTCAAAGAAGGGGGCCGAGAGAGGGAGCCTTGACAAGGCACTCTGATCATCATCGCTAGGAGAAGGACCAGAGCGCAATGAAGCATCCTCGAAGTCCTCTATTGATTGGCCTCCATCTGTAGACTCCGATGGAGTCCACCCTAGAATGGGAACAAGTCGGGGCCAACTTTTTCCTTTACCCTTTCCAGGGCCTGTCACCTCCTTCGGAGCTACCTCCAAAACTAGAGCCATCTCCTGTGCTACAACTGATGAAGGTACCAAAGCTGCAGCAGGCTCTGGAACCACTTCCGTAGCAGAAGCTACCTCCACCGAAGCCGATCCTTTAAAACCAAAGAGATATATGATGTTATTTAAATGATGCAGGTAAAAAAAAGAGGATGTATTCAGCTGGGGCTTACCTCCAACATCTTGTTGCTGGATGAGCACCGAACTGCTCGGAGGCTCGAACATTTGACCGAAGTCCTCTTCGGACTCTGGACTTCGAACTAAAGGAATGGCTGCATAGATATCTTTGACCACTACAACTATCACTTCATCCAGAGCCAAGACTTGGGCTTCTATAGTCTCGACTCCGCCTTCCTCCATAGCAGGAGCACCCTCCTAGCTAGATGGGACGTTTACAGTCCCCGACTGCTTAGGGTTATCTTCAACCTTAGGCGCTACCACCGCACCATCTTTAACGAAGACCTCGACTCCCATTCGAGACCCTTCGTCCTCAGCAAGAAGGGCCTTGAACTCCTCCTCCATCGCCATGTCTACGTCTTCTTCATCTTCAGATTGCTCCAGTGACGAGATAGGAGACTTCGAAGGAGTAAGGTCCTTTGGCTTCCAAACCACCTTCTCCACAGGAGTCTTCACCAGACCTAAAGACCTGGCCTCAGACGTCCTCTTCTTCGGAGCCTGGTCTAGGGCGGACCAGTCTAGAAGGGTTGGGGGTTCAACTCCGATCACACTCCATACTCGGTTGAACCGCTCCCAAGTTCCAACCAACTTCACCCTCCGCTCCTTTTCAACAGGCATAGGGGCTCCGAGAACCTTCTCCGTAGCCCAGAAAATTTGTTCCGGCGTCAAAGTTACGCGCTGAGTTGAAAGATAAGATATCATTTGATTAAGTCATTTCTATAAAATCGATATTGTGTGCATAACACTTTGATGCATGATATATGAAAAGCTTACCTTCGGAGCTTGAAGGGATCTCCCGAAGTCCCCCTTCGGGTTTTCTTCGAAATTAATCGGCCAAGCGGCCATCAGAGGAGGGATTCAAAGTCCTATGAACTCCTCCGCCAAGTCGCGCATGCTCATGTGATGACTCACGGAGTGCTACAATGTGAGGCGGACCTGAAGCTAGCTCGTGTCCGGTTGGATCTCCACCTCCCTCCGATAGAAGATTTCTTCCAAAGGCCCCGCCAAGGCGCAGTCTGTCCCAACCTTAGCATAGAACCAGCGAAGAATACAGTCGGAGTACCATCTATCGTTGATGGCCTTCGCTGGGAACCGGTCCTAGAACTCGTCACGGAGTTAGAATTTGATGCTCCCTAAGGCAACCACCATTTTCTCCCCTCTGAGTTTGGTGAAGGTCTTCGGCTGGCACGAAGCTTTATGGAGGGCTGTGAAGATCTCCGCTCTCCCGGCGCATCCTTCGGCCCGCATCACCCATTTGAAGATGGCCAGGCGAGCTATTGCATTGGGGGAAAGTTGGGGCAAAGTGACATGGAACAACCTCAGTACCTCAGAGAGGAAATCCACCGCTGAAAGTCCTAATACGGCTTCAAATAATGCCTCAAACACCACCACCTCTCTGGCGCGAGGTGTCGGGATCACCTCCTTCCCAGCCTGGCGAACTTTGACTTCGGGCCCCATCTTCCCAGCGATTGCCGCAGCAATCGACTTCTTCTAGGATGATGACGTCCCCAAGTTATACGATTGATCCGTATACTTGGCAGACGTCGGATGGAGGTCATGAGCACCGGCTGGGCGAGGGTTATCTAAAGGCCCCACCACCACAGCCACCGCCATTGCTTGCTACCAGGCCAAGGAAGAAGCAGGGACAAGAACATTGTGGCTAGTCTTCGCCATCGGAGAAAAAGAGTGCTTGAGAACATGAGCTCGGGAAGAAGAAAGGTGAAATGTGAAAACAGTCGGTAAAGTATCTGAGTCTTACTTTCCTATTTATAGCATTAGGATTCCTTGCTCTGTACGATACAGCGCACCGTTTGGTTGCCCTGTTAAGTCTTCGATGTCGTCATAACTAGCAGAAATACTTCAAGAGAAGTTACAACCTGCGGAGATGAAACGACTCTATTTCTGAGTCTAACAACTCTGGAGTCTAACGGCCCAGAAGGCTAATGGCTATATTATCTATGCAAAGGATCTATCTCCGAAGGCATCTTCGTGAGTGTCTCCGCACAGAATTTGATTCTAAGCATGAAATTATTTCTTGTGTATACTTCCCTCTTCATTGCATAGGCAATTTAGAGAAAATTATTTGAGGGGCTACTGTTGGGGGGGGAAATATTTCATCCTCTAGAAGTCAAGGACATTTCCAAGTCAATACAAGCAGAACAAGCGAACTCAGAATCTTTGGTCTTCGAAGATTCTAAAAGATCAAGACTCCATTGTATTCGGAGCCTTATACAGTGGAGACATCCATCAAGGCTTCGGTGTGACGGAGCCTCCCGAAGCCTCTTCACCCGAAGGGATGTTGCCAGCAAGGATAGAAGATTTATCTTCTCACTGATTAGACTAGTATTTTACTCTTTTACCCCTATGAAGAATATTAAACAGTATCTTCTTAGTAGGTTGTAATTAGAGAGTAAAGAAGTCTTTTCCCTTTGTATTCCGTCTATAAATACCCCTCTTCACTCTGTAAAGGGCATCGAATACTCAGATATTCAATACATACTTCAAACTATCTCGATCTAATATCCATCTCACAGGCTTGGAATAGTTTGCTCAAACAGACACTTTGTTTGTTAAAACACTTAGTTCTCTAAACCTATTAGCATAATCTTTTACACCAACAATACACAATGAACCATACACAAACTAAGTTTTTAAATAACGCTAGCTAAAATTCATGTATGATAACTTTCTTGAAACATTTTCAAAATTTTATTAGAGTATCTACATATAATATTATAACATCATGAAAAATCTCGTATTTTTTAGACTTTATTTGATTTGTTTACAATTAAGAAACCCTTAAGCTCCACATTACCAATGGAATGTCGTAACATAAATTTTTAAAATTTCTTTAAATTTAGTGTATAAGAACTAAAAATGGACCCAAAATAGTGAATGCGATTTTTCTATAAATTTTAGTGCATTATTTTAGGTACTTGAAGTTCAAATTTCACATATTTCAATTTAAATCCTAGAAACAAAATTAATGAGTTAAATAGCAAATGGATCTAGAAAAATACAAAAATTTTATATGGAATAAGATATATTGTATTTTGATTATAAAAAATTTTTAAGTTCAAACAAAGATTTAAACATCAAATTATTTTCAACCATAACCTTATTCCTACTCAAAACTCTAATTCCTCTCAAAATTCCTCTCAAGAGAATCTCAAGTTTCTTAACATTCTATATGATAAAATTTTTAAAATTTTATCATAGTATCTACGTATAATATTATAATACCACAACACGTCTCATATTTTTCAGACTTTATTTGATTTTTTAGAATTAAAAAACCATTAAGCTCCACATTACCGATGGAGTGTTGTGTGGGATCGGAATGGTGACTAGAGGGGGGTGAATAGATTTTTAAATTTCTTTAAATTTAGTGGATAAGAACTAAAAATTTGCACAAAATAGAGAATATATTTTTTCTATAAATGTTAGGGCATTATTTACGGTACATGCATTTCAAATTTCACATATTTCAATTTAAATCCTAGAAACACAATTAATTAGTTAAAAATAGCAAATGGATCTAGAAAAATACAAAAATTATATATGGAGAGAGATATATTGTATTTTGATTATAAAAAAATTTCATGTTTAAACCAAAATTTAACCATCAATTTATTTTCAACCATAACCTATTCCTTCTCAAAACTCTAATTTCTCTTAAGAGAATCTTGAGTTTCTTAACATCATGTATGATAATTTTTTGAAACATTTTAAAAATTTTATAATAGTGTATATGTATAATATTATAACACCACAACAAGTCTCGTATTGTTTAGACTTTATTTGATTTTTAGAATTAAAAAACTCTTAAGTTCAACATTACCAATGGAGTGTAGTAATATAGATTTTTAAAATTTCTTTAAATTTAGTGGATAAGAACTAGAAATAGACATAGAATAGTGAATATTAATTTTCTATAAATTTTAGTGCATTATTTTAGGTACTTGCAGTTCAAATTTCACATATTTCAATTTAAATCCTAGAAACACAATTAATGAGTTAAAATAGCAAATAGATCTTGAAAAATACAAAACTTTTATATTTAATGAGATATGTTGTATTTTGATTATAAAAAAAATTAAAATTCAAACAAAGACTTAACCATCAATTTATTTTCAACCATAACCTATTCCTTCTCAAAACTCTAATTCATTTCGAGAGAATCTCAAGTGTGTTAACATCCTGTACGATATTTTTTTGAAATTGTTTTAAAATTTTATAATAGTATCTACGTATAATATTATAACACCATAATAAGTCTTGTATTTTTCAAATTTTATTTGATTTGTTTAGAATTAAAAAACACTTAAGTTCCACATTACCGATGGAGTGTCGTAATATAGATTTTAAAATTTCTTTAAATTTAGTGGATAAGAAATAAAAATGGAAACAAAATAGTGAATATAATTTTTATATAAATTTTAGTGCATTATTTTAAGTACGTGCAGTTCAAATTTCACATATTTCAATTTAAATCATACAAACACAATTAATGAGTTAAAAATAGCAAATGAATCTAGAAAAATACAAAACTTTTATATGTAATGAGATATGTTGTATTTTTATTATAAAAAGTTTCAAGTTCAAACAAAGATTTAACAATCAATTTATTTTCAATTATAATCTATTCCTTCTCAAAACTCTAATTTCTCTCAAGAGAATCTCATGTTTCTTAATATCCGGTATGATAACTTTTTTGAAATATTTTTAACATTTTATCATAGTATTTACGTATAATATTATAACACCACGAAAACTCTCATATTTTTTAGACTTTATTTTTTTTACAATTAAAAACCCTAAAGCTCCATATTACCAATGAATGTCGTAACATATATTTTTATTTTTATTTTTTAAAATTTGTGGATAAGAACTAAAAATGGACACATAATAGGGAATATGATTTTTATATAAATTTTAGTGCATTATTTTAGGTACTTGCGGTTCAAATTTCACATATTTCAATTTAAATCCTAGAAACACAATTAATTAGTTAAAACTATCAAATGGATCTAGAAAAATACAAAAATTTTATATGGAATGAGACATGTTTTATTTTGATAATAAAAAGTTTCAAGTTCAAAGAAAGATTTAACAATAAATTTATTTTCAACCATAACTTATTTCTTCTCAAAACTCTAATTCCTCTCTAGAGAATCTTAAGTTTCTTAACATCTTGCATGATAAATTTTTTGATTTTTTTTAAACACTTTTATCATAGTATCTACATATAATATTATAATATCACTACAAGTCTTATATTTTAGACTTTATTTGATTTTTTAGAATTAAAAAACCCTAAAGCTCCACATTACTAATGAATGTCGTAAAATATATTTTTATTTTTATTTTTTAAATTTTGTGGATAAGAACTAAAAATGGACACAAAATATTGAATATGATTTTCTATAAATTTTAGTGCATTATTTTAGGTACTTGCAGTTCAACTTTCACATATTTAAATTTAAATCCTAGAAACACAATTAATGAATTAAAAAATAGAAAATGGATCTTGAAAAATACAAAATTTTATATGGAATGAGACATGTTTTATTTTGATTATAAAAAAATTTCATGTTCAAACAAAGATTTAACAATAAATTTATTTTTAACCATAACTTATTTCTTCTCAAAACTCTAATTCTTCTAAAGAGAATCTTAAGTTTCTTAACATCCTGTATGATAACGTTTTTGATTTTTTTTAACTTTTATCATAGTATCTACGTATAATATTATAATACCACTACAAGCATTATATTTTTTAGACTTTATTTGATTTTTTAAAATTAAAAAACCTTAAAGCTCCACATTACCGATGAATGTCGTAACATATATTTTTATTTTTATTTTTTAAATTTTGTGGATAATAACTAAAAATAAACACAAAATAGTGAATATGATTTTTCTATAAATTTTAGTGCATTATTTTAGGTACTCGTTGTTCAACTTTCACATATTTTAATTTAAATTTGAGAAACACAATTAATGAGTTAAAAAATAGAAAATCAATCTAGAAAAATACAAAAAATTACATGATATAAGTTATGTTATATATTGAGTGTAGAAAATTTTCAAGCTCAAACAAAATTGCAAATATCTTACTATCTTGTATTGCTAAAAAATTCTAGCTAACTTAAGTATTTCATAATTATATAAAAATAAAAAATACATATTAATATTAATATTCACTAACTTAAGTATTCTATAATTATATAAATAATAAATAAATCATTAATATAGTAATGCTGTTGGCGTAAAAGATTACGCTAACAGGTTCTCTAAGATTAAGAACTAACAAAGAAAGAGTTTGTGAAGCGGACTATCTCAAGCCTCCGTATTGGATAATAGCTTGAAGTAGTTTGAAGTTGTGTATTGAATATCTAAACATTCGATCTCTATTATAGGGTGAGAAGGGGGTATTATAGGTAAAAAATCTAAGGAAAAGACCTTTTACCCCTCAATTACAACCGACATAGTGGAAACTATTCGGTACCCCGAATAGGGCTAAAATGGTAAAATATGTCCGAAGAAGATAGATAAGGCAGGCGTCCCGTCAGTCTTGTTGTTTCCCACTACAGAGATGGAGCCTTCGGAGGGTATCTTCGAACTGGGATTCGAACGAACCCTCCGGCTTTAAAGCTTCATCAATTCGGAGACAAGTCTTTGGCTTAGAACTTTATGAGTTGTCTTTGTCTCTTAATCTTGAAGGTCCTGGGGATGAAGTATTTCCCCCCAACAGTAGCCCCTCGAATACGCTTCTCCAAATAACCTGTATAGTAGGAGAGCAGTATACGCAAGAAATATTTTCATGCTCAGGGACATAGAAAAAATTCAAGGTACTATAACCATTCAAAGTGTCTTCAGCATTGGAGGTATGTCAAATGGAAGCTTCGAACTTGGATTCCCGTGAGAAATCTTCGCAAGGAACTGGACCATTACAGAGGTGGAGCATCGCAGAGAGCCATTACCCCTCAAGTAGCCGTTAGACTTCATTGAAAAAGTGACAGATATAACTTTAACTATGAGTTCACACATTTTTTACCTTATGGTCCCACCCGTTAGTGGCGGATGTCGAAACTGCACTGTAAATGTGTACTCAAAGCATAGCAATTGAAGGCAAAGGGTCTATAAAAAGGGGAATCGAGCCACAGCGGAAATCTTTACAGAACTTTAGTTCCAAGCCTTCGCACTTCAACCTCCAAACTTTCCCCCACTTCCCTGAGCAATTAGCCTGATGGCGAGGACCAGCGCGATAGTTCCAACAGCGGTGGGATCTCTGGCGCAGAGGTAGGCCTAGGCAGCATCAGCAGTAGCAGCAATGGTGGGAGCCCCAGGGGGTTCTTGGCCCAAAAACCCATAAGAGCTCCGCTCGCCGTCCAAGAAGCCGTTGAAGCAAAGCTTCCTCCTTGGGCAATCGACGAGCATGGTGGAGTCCATAGAGGAAGGAGTGGATGGGAAACTGGGCCTAGGGATGAGAACTCGGGTCCCCAGAACGGAAGTGACCCCGGCGCAACGGAGCGGAGAGGTGGTGGTCTTCGAGGCCTTCTTCGACTGGGGCTTCCTACAATCAACTTGTTGGTAGAGGTAATAGAAATGTTTCACATTACCTTGCCGCAACTATCTCCCAACACCATCGCTAGACTGGCTATCTTTGAATGGGCCCTTCGGGCAGAAGGGTGCAAAGGGAGATCAGAGATCTTTGCCGCCACTCCCGAAGCCTCCTGCCAGCCGAAGCCGCAAGACGGACCCAGAGACACTAAGGTGCTGGTAGCCTTCAGAAGTGTTAACTTCCAACTTCGGAAGGAGTACTTGCAGAGTTTTCTAGCAAAGGCAATCAACTGGATACTCTGGTGGTTCTACGCCGAAGTCGAAGAAGATTCCAGCTTTGCAGGGCCCCTACAAGAAATTTGATACCAAAAGGAAGCCAAAGTGACTCTGGACCCAAGCTTGCTTTCAACGTGGCTTGGGTTTCTTTCTACGGTGGCCAGCCGCAGGAATATGCGGGACCTAGCTGAGGAATTCATCGCCCTCCAGATCCCTTCTCTCGGAGCTGAGTGGCCGATAGCATTCTAGAATGCTTCAAAGAGAGAGCTTCGAAGCCTAGGTAAGTCTTCGTACTTTCTGCATTAACACTGATTAGAAAACAGATAACATACTTAACAGAATGCTACCTTTTTTCAGCGGCTCCTTTGGCGCTAGCTCCGGAAGAAATTGCCAGAGCTACAGAACGGGTGCTCGGATCTCCTATTGTAGTAGAGAAGCAGCGAAGGGTGGAGCTGGTTGGGAGCTGGGAACACTCCAACCGAGTGTGGAGTGCTCTTGGAATGGAGCCTCCTCCCCTACCAGACTTCGACTCGATAGGAGCGGTCCCCCGGAAAAGAAAAGTTACTGCTGAGACCTCCAAGAAGACCGCTAAGACTCCCATCAAGAAAGGGAAAAGATAGTGAAGCTCCCCCCACCTGTGTCTTCACCCTCTTTGCTCGGTATCCAGAGCTCCTCTTCGGAGGAGTCAGAAGAGAGGGAGTCAAATGTGCAGATGGGAAGGGAGCTCGAAGGTTACCTGCTGCAGGATGACAAAGGTGAGTCTCAAGCCGTAGCTAAAGACTCCCTTCAAGAGGTTGTGGAAGCTGACGTGGTAGCCCCCTCCGAACCTGTTGCGGTTGACTTAGAGCTAGAGTTAGGAAATCCTAGCTCGCCCATGATCGGAGTGGTAGCGACAGAAGTCAGGGCATCGAATTTGGCTACTCCGGCACAGACTTCGGGGGATGACCTCGAAGAATACCTCCGGATGTATGAATTTCTAGGGGACCCCAAAATTCTCCCTCAAGGTGTGGATAGAGGTATAACTCGGAACTTTTCCTTTGAAATTCCTGAAATGACTTCACTGTATAATAAATATTTAACGAATATCTTAAATTTTGTAGATGCGTCGAGGAGCGATGTGCCTCCAACCACTGGTGGAGTGTCACGCCCCGATTTACCGAAATCGGAACATTATTGAATTTCCAAAGAAAAACAATAATACAAGAGGTTCATCATGTGACAACGTACATACGGCAAACATTCATGGTACGCAGACCATATTATTACAAAAGAGTAGAATTAAAATAAACCATAAAAATAAATTGCATGACGAATGCCCGCTTCAGGATCTTTCTTCTTGACTGGGTTGCTACTCCAGACCATCCTCGTAGTAGGCATCCTCTGAATTGGGTGTCCAACGGGTATGAGTACAAAAAGTACTCAACAATCCACCACAAATGCAATAATAATGCAAGGTAATAACAAAGGAGGGATAATGGCTAAAAGTGTAGAAAAGTACATTTTTCAGTTAATGCATTTAGTGTAGTCAAGCTTAATCATGCGGAATGATAAACATGAACATCATAATACCACCTATCTCGAGGAGTACGTTTTCCCTCCTCGCACAACGGTCCTTACATGTCAAATCATCATGCACATTCATCTAAAAGTAAACTAACTGTGGGATGTTACGCAACCCGCCCTTGACTGTGGGCTCGGCTTTTCAAAAAGATTTATGACTCTGATTAGAGGTGTACTACTGTACCCACAAGGCACGCACTCATCCCATACACCAAAGTGTAACGAGATGACCCATACCACAGGAACTCGTGCCAAAACCTCAGCATGAAATGCTCCAAGCGATAACCACCCGCCCTAGGTTTCGCAGGCGCGTTGGGCCGCATCCCGGCTAACGTCGCACCCCCTTTTGTGCCACGTTGGTACAAGCCACCCGTAGGGGCTGCTTGACCCATCTCCAAATGGTGGCCTCGGTTTGGAACACTCCATACCTTAGTTAGGACTTACCCACTATACTTGTGGTTAGTACGGAAGTGTATTGCAACGGATCCAGCAGACCGGTCCTTATAGTGCCCCGGGTGCTACCAACCAATGCCCTAGCTTGCACCCGGAACCCACCATGCATACACTCACAACCAAAACTCTATCACCAACAGCATTCCAGAGATAAGAATAACGGGGATCATATAGTAGATTACAATCGCTATGACTCATTTTTAATCCTATAGCAATTGTGTCAATACATTGGACACTAGCTAATAATACTAATCATACGGTGACAAGGAGATTAGGCTAGATAGCATCGCTTGGGTTGCACATCAAGGTCAGGGGATCCTAATAAATATATTGTAAGGGTTTCATTTGACTAATGCATGCATATCCTATGTGTTTTAGCGGTAGTTTAGTAAAACATGAGTTCAATATGCTCAAAAGATTGGTTTGGTGACTTGCCTTGTTCAGCGAAAGGCGACGAGGGAACCTCTAGGTAATACTACGGCTCCTCGGTGGTGTCGTAGTCTTCTCGATATAAATAAATTAAACTTAACATTAAATTAAACAATCCAAAAACCACACAACAGGTATATAAGTTTTGATTGGTTTGAACCAAGGAAAATAAAGTTGTTAACTTTCTGAAATTTATTTTAAGAATATTTTAAAAGGGGCTTTAATGGAATTATGGCCTTTCTAAAAAGGAATGAAAATGTAAACTTAATGTATTTCAAATTTCTAACTAATTTAAAATAAGAAGTTCAGTGTAAACCTAGTGGTTCGATGGTACTAATATGGAGAGAATAAAATATAAATTTTGCAAAAATGAAAATGAGCAATTTTTGGGTTCATCCTAAAGTGCATTTGAATACTTTATTAAATAAACATAAAATATTCAAAGTAACTGTTTTTATTGCACTAACATGTAGAGAATAAAATTATGAATTTTCTGGAATTAAAATAGTTAAATTTGGAGTTAAAATGAGCAAGATATGAATTTACAAAGTTTATATCATTTTTTGGATTTTTATTTAAATTGAAAACGGTCTCGGGTCCACGGTGAACCGGATCCACTGTGAACCCGCGCACTGTGCGCGTGGTCTGGTCCATCCTGGACCGTTGGATCCAGATCCAACGTGCGGGGGCAAGGAGGGGACATTAAGTGGCGATCAACGACCCACAACGCTCGATACACCTTTGACCAAATGGACGCGCGAGATTAAACATCGCAAGGGTTTTAATCCACGCCGCCGGATCGAGATCGTGCGGCCAGGACAGAATCCGACACGGCACGTGTCAGGAGGGGTAAAGTACCTATCTTCCCTGACTCCGACGAGGCGACGGCGAGCGATTCCGGCGATGGCGAGGACTAACCAACCTAGCTAGGGCTAAAAACGGAAAGAGGGAACTACGGAGAACACAAGGGTACCGGTGGTGGTGGCGACGGTGAGCTGACGGTGATTGGTGACGTAGAGGGGCGATGGATCTCCTCCGGTTCTCGTCGATGATGGTGTTCCGGTGGGGTTCGTCGTCAATGAAGGGGTGGCCGAGGTAGGGGAGGAATCGACGGTCACGTTGGTGCGGTTGCCGAGGGTGGAGGAGGACTCCAGCGACGGCGAGCGGCGGCTGGAGCGAGGGTGGCGGTGTGGCGTGAAAGTGAGCGTCATGAGCGTTCTGGCCGGGTTCGTTCCAAGTGTTAGCGAGGGGTGAACGCGGGGTACTAGGGGGGCTTAAATAGGGTCACCAGTGGGCAGAAGGGGCGTAATTTGAGGGAGGCCAAGAGTAAAAGCGCTTCAACGCCGGTGAGCCTCTTTCCATGCATGCGAACGATGGTTCTGGGGTGATGACGCGGTGGACTAATGGGGGAAACGGTCGGCGTGACGCGGGGAATTCAATGCCGACGACAGATTAAAGGGAGGGGGCCGGCGGGGGCGGATCCGAGGCGGGGTTAGGGCTTCAGCCGGCAAGGGGGGATTTGGGGGCGGATCCTGCAGGGAAGACGGATCCGACATGTGGGGGCCATCGGGCAGTGGGTGTGGGCGCGACAATGGGCGGGGCTGACGGGTGGGGTCAGGTTCGGCTGAGAGTGGGGTGGCGCTGACAGGTGGGGCCGAGGTGGTGGGCGGGCGCGCATGCGGAGGAAGAGGGCCACTGACCAGAGGGGTCCTCCTGTCAGTGAGGGGCACGGGGAGGGAGTGGGCTGGGCCGGCCGAGGGAGGGTGAAGAGAGGGAAGGGGCCGTCACTGTTTAAAAATGTTTTCCGAATAAATTTAATTGTTGAAATTGGTTTAAAATATTTGGGCTACTTCCAAGGGCGATAAAAATTTGTAAAAATTCTCAAAAATATATCTTGGCCTTGGGATCATATACAAATTTTCTAGCCCCTCATTTGGATGTTTTACCTATGTTCTAGTTCAATTAAGCTAAGAAGGGTATTAAAGGTATTTCAAAACAAAATTATTCCCAGAAAAATATATTAAATGTATTTTTATTTCTCTGAAAATTTAGAGTGTTACAAACCTATCCCTCTTACAAAGAATCTTGTCCTCGAGATTGGAACGCTACTCGAATAGCTTAGGGTATTGGGCTTTCAACTCGTCTTCTTTTTCCCATGTGGCTTCTTCAACGGGGTGGTTGTCCCACTGAACCTTGCAGAAACGAACCATGCGGCTCCTGGTTACTCTTTCCTTAGTTTCCAGAATCTTGATGGGTTTCTCAATGTAGGTCAAGTCCTCTTGGACGTTCAGCTGTTGGAGGTCGGCCTGTTCGGTGGGCACATGGAGACACTTCTTCAGCTGAGAGACGTAGAACATCTCATGGACTCCTGCCAAGAATGGAGGCAGTTCTAGTTGATATGCCACTTCTCCTTGCCATCGGAGGATCTGAAAAGGTCCGACATAGCGGGGTGCTAGCTTGCCTCTCATGTTAAACCTTTGAGTGCCACGGAGGGGAGTGACTCGGAGATAGACATAATCGCCCTCCTCAAAGGTTAGGTCTCTCCGTCGGTTATCGACATAGCTCTTTTGTCGGGACTGGGCTATCTTCAATATGTCCTTGATGATCTTGACTTTCTCTTCGGCTTCTCGCAATATATCCGTCCCAACTAGTTGTGATTCTCCAGTCTGATCCCAAAGTAGTGGCGTTCTACACTTACGCCCATAAAGTGCTTCAAACGGGGACATTTGGAGGCTAACTTGATAGTTGTTGTTGTAGGAGAACTCTGCATAAGGCAAGTTTTGTCTGACATTCTGCCAAAGTATAGAGCGCAAGCTCTAAGCATATCCTCCAATACCTAGTTGACCCTTTAGGTTTGACCATCGGTCTGTGGATGATAGGCGGTGCTAAAGTTTAGCCGGGTGTCGAGTTCCTCTTGAAGGTTCTTCCAAAACTTGGAGGTAAACTGACTTCCACGGTCAGATACAATCTTCCTTGGAACTCTGTGCAGGCACACAATCTAGGTCATATACAACTCGGCCAACTTGGCGACGATGTAAGTTGTCTTGACGGGGATGAAGTGAGCCACTTTGATGAGTCGGTCGATGATTACCCAGATAGATTCATGACCAGCTTGGGTCCTGGGCTGTCCTTTGATGAAGTCCATTCCTATCTCTTCCCACTTCCATTCGGTGACCTTGAGGGGTTGCAACAGTCCGACAGGTCTCTGGTGCTCTGCCTTGACTCACCGGCATGTGTCGCACTTGGCCACATACTCAACTATTTCCCTCTTCATGCTGACCCACCAATATTTCTCCCTTAGGTCTTGATACATCTTTGTACTCTCGGGGTGTATGGAGTATAGAGTGTCATGGGCCTCTTGAAGGATGAGAGCCTTTAACTCAGGCTTGTCGGGTACGCATATTCGGTTTCCGAACCAGATGGTACCGTGCTCATCCTCGGAGAATCCGAGGGCTTTACCTTTTCACATGTTTTGTTGGATCTCCAAGATGTTCAGGTCTTCCTTCTGTGCATCCTGGATCTGGCCTATTAGGACAGGTCTAGTCTCTAGAGCAGCGAGATACGCTCGGGTGGTGATCCCTAGGTTCAATCTTTCCATTTCCTTGTATAGCAAAGGGGCCTGGTCCTGTATCATGATGGCATTGTAGTACCCTTTTCGACTTAGGGCATCTGCCACCACATTTGCCTTACCTGGATGATAATGGATGCCCAAGTCATAATCCTTGATCAACTCCAACCATCTCCTATGTCTGAGGTTCAGGTCTGGTTGGGTGAATATATACTTGAGGCTCTTGTGGTCGATGAAGACCTCACACCGATTCCCCACAAGGTAATGCCTCCATATCTTCAAGGCATGAACCGCGGCTGCCAATTCCAGGTCGTGGGTCGGGTAATTCAGCTCATGTGGTCTCAGCTATCGAGAGGCGTAAGATATCACCTTCCCATCTTGCATCAAGACACACCCTAACCCTTTGCGAGAGGCATCACAGTAGACGTGGATGTCCTTCCGGATGTCTGGCAGAGTCAGAATCAGGGCTGACACGAGCTTCTTCTTAAGGGTCTGGAAGCATTCTTTGCAATCTGGAGTCCATTTGAACTTTACTTCCTTCTGCAGTATTCTGGTCATGGGCTTGGCTATCTTTGAAAAGTTCTCGATGAACCGGCAGTAGTATCCGGCCAATTCGAGAAAACTCTGGATCTCGGTCACATTTGTGGGTTGTAGCCAAATGGTCACTGCTTCCATGGTGGTTGGGTCCACAGCTATTCCTCCGACAGATATGACATGACCGAGGAACTTCACCTCAGACGACCAAAACTCACACTTGTTGTATTTGGTGTACAATTGTTGTTCCCTTAGCTTTCTGAGGGTCATACGGAGGTGGGTTTCATGTTCTTCCTTGGTCTTGGAGTAGACGAGGATATCATCGATGAATACCACGATGAACTTATCCAAGAACTCCATGAATACATTGTTCATCATGTTCATGAAGAAGGCCGGGGTATTCATGAGTCCGAATGACATCACCGTATACTCGTAAAGTCCGTAGCGGGACATGAAGGTAGTCTTGGGGATGTCTTCTTCTCTAATCCTCAACTGGTGATAACCGGATTTGAGGTCGATCTTGGAGAACACTGAGGATCCCTTCAGTTGATCGAACAGGTCATCGATCCGAGGCAGTGGGTACTTGTTCTTGATGGTTACATCGTTCAGGGCTCTATAGTCCACGCACATCCTTTTAGTCTTGTCCTTCTTCATGGCGAAGATGACCGGTGCACCCCAGGGTGAGGTACTCGGTCGGATGTACCCTTTTTGTTCCAAGTCTTCGATTTTGCTCTTGACTTCGGCTAGTTCATTGGCGGCCATCCGGTATGGGCGCTTGGAGATTGCAGTGGTCCTGGGGACAAGCTCGATTCTGAATTCGTTGTCCCGCTTGGGAGGCCTTCCTGGTAGGTTCTCTGGGAAGACGTCCATGTATTCCTTGACTACGGGCACTTCCTCTAGGGCTAGTGAGTGGAGAGACACCTCGTGGGGTATGCGGTTGATCATCCGAAAGGTGACGGCTTCGCCTTCTGAGTTGGTCATAGTTACAGACTTGCTGACGCAGTCGATCACTCCCTTGTGCTTCATCAACCAATCCATCCCTAGGATGAGGTTGAGTCTGGTATACTTAATGAGGACTGGCTCGGCCCGAAATACTATTCCTTGAATCTCTATTGTTACCTTAGGGCTGAACAGGTGGGCTAAGGTTTTATTGCCTGGGGTGGCAATCATCATGGGGGCTGGTAGAGGGAGTGCTTCCAAGTCATTGGTTTTCATAAAGTCCTCCGAGATGAAAGAGTGTGTTGCTCCACAGTCAAACAGTATTATTGCTGGTATGGAATTGGCGGTAAACGTACCGAGTACGACTTCAGGAGCTTCCTAAGCTTCCTCCGCGCTGATGTGGTTGACGCGGACATGAACCGCCTGGTTGGGGGCCGCACCTTGAGGCTGCTTGGGGTGAGGACACTGATGCGCGTAGTGCCCTTCCTTCTGACAGTTGAAGCAGACGACCGGCTTCCCTTGGCGGTCCCTCATGATCGGGGCCTTGGCGGCGTGCGGCGGCTGAGCGGCCAGAGCTGGTGGAGCGGGGCGAGAATGCCTAGTGTTGGAACCACCGGCGGCGTGAGGTGGCCTGTAGACGGGCCAAGGATGGTAGGCAGGTGCTGGTGGCAGAGGGACGAAGCGGGGCCTCTAAGAGTTCGCCTGATGATGCTTGAACGCAATCATCTTCCTCTTCTTGTGGTCCAACTTATTTTGCTCAATCTCTTGGATGAGCGCTTTATTCACCAACCGTTGAAAGTCGGCGTAGTCGGTGGCGACGAGCTGGATGGACATCACATCCCTAAGTCCTCGGAGGAACTTGGCCTGGCGGAGGGCGTCGGTTCGCACCTCTTCTGGCGCGTAGCGGGCCAGACGATTGAACTCATGGAGATACTCCATGATAGTCTGGCTGCCTTGTCGCAAGTCACGGAACTCCTACTGTTTCACCGCGATGACTTCGGTGGGGACGTGGGTGTGGCACGAAAGGCGATGGTGAACTCCGCCCAAGTCACCACGTGGTCCTCTGGTTGGGACTCACGGTAGTTGTCCCACCATTCTGCGGCGGGACCCTGGAGTTGATGAGTGGCGAACGCCACTCTCTCCCGGTCGGTGCAGGGGAGGAGGTCCAACTTCTTCCCGAAGGTGCAGAGCCAATCTCTAGCCTCCATAGGGTTCATGGTGCTGGAGAAGATCGAGGGACGCACGCGCAGGAACTCCGAGAGTTGAGGTGCGGGTGTGGGGGCTGGTGCACGAGGGGCGGGCTCCACATTCTGTAGCCGGTCCAACTGCGCCTGTTGGTGCTGCATCTGGGTGAGGAGGGCGTTGATCAGCTGGTTCTCGTTCGCCATCATTTCCATCAAGGTGGGGTGGTTGGCAGATGGTGGCCCAGTCTGACGTTGGCCCGTTGCACCCCAGTTGGGTACAACACTTCCGGGCAGACCGTTGCTTGCCCCTTCCCCATTGTTGGATCCTGTGTTCTGATTATCGGCCATCTTCTGAACATACAAAAAAATTTTGTCACAAGGGAAACTTAAAGTAATCTCTACCGAGAAAAACAACCTAGAGGGGCTCATACATATATATAGGTGGCATAAAATGTTCATTACATCAAGTTTTTATTTTAACCTACCCACAACACAAGTTGTTGCAGGTAGCACCACATTCGCAAAATTTATTCATACATCAATCAACGATGGCTATCGTCTACTCGCTATCGGAGGCGGTCTCCGTGCTCTCAGAACCACGAGGGTCCTGAGGGACGGTGGGCTCGAGAAAATTCTCGATGATGGGGTCGGAGACGATGGCGGGGCGTGAGGCAGGAGCGCTGGAGCTAGATGGTCCGGTGGCCGTAGGATGTGGTGGGATCCTCTTGGGGTGAGGGGCGAGCTCGTGGATGGGCTTCTTCCTCCTCGGGATGAGGGGAACCATCTCCACTATGTCCTTCTACAGCTGTATTATCTTACGCTGCAGCTCGCCATTTTGTTGGATCAAGTTCTTCGTCTCCTGTCGAAGGAACTCAACCGCCTCGTGGTGCTCCTTGGCGTCAAGCATGGCCTCGGTATGGAGATCGTCCATGGCCTGAAGAAGGCGCATCTGCCAGGCCAGGACCAGATCGCGATCGGAGTGAACTCTGATGTAGATGCTGCGGTGGGCACCGGGAGTGCGCTTCGGGGCGAGCCGGAAGGACGTGTTCTGAAGACGATCATCATAGATCATCCTCAGCTCCATGAGAGCTTGGAGGGCGATGCGTTTGCACGTGACATCGAAGGTTGGGCCTCCAAGTGCCACCATGAAGAATGGCAGGTGCTCGCCGGATCCATGGATGGTAAGGGAGGCGTCGCAGGGTCCTATGAACTCTTCCATGTACAAACAATGGTACTCGGGCTCGAAGAGGAACCCAAGGAAGGTGACCATCATTCGGAGCTCCTTGATGAAGCCCTCGAAGTGGTGGCAGAAGCTATGCACTTGGTAGACCGGCATCTACAAAAACACCAAGTTGAAGGAAAGTGAGGGGAGGAACAAAGTTATAAAGTAGGTTTTCGTGAAATAGTTTTTATGCAGCTAAGGGCTAGGTTGGTCCGTTTGGCTCCCTACAGTCAAGTCGGCTCTGATACCATCTTGTCATGCCTTGATTTACCAAAATTGGAACATTATTGAATTTCCAAAGAAAAACAATAATACAATAGGTTCATCATGTGACAACGTACATACGGCAAACATTCATGGTACGCAGACCATATTATTACAAAAGAGTATAATTAAAATAAACCATAAAAATAAACTGCATGATGAACGCCCTCTTCAGGATCTTTCTTCTTGACTGGGTTGCTACTCCAGACCATCCTCGTAGTAGGCATCCTCTGAATTGGGTGTCCAACGGGTATAAGTACAAAAAGTACTCAACAAGCCACCGCAAATGCAATAATAATGCAAGGTAATAACAAAGGAGGGATAATGGCTAAATGTGCGGAAAAGTACATTTTTCAGTTATTGCATTTAGTGTAGTCAAGCTTAATCATGCGGAATAATAAACATGAACATCATAATACCACCTAACTCGAGGAGTACGTTTTCCCTCCTCGCACAACGGTCCTCACATGTCAAATCATCATGCACATTCATCTAAAAGTAAACTAAATGTGGGATGTCATGCAGCCCACCCTTGACCGTGGGCTCAGCTTTTTGAAAAGATTTATGACTCTGATCAGAGGTGTACTACTGTACCCACAAGGCATGCACTCATCCCATACACCAAAGTGTAATGAGATGACCCATACCATGGGAACTCGTGCCAAAACCTCAGCATGAAATGCTCCAAGCGATAACCCCCCGCCCTAGGTTTTGCTGATGCGTCGGGCCGCATCCCGGCTAACGTCACACCCCCTTTTGCGCCACGTCGGTAAAAGCCACCCGCAGGTGCTGCTTGACCCATCTCCAAATTGTGTCCTCGGTTTGGAACACTCCATACCTTAGTTAGGACTTACCCACTAGATTTGTGGTTAGTACGGAAGTGTATTGTAACGGATCCCGCAGACCGGTCCTTATAGTGCCCCGGTTGCTACCGACCAATGCCCTAGCTTGCACCAGGAACCCACCATGCATACACTCACAACCAAAACTCTATCACCAACAACATTCCAGAGATAGGAATAACGGGGATCATATAGTAGATTCCAATCGCTACGACTCATTTTTAATCCTATAGCAATCGTGTCAATACATTAGACACTAGCTAATAATACTAATCATATGGTGACAAGGAGTTTAGGCTAGATAGCATGGCTTGGGTTGCACATCAAGGTCGGGGGTCCTAATAAATATATTGTAAGGGTTTCATTTGACTAATGCATGCATATCCTATGTGTTTTGGCGATAGTTTAGTAAAACATGGGTTCAATATGCTCAAAAGATTGGTTTGGTGACTTGCCTTGTTCGGCGAAAGGCGACGGGGGAACCTCCGGGTAATACTCCGGCTCCTCGGTGGCGTCATAGTCTTCTCGATATAAATAAATTAAACGTAACATTTAATTAAACAATCCAAAAACCACACAACATGTATATAAGTTTTGATTGGTTTGAACCAAGGAAAATAAAGTTGTTAACTTTCTGAAATTTATTTTAAGAATATTTTAAAAGGGACTTTAATGGAATTATGGCCTTTCTAAAAAGGAATGAAAATGTAAACTTAATGTATTTCAAATTTCTAACTAATTTAAAATAAGAAGTTCAGTGTAAACCTAGTGGTTCTACGGTACTAATATGGAGAGAATAAAATATAAATTTTTCTGAAATGGAAATGAGCAATTTTTGGGTTCATCCTAAAGTGCATTTGAATACTTTATTAAATAAACATAAAATATTCAAAGTAAACATACTGTTTTTATTGCACTAACATGTAGAGAATTTTCTCGAATTAAAATGGTTAAATTTGGAGTTAAAATGAGCAAGATATGAATTTATAAAGTTTAAATCAATTTTTGGATTTTTATTTAAATTGAAAACGATCTCGGGTCCACGGTGAACTGGATCCACGTGAACCCCCGCATTGTGCACGTGGTTCGGTCCATCCTGGACCGTTGGATCCAGATCCAATGCGTGGGGGCGAGGCTGAGACGTTAAGTGGCGATCAAAGGCCCACAGCGCTCGATACCCCTTTGACCAGATGGACGCGCGAGATTAAACCTCGCAAGGGTTTTAATCCACGCCGCCAGATCGAGATCGTGCGGCTAGGATAGAATCTGGCACGGCACGTGACGGGACGGGTAAAGTACCCATCTTCCCCGACTCCGGCGAGGCTACGGCGAGCGATTCTGGCGATGACGAGGACTACCCGACCTAGCTAGGGCTAAAAACAGAAAGAGGGAACTACGAGGAACACAAGGGTACCGGTGGTGGTGGCGACGGCGAGCTGACGGCGACCAGAGATGTAGAGGGGCGATGGAGCTCCTCGGGTTCTCGTCGGCGATGGTGTTCCGGCGGGGTTCGTCATCGGTGAAGGGGTGGCCGAGGTCACGGAGGCGTCGACGGTCACGTTGGTGCGGTTCTCGAGGGTGGAGGAGGACTCCGGCGATGGCGAGTGGTGGCTGGAGTAAGGGTGGCGGTTTGGCGTGAAAGTGAGTATTATGGGCATTCTAGCGGGGTTCATTCCGAGTGTTAGCGAGGGGTGGACGCGGGGTACCAGGGGGGCTTAAATAGGGTCACTGGCGGGCAGAGAGGGCGCAATTTGAGGGAGGCCGAGAGTAAAAGCGCTTCAACACCGGCGATCCTCTTTCCATGCATGCGGACGACAGTTCCGTGGTGATGACGCGGTTGAGTAATGAGGGAAATGGTCGGCGGGACGCGGGGAATTCAATGCCGGTGACGGATTAAAGGGAGGGGGCCGGCGGGGGCGGATCCGAGGCGGGGTTAGGGCTTCAGTCGGCGACGGGGGGATTTGGGGGCGGATCCTGCGGGGAAGACAGATCCGACAGGTTGGGGCCACCGGGCAGCGGGAGGGGCTGACGGGTGGGGTCGGGTTCGGCTAAGAGTGGGGTGGCACCGACAGGTGGGGCCGAGGTGGCGGGCGGCAGCGCGCGCGGAAGGAGAGGGCCACTAACCAGAGGGGTCCTCCTGTCAGTGAGGGGCATGGGGAGGGATTGGGCTGGGCCGGTCGGGGGAGGGAGAAGAGAGGGAAGGGGCCCATCACTGTTTAAAAATGTTTTCCGAATAAATTTAATTGCTGAAATTGGTTTAAAATATTTGGGCTACTTCCAAGGGTGATAAAAATTTGTAAAAATTCTCAAAAATATATCTTGGCCTTGGGATCATATACAAAATTTTCTAGCCCCTGATTTGGATGTTTTACCTAGGTTCTAGTTCAATTAAGCTAAGAAGGGTATTAAAGGTATTACAAAACAAAATTATTCCCAGAAAAATATATTAAATGATATTTTTATTTCTCTGAAAATTTGGGGTGTTACATGGAGCTTCGGCTTCACTCGGAGTTGATTTTCCGGTCGAGGTAGTGGCTCCGACGACCGAAGTTGTTTTGGGTGAAGTGACTCCGACCGAAGGAGCGACGGTCGAGGGAGGATCCACTTCAGCCGAAGCAGCAGCTCTGGTTTTTGTACCGGGGAGAGGTAAGGGCAAGACAGGTCTTGGCCCTCTCCATTCTTTGACGATGACACTTTCCTCCAATGACCCTTCAGCGAGTGCTTCGGAAGAAGACCCCATTGAAGATGATTGACGGGCCATGTCTTGGCTTCGTCTATTCACTCTGTTCCTGGAGCATCGGATAGGGCTCTGAACTCTTTTGGAACCCTTGGCAGATAAATGCCAAGAGGTTGGGAGCTCTGAACTAGTTTCTATCCTGAGAGAAGCCAGTGGATCGGAGCTCGACTTGGTCCTCGAAAGGGCTGACCTTTAGGTATGCAACATACAGCAAATATGTTTAGTTAATAAAAATTGCCTTGTACTCACTTTGCTTTTTTGCAGCAATTTGTCCTCGCTAGAGCGGCAGCGACTTCCAACGAGCTCGAAACCAATCGACTCAAGAGGAAGGTTACAACCCTCCAAAATGTCCTCAAAGGCTCCGAAGATAAGACTTTACAATTGGAGGAGGAGCTCCTTGAAGAGTGGAGGGTAAGGGCCATTGTGGACGAAGCACTCTGGTCCGAACAGCAAACCTGCGCTGCACTCAGATCTTCGATGGAAGAAATCCAAGCTGAGCGTATGGTGCTGAGGGCCGAAGTTGAAAGGCTTCAAAAGGTAGAGTTGGACTCCGGCGCTCAGCTAGTAGAACTTCAGAATTCAGTCAAACAAGGGTTGTCTCAGAAGAACTACTTGCTATCAAGGATAGCTGAGATCTCCGCTTTTGCCGTCAAGCTATCAAAGGCCGATGAGGAGCACATCGTAATAGCTGATCAAACGATGGACACCCTTCGGGGTGTTTTGGAATATTTTGGTATGATGTGCCCTTCGTCTTCAGCTACGGCAAGTGAGCCCCTCGAACGGAAGCTGAAGATGATCCAAGCGGCGACAAGGATGATGAAGGCCCCCGGGACTCGCTACGGAGAGATCTTTGGGCAAGTAGCTAGGATCGAAGTCCTTCGACACCTCGAAGTCGTCGAGGTTTCGGTTGCTTCAGTGGGGGGTTCGATGCCTGTATGCTTCACCGATGAAGACTTGTTGCATCCTTCTTTGGATGTGGCTTCTACTTGGGAAGCCTTCCGGGCGACCTAGAAAAAAGATCACGAAGTTGCAGCCAAGACTTGGATCGACGAGGCTCATCGGCAGAAGCAAGCTCAGACGAAGCCTCTGGCTCCGACTCCACTGGCTCTGCCAACCGGCCCGCAGGTTTAGCTTTGTAGGGCACTTAAGCATGTACAAGAAGTCTTGTAAAGCCCTTTATCTTAATGAATGGAAAGTTTATAAACAAGAAGTCTTTGTTTGGATGTTTATTTTTAGGTTTTGTTATGTACTTCGGAGCCTGACTTCGAAGTATTGGAGCCTAACGAAGGGCTTCGCCAGCAGTGGGCTATCCTTGAGAGCTTAAGGCCTTACCAGCATTCGCGCTTTTTTGTTCCTCGAGGGGAGCATGGGGAAATAGCACCTAATATTCAAAGCGAAGTCCTAACTTATATTAAAGAAGAGGATAAGGAAGTAGCATCTTCATCCTCAGAGTATGTAGATTGGTCTGACTTGGAGTACCAAGTCGAAGACCCAATGGAGGCTAACTCCGAAAGACTTCTGTCCTGGGCTAAACTTCAAGAAAAGCAGAAAAAGTTGCAAGCTTCAAAGAAGAAAGGCACTCGGACTAAGAGGAAAGTTTTGAGAACTCCGGGCTCCGAAGACTGAAGCGGTCCTAGAAGTAGCTCTAGAGGTCGGAGGGGTCTCCGCTTTTATTTAGGATTAGACCAGAATTTTTCTTAATGTAATGTAATATGATTACTCAATTAATATAATATGTTTTAGAAGCATCACTTGACTGTTCCTTATTCCCCTGCCCTCCTTGTGGGTGGGGGACCATACACATTGCGATAGGGTCCGTCGGACACAATGATTGATATAATAACCTGATGCTTCGCATAACACTTGGTAATCATATTTTAATCTTTCGTAGAGTTCTTCGAACTGTATGTTCGTATTGTAATGTTTATAAATGTCGGAAATAAGTTTATACTTTTAAGCTCCGATAACAGTCTCTTAGGACTTTAAAAAGTGTTTCATTGGGCCGGAGCCTTGAAACCTTATTGCTTGGTCGCCTACGACTCTTTTACAGATGCTTCAAACCCGGAGGCCAGAAATCTGTTCTTTTAAAGTCCTTAGACTCTTCTATAGATCCTAACAAGCCGGAGCTTGGAATCCATAAGCTTTGGCCACCTTCGGCTCTTTTATAGATGCTTCGAACCCGGAGGCCGGAAATTTGTTCTTTTAAAGTCCTTAGACTCTTCTACGGATCCTAACAAGCAGGAGCCTGGAATCTGTAGGCTTTGGCCACCTTCGGCTCTTTTACAGATGCTTTGAACCCGGAGGTCGGAAATCTGTTCTTTTAAACTCCTTAAACTCTTCTACGGATCCTAACAAGCCGGAGCCTGGAATCCATAGGCTTTGGCCACCTTCGGCTCTTTTATAGATGCTTCGAACCTAGAGGCTATAAATCTATTATTTTAAAGTCCTTAGACTCTTCTACGGATCCTAACAAGCCGGAGCCTGGAATCCGTAAGCTTTGGCTACCTTCGGCTCTATTACGGAATCCTTGAACCGATGGTTCAAAGGCCATTTACTGGGTTCCGACGAAATATGCTTACCTCCGCAAGCATCTCCGTTCCCCTGATGTGTCTAGGGATGGATTCAGATCAGATACGGATGGAAACGAATCCGGATAACACTATTTACCACATTTTAATTCGAATACGAATACGGATTTGGATGTTCTCGAATACGAATACAAAACGGATGTTTCGAATACGAATATGTATTCGAATGTTTACTCGGTTTAACTCCAAATGTTCGTTGTTTCACAAATTTTCCAAAAGTCCAAAGGGTCCAATATACCAAATTAGAATAATAATTAATAAGAAACAATGATACACAATAAACCATGCATAAACTAAATTTTTAAACAACGCTAGCTAAAATTGATCATACACAACAACCAACAAGAACTACATAAAGTCTTGAACTGAAATTCATCATACATTTCAACCAATAAGAACACACAAATTGAGTCCTAGCGCGCAAATGCAGAAAAAATAGGCGGCAATTTGGAAAGAATTGACTGAATTTTATTATTTTTAAAAATTAAACATTTTCAAAATTTTATTAACATCCAATATGATAAATTTCTCAAAACATTTTAAATTTAACATAAATTTTTTAACATTTCTTCAAATTTAGTGGATAAGAACTAAAAATGGACACAAATAGTGAATGCGATTTTTCTATAAATTTTAGTGCATTATTTTAGGTACTTGCAGTTCAAATTTCACATATTCCAATTTAAATATTAGAAACACAATTAATGAGTTAAAAATAGAAAATGGATCTAGAAAAAATACAAACAATTTATATGGGATTAGATATGTTGTATTTTGATTATATAAAAAATTCAAGTTCAAAAAAATATTTAACCTTCAATTTACTTTAAACCATAGTTTATTACTTCTCAAAACTCTAATTCCTCTCAAGAGAATTTCAGATTTCTTAACACCTTGTATGATAAATTTTTCGAAACATTTTAAAAATTTTGTCATGATATCTACGTATAATATTATAACATTGTGATAAGTCTCGTATTTTTCAGACTTTATTTGGTTTTTATATAATTAAAAAACCCTTAAGCTCCACAATACTGATGAAGTGTCGTGACATAAATTTTTTAACATTTCGTTAAATTTGGTGGATAAGAAATACAAATGGACACAAAATAGTGAATGTGATTTTTCTATAAATTTTAGTGCATTATTTTAGGTACTTGTAGTTCAAATTTCACATATTTCAATTTAAATACTAGAAACACAATTAATGAGTTAAAAATAGCAAATGGATCTAGAAAAATACAAAACATTATATGGTATGAGATATGTTGTATTTTGATTATATAAAAAAATTCAAGTTCAAAAACATATTTAACCATCAATTTACTTTAAACCATAGCTTATTCCTTCTCAAAACTCCATTTCCTCTCAAGAGAATCTCAGATTTCTTAACATTCTATATGATAAATTTCTCTAAACATTTTCAAAATTTTATAATGGTATCTACGTATAATATTATAACATCGTGATAAGTCTCGTATTTTTCTTACTTTATTTGATTTTTTATAATTAAAAAACCCTTAAGGTCCACATTACCATGAAGTGTCGTGACATAAATTTTTTAATATTTCTTTAAATTTCATGGATAAGAACTAAAAATGGATGCAAAATAGTGAATGCAATTTTTCTATAAATTTTAGTGCATTATTTTAGGTACTTGCATTTCAAATTTCATATATTTCAATTTAAATCCTAGAAACACAATTAATGAGTTAAAAATAGCAAATGTATCTAGAAAAATACAAAAAAAATATATGAAATGAGATATGTTGTATTTTGATTATAAAAAATTCAAGTTCAAACAAATATTCAACCATCAATTTACTTTAAACCATAACTTATTAATATTCACTAACTTAAGTATTCCATAATTATATAAATAATAAATAAACCATTAATATAGTGATAATATATTATCTTGAGTCTAAGTTTAATCTGTGTGAAATCCTAAATGAATACGGATATCCATATTTACAGTTATTCGAATACGGATATCCATTTTCATATCCACATTCAGCAGAATTTGGATATCCATTTCCATATCCACATTTGTAAAACGAATTCGGATATTTCCGAATGTCATCCATATTTAATTCGGATACGAATACTAATATACATATTTACAGTTATTCGAATACGAATACGGATAATTCGGATATTCTGACATCCATATTCATCCCTAGATGCGTCCACCAAGGGTAAGGAATATTTGAAGAGTAAGCATAATTCGAACCTCCATTTTTATTTAACTTAGAAATGTACTTTTACAATTGATTACAAGGAGCCCCTAAGCGTAATGACGTTTAAGGTGCTCTGCATGCCATGCATGCTTCAACTCTTCCCCTTCTAAATTACCTAACTTAAACGACCCAGGGCGCCCTGAGCATAGGATAATATATGGTCATTCCCATTTGTTTCCTAGCTTCCCTAGAGCGATTACACTTCGTAGCACCAAATGACCTGGTCTAAGCTCATTCACTTTTATCTTCGGGTCATACCATGCCTTCGTTTGGTCTTGGTACTTCGTCAGATTGGTGACAGCTCGAAGCCTTGTCTCTTCTAACAAGTCCAGCGAAGTGTTTCTTTCATCATCATTCTCAGGCTCCGTTACGCGAAGGGATCTACCTTTAAGCTCCGTAGGAGTCATGGCCTCATCTCCAAATAACAGCCTAAATGGGGTGAAACCCGTGGACCTAGGTTGAGTGGTCCGAATGGACCATAAAATCTTGGGAAGCTCTTTGGTCCACGACCCCTTAGTTAACCCAACAATCCTTCGATTCAAACCGGAGAGAATATTTCCATTTGCCCGCTAGACGGCTCCGTTTGATTGGGGGTGGTGAATAGCTGCGAAGCATAGCTTGATGCACAGGCCTTCGCAAAACTTTTTAAAGGGCTCGACTTCGAATTGAGTGTTGTTATCAACAGTTAGCTCCCTAGGCACTCTGAACCTTCAAATGATATTCTGCCAAAAGAATTTTTGTACATTTCTTGAAGTGATAGCAGTTAGGGGTTCACCTTTGACCCATTTAGAAAAATATTCGATTGCTACCACCGCAAACTTCAAGCTGCCTTTTTCCATTGGAAAAGGGCCGATGAGATCTATTCGCTATCGCACCATTGGCCATACCGGAGCAATAACTTTAAGAGGTGTCGGTGGACGATGGCTCCGCCTACCCATCCACTGGCAACCTTGGCAGGTTTGAACCAATTCTTCTACATCTCTTACAATTGTTGGCCAATAAAGCCCCTGACGAAGTGTCTTTCTCGCTAGAGCACAAGGGGCTAGATGGCTGCCGCACAGGCCTTCGTGAATCTCCCGAAGTATATCTTGGCCTTCGGGTTGTGAGATGCACCGGAGTAGAGGAGAACAAACTCCGGCTTTATAAAGTATTCCGTTGACAAGCTCATAATTTCTAGCCCTTGCTTAGAGCCTATGGAAATCCGGACCTTCTAATGAAACTGCATTGTTTTGCAAAACATCCAAAAACGGAGTCCGCCAATCGGTGACTGGAATGCAAAGGACTTCTACGGAGGGTAGTTGATGCACCGTAGGTTTGATGAGTTCTTCATAACAATCGCCCTCCGGGACGTCCAATGCTCCGGCTGCATCCTTCGCTAGAATATCTGCAAGTTGATTATCCGCTCGAGGAATGCTTCGAATAGAAATTCCTTTAAGTAATGCTTCGCTCTTGCAGATTTCTTCTAAATACTTTGCAAGATGTGGATTCCTGGATTGGAAGCTCTTGTCAACATGCCCTGCAACGACTTGGGAATCTATTTTTATTATAATTCTTGTTGCTCCAAGTGCCCTTGCCTTTCGGAGGCCTAGCAGGATCCCTTCGTATTCTGCAATATTGTTGGTGGTCTTAAAGTTGAGCCTCGCAGAATACATGTCCTTCTTCCCTGACGGTGATATTATTACAGCTCCAGCCCTAGCACCAGATGCCTAATAGGCTCCGTCAGAAAAAATTGTCCATAGACCTTCGGAGATTTCTACTGGAGCCCAAACTACGGATGGAGTCCACTCGGCCACGAAGTCAACTATGACTTGAGACTTGATAGTTGTTCTTGCCGTGAAGGAAATACCGAAGGGGGCTAGCTCGACAGCCCATTTTCTGATCCTACACGTGGAGTCTTTACTCCGAAGCATATCACCACAGGGATACGAGGTAGGGACAATGAGATTATGTGCTAAGAAGTAATGCCTTAGCTTCCGTGAGGCCATTACCAAAGCATAAACAAATTTTTTGAGCTAGGAGTATCTTGTCTTTGATCCGGACAAAGCTTTTGAGACGAAGTATACTGAGTTCTACACCAGTTTTCCTTTAAGCTCTATTTCCATGACCAGCACTGCACTTACTGTGGAGCCCGTTGCTGCAAGATAAAGGAGAGTTTCTTCTGGGAGGGGCACAGTGAGTGTTGATAGGTTCCCGAGATAATCTTTAATATTGTCGAAGCTTTTCTCTACTAATCTGGTTAGGAATCTACTGAGGGATGCGAGCCGTCCTGTCAACTTCTAGACTTGCTTTAGATTTTCTAGTGGAGTCATTCTTTGCAGTGCACTTTCTACGTCGGGCTAGCTTCGATTCCTCTACTCGAAACTAAGTACCCTAGCAATTTTCCTGCTTGCACCCCGAATATACATTTTTCAGGGTTAAGGCGAACTCCACATGCTCGGAGGCTCTCAAAAGTCTCTGCTAAGTCTAGACTATGATGGTGCTTTACAACACTCTTGATTACTATGTCATCCATATAGGCTTTGACATTTTGGCCTATCTGGTGACCTAGATCCTTAGAAATAAGACGTGAAAAAGTAGCCCCGGCATTCCGCAAGCCAAAAGGCATTCGAACATAACAAAATACTCCGGAAGGAGTTATAAAATCGTCTTCGCGCTTTAGCCAAACTTGATGATAACCGGAGTATGCGCCCAGGAAGCTTAGAAGTTCGGAGCCATCCATAGAATCCACAAGCTGATCGATATGGGGCATAGGGTAGGGGTCTCGCGTGCATGCTTTATTTAGTGACGTGAATTTGATGCACATGCACCACTTGCCAGAGCCCTTTTTCTTGACAAAAATGGGGTTAGCCAACCACTCTGTGTGGGCTACTTCCCTGATAATTCCAGCCCTGAGCAATTTCTCCACCTCCACCTTGGCGAGGTCTGCCCTGTCAGTTGACAACTTCCGGAACCCCTGGCGCACTGGCTGATCGTTCAAGTTGACAAGTAAACTGTGCTCGATGATGCTCCGGTCAAATCCGGGGATATCTTCATCGGTCCATGTGAAGATATCTAAATTTTCTTTAACTACTTCCTCCAGCGAAGTAGATATTTCCGAAGGTAGCTCCTTGCCGAATTGGATTGGATATTCCTTGCCATCCTTTAGGATCATCTTCGTGATCACATCACCTTCTAGGCTTGGCTTTATGGAAGGGCCCTTCGAGGGGTCTGAGGACCCCAAAGCTTCCTTCGAGTGCTCCAGCACACTATTCACCTACCAAGGGTCCGGAGGTGGACCATGGCCATACTCCGCTCTCCGGGCTGCAGCTTCGTCTCCTAAAATAGTGAGAACTCCACCTTGCATGGGCATCTTGAGACACAAATAGTTATGATGTGCTACGGCTCCGAATTGGTTTAGCATTCCCCTCCCGAAGATTGCATTGTAGGCGTACGGGGCATCGACGACATCGAAGATAACCTCCTCAACCCTATCCAGGGCCCCTCTCCAAAGGCAACCTCGAGACCTATCTGGCCGAGGGCATCGAGAGGAGGACCTGCGAAACCTTGGAGTGGACGAGCTGCCAGAAGTAAGTGTCTTCGGGGAATGCACATCTGGTCGAAGGCTTGGACGAAGAGTATATCTGCGGAGCTTCCACCGTCCACCAATATCCTTCGGACTTCAACTCCCGCTATATCAGCTGAAACAACAAGGGGGTCACCATGGGGGAATTTCACCCCTGCAACATCGTGGGCAGTAAAAGAAATAGGTACATGGGACCACTCGGGCATTTCTGCAGCCGATCTCGACATCCCCATGTGTCCTACTTCGCGAACATAGTCCCTCCGCTACCGCTTTGACATGTTAACGAGGGTCCCCTCTCTGTAGATAGTCAGGACCACCCGCTTGCCACGATCTTGGGGATCCTCCTGCTTCGGTGGTGGCATAATGTTGGCCACCGGGAGTTGCATCGGTGCTTCAGGATTGCTGGCCCGGACCACAACCTGTACAGGCTCTGAACGTACTGCTGGAGGGGCCCGATCCGAATTACCTCGCCCTGAGCTTCTCCCTAAATACTCGCCCCGAAGGGTCAATATGGACTTACAATATTTTGTGTCATGGCTTCTATTTTCGCCATGTACACAATAGAAGAAAGCATGACGCTTGCCAGCCGTCTTCTCTTGAGGCTTCAACGTACTTGCCTTGTTAGCTTGCGCCTGTTGAAAATTGAAAGACATCTTCGGGGTGGAGGGTGCAATATTTAATACCTCGGAGCGGAAGTGCTTCTTCCCCTTCTATGATCATTGAAGCGATTATCAAGGGGGATTGCGGACGAGTCGAGACTTCTGGCTCTGTCTTCACTTCTCGAAGGAGGACTAGTGCAGGCACCACAATTCTTCGGAGGCAACCTTCTTCTGCCTTGTCATACTGCTCGAAGTATGCCATTAGCTATGCTACAGACGACACCGGCTTCCAGTGAAGTTTGCAGAGGAGGTCTAGGTTCAACACCCCTTCGCGCGTCGTATCCACTACCGAAGAGGTAGACAAGCCTTTAATCTGGGACTTGGTGTGGGCGAAGCGTGTAAAGTACTCCCGAAGGGTCTCTCCTTCTTGCTGCTTCACCTGGAACAGGCTTCGCATGGACATCGGGGCTATGAACGTACCCTGGAAGTTACTCACGAACTTCCTTTTTAGCTGCTCCCATGACCTGATTGATCCTGGCTTTAGAGACCAGAACCATCGGAGAGCCACACCTTCCAACGCGAGGGGGAAGCATTTCGCCATAATGTTCTGCACCCCTCCGCTGGCTTCTATTGCTAGGGCATAAGAACGAGAGAACTCTCTAGGGTTGAGGAGCCATGATGAAGATCATGGGCCTCATGGCTATAGATGTGATGAGCGATTGTCAACGTAAGTCAAAGAGAAGACGAGACCTGCCGTATCTGGGCCATGTGTGACTCAGGTACACGGGCAGCGAGCGACTGCCCGACAGAGGGGTCACGGAGTCGGGCCGGCCCAATCCGAGTACATGGGATAGGAGCGGTAGAGGATCCAGAGGATCCACTGGTCTGTTGACCGGGATTGACTTAGGTGCACGGGCGGCGAGTGATTGCCGGGCTGAGGGAGCCGCAGCATCGGGCTAACACAATCCGTGTACCTGGTGCGAAGACGGTGGACGCTTTGTCAGTTTTGGCGCAAAACTAATGACCGCTGATCTTGGATCCTACCGTTCTAAGGCGAAGCCGTAGCTTCTACGAAAGCTCCGCATCAGGACAAGTTATCTTTATTTATGATTTTACTATTTTTCCTTTTAGGCCCACAGTCTGTGTTAGTCGAGTTTGTAAAAAACCTAAGGGCATGTTTGTCTTTTCTGTTTATTTTTGCGTCTGTGTAATTTACCCTAGGAGTAATTTTTTCTTTTCCCTTCTTATTGGGCTGCCTATAAATAGGCCCCAATCCCGTAGGGTTAGGGTTAACTCAATCAATTGAAAAAACCTGAGTTCAACCACTTTTGGCCTTAACCTTCCACCGTGTTTCTTGTTCGTTGCCGGCGGAGGGGTGGCCGAGGTTGGTGAGGTCCTGGCGGTCACAGAGGTGCGGTCTCCTAGGGCGGAGGAGGTCACCGGTGATGGTGAGCAGTGACCGGAGTAGGGGCGGCGGTGAGGTGTTAAAAAGCGAAATGTGGCGCTCTAGTTTGTCCTCAACGCGATCGGGCGTGCGGGCTGGACACGGTGGAGGCCAAGGGCTTAAATAGAGGCGTCGGAGGGGTTCAGAGGGGGTCGCATGCAAGGAAAGCCGAGGGGAGGCTTTAACTCACCGGTGAGGTCTCGGCCATGCACGCGCAACGTGATCCCGGGGTGTAATCGCGAGGTTTAACGAGGGGAAACGGTCGGCCGGGCACGGGGGACCGAGTAATGGTGCCAATTTAATGGGAGAGGGGCCGGCGAGGCGGATTCGAGGGGAGTTGATTCGGCCGGTGAGGTTTGGGGGCAGTGGCACGAGGTGGACGATGGTCCTGACAGGCGGGGGCCACAGGCCAGCGGGCGCGAGAGGTTCGGTAAGCGCCGACAGGTGGGGCCGAGGCGTCGGGCGCGTGCGAAGAGAGTGGGGCTCGCTGACAAGCGGGGTCCACTGGTCAGTCGGGGCGCGCGGGGAGGAGTGGGCTTGGCCGGGTGGGAGAGAGAGAAGGGGGGAGGGCCCGTTACTGTTTCAATGCTTTTCTGAATAAAAATAATTACAGAAATTTATTTAAAACATTTGGGCTACTTCCAAGGGTGATAAAAATTTGTAAAAATTCTCATAAATATCTTTTGGTCTTGGAAACTCATACAAAATTTTCTAGCCTCTGGTTTGGTCATTTCACCTAGGTTCTAGTCGAAAAAAAGTTAAGGAGGGCATTAAAGGTATTTCCAAAATAAATAATTCTAGAAAAATATATGAAATGATATTTTTATTTCTTTGAAAATTTGGGGTCACACTCGGCCACAGGCATTCACGCGTCGCGAGGCAAGCTATGAGTGACTTGCTCGAGATTTGGAGGCCCGAGGCCGTTTCAGCTGGCGGCTTTTTGGCTTGTTTGTGGGTGACGCATTGATTTTCTTCGGCTTGCGTGCACGGCGCCTGTGATGCGTGGGTCTTGGCGCATGCACCTAGGTGCCAAAAGTAGCAGCAGCGACCACAGCTGCAACACTGTCCAAGACGAAGTGCTTTGCGAAGCAGGGCTTTGCGCAAGGCAGCACCTGCCTGCAGACTTCGCTGCAGTGTGACCACTACAAACGTGCAGCCTCGGTCAAGCAGTGCATGGCAGTGGAGTTGCTCGGAGAGGTTTTTCTTCAAAGCGAAGACTACAGTGAGAGGGCTTCAGCCTCAAGGCGAGGCTAGTACGCAGGCTTCGTTGACTGAGGCCATTACGCGGACTTCGACAAATTGGCCGCAGACTTAGGTGGCTACAGGCGCAGGCTTCGAAGGTACAGTACACATGCTTCGGCTGTGTGCTGAACAGGAGACAACTGTAAACACTAAATTCACTCCGCGTTTTGCGTGCACTTGATTTAAATGCCTGTGATGATTAATTTTTATGATACTTGAAATGCCTGTGAATTGAATGCACTGTTGATCTGCCTTTGAACACTTTGTTGGTGTCTTTTCAATTAGGACACCGGTCGTTTTTAGGCTAGATCTTTGGAGACCTTCGGGGAGGATCGGTGGCTAGGCTCTGCTTGGGAGGCATGGCTTACGGAGTTAAGGTCCGAAGACCGAATACTTCGAATGATTTGGGAAGGCGAGAAAAAGGCCTTCGAACAACACTTGGAAGCCCCTTATCGAAGGGTGCGCGGAATCTTTAGACTCCGAAACTCCCTCCACAAGTGCTCTTCAAAGTGCAGTCAGTGGCAGAGAACTAGCTTTTAGAACTAAGTTCCCCACGGATGGTGCCAACTGTTGGCGTAAAAGATTACGCTAACATGTTCTCTAAGATTAAGAACTAACAAACAAAGAGTTTATGAAGCGGACTATCTCAAGTCTACGTATTGGATAATAGCTCGAAGTAGTTCAAAGTTGTGTATTGAATATCTGAATATTCGATCTCTATTACAGGGTGAGAAGGGGGGTATTTATAGGTAAAAAATCTAAAGAAAAGACATTTTTACCCCTTAATTACAACCGACATAGTGGAAACTATTCGGTACCCCGAATAAGGCTAAAATGGTAAAATATGTCCGAAGAAGATAGATAAGGCAGGCGTCCCGTCAGTCTTGTTGTTTCCCACTACAGAGATGGAGCCTTCGGAGGGTATCTTCGAACTGGGATTCGAACGAACCCTCCGGCTTTAAAGCTTCATCAATTCGGAGACAAGTCTTTGGCTTAGAACTTTATGAGTTGTCTTTGTCCCTTAATCTTGAAGGTGCTGGGGATGAAGTATTTCCACCAACAAATGACATGTCATCTTGAGTCCAAGTATAATATGTGTGAAATCTTAAAACGGGTATGGATGTATCCATTTTCATATCCACATTCAGCAGAAATTTGGATATCCGTTTTCATATCCACATTTATAAAACGAATTCGGATGTTTCCGAATATCATCTATATTTAATTCAAATACGAATACAAATATGTATATTTACAATTATTCCAATACGAATAGATATTTTCACATCCATATCTACATCGCTAGTACTACTAGTGAGAGGCCCGTGCTTTGCAACGGATGCATAATTTTAATGGCAATATATATAGAACATGATATATTTGTCGAACACATTTATTTAGTAATATTGCGATGATAAGAAACAAAGTAATATATTATTGTTCAAAACAATACATAGAGGTATCATTTCTATATAAAGTGTCATTGCATATTTATAATTACAGATCTAGTATGAAATTGTACAATATACTATACAGTGAGCACATATTCTTTTATCTACTCAGTGAGCACTTCCTTGTAGACGATATTCTTCGTTAGCGTGCTTGTTGAATTGATACCCCTATTTGTTTCCGAAGCGGCAAGTATTTTGATATTGCTACGAGAAGTTGCTCGTGACAGAGCTACATATAATTGTCCATGAGAGAACACCGGGTTCGGGAGGTATATTCCAACATGTGGTATTGTTTGACCCTGTGTTTTATTAATTGTCATTGCAAAACTCACCCTAACAGGAAATTGACTCCTCTTAAACTTGAAGGGGAACATTTCATCATCGGAGGGGCACAAGGGTATGCGTGGAAGGAAGACTCTCTCACCAGCATGTTGTCCCAATACAATTTCAGCATCAATAGTATTTCTTTGAAATGCTCGGACTATCAAACTAGTCCCATTACATAGACCATTGGTTGTGTCAAGATTTCTGAGCAAAATCACAGGACAATTAACCTTGAGTTTTAATATATGTGGAGGTAACCCATTTGGCGTTAATGAATTTGTTGGACCGAAATGGCGACCAGAGGGGGGGTGAATGGGAGCTTTTAAAATTTCGGGCTAAAAACTAGCCTTCGGTTTCAATTCTGTCTTCTGCGGAACAGGCTTCGAACACTACCTTCGGAGGTCTGGTTCGGAGGTGCTTTGACAGCTCCGAACGCAGGCTTCGCAGGTCCAAAAGTTCGAAGACAAGAAGACTTCGCTCCACTAACAACCCTCGAAAATCTACTCTGCTAAGTCAGTGCAGGCTCCGCACATAGGGTGCTTCGAGCAGGCTTCGCACTTCACCCTTCGCAAGAGTGGACACCCTACTGGGGACTTCGACCGAGTACTTGGCAGCAGCAACTGGTGCTGGGCTTCGTACACGAAGGTCTATACGCACATAAACGGACTTCGCTACGGGCTTCGACACAAGAAGCAAAACAGGCTTCGATCAGGGCTTCGCTAGTAATCTGTGAGGTCTGGCCTCAAGTTACACAGAGCGAACGCACGCTGAAAAACACACTTCGCACAAAACACCCTTCGCCTAGACAGGCTTCGGTGCACTACAACTAGCGAGGTATGTAACGCGAGCTCAAGCAAAAAGCACAAAGAAGTAGGGCTTCGCCGCTTGAACAAGGAACACAAATAAAATTGAACTCTGGATGAATACAGCGAGGTATGTGGCTACAGGAGCTCAACAGTAAATGCTCAAAGTGTTAAATGTTACCTACCGAGCCCCCATATTTATAGCCCACAGTTCACCCAAAGGAAGTGACTACTTTACCCCTAGGGTTTACAAAGGATTTGTCTCTACAGAACTAAGGGGTACAAAAGGTAGTCCACCTTTATTCTGGAGGCTTCTCTGTCAGCTTTGCAGAGGGGACAGCGTCAGCTTTTTGCAGAGCAGACAGTGTCAGCCTTTGCAGTCTTTGACCTTCTGCAGCCTCCCTTCGCACGCGAGGGTGCGGTAGCTTCGGCGAGAAGCCTTGAGCCTGGTGGCCTTCGCTTCGCCGAAGATTGCCTTCGATACAGTGACGGTTTTGAGCCGAAGCCGTCAAAGCCCTTGGGCCTTCGCACCAACACCTCCGGAGTGGACCACCACGGCTTCGCAGCTTCCCCCAGCTCGAACTCCGTCAGTCCGTGTACCGAAGCCATGCAGGCCGAAGCACCACAAGACAACCTCGCTCCGGAGCTAACCTCGCTCCGAAGCCTTTCACACTCCGAAGCCCCACCTTCGGAGTACCACCCTTCAAAGTCCCTCTTTCGTCTAAGGCCTCCGCATGAAGCATTCCACGAGCCCTTCGTCACAGTGTCTCTCCCCGAGCACACTCCTCGACGAGCCTCACCCGGACCATGCCTTCGATGCGCCTCGACTTCTGAGACCTTCGTCGGGTACTTTCGAATGTCTCCCTCCAGAGCACACTTCGAATTCCTTGCCTCCGCAGAGGACTTGTTCCATCCAACTCCGAAGTCACTCCATCCGGAGTAGCTTCGAAGTGCCTCACCTCCGAGGACTTTGTCTCGGAGCACCTTCAGCCGGAGCCACGCTCCGCACTCTCTGCCTTCACCTGGCACGCCTCGACCCGAGGACCGACCCGGACCACCTTCGCAGCCACCGTGACGGAGCTCCCCGCTCCCCTGGCATCAAGCCTCCCGCTTGACCCAGGTTCACCCGCTGCGAACCTTGTCCATCGCCTCCGAAGTCCCTACGTACCACAGACAAACAGACAAGTGTATCCAGTACTCCGGAGACCTCTCCGGGTTAGCAACCTCCGGCACACACTCCGGTGTACCGCCCAAAGTACCGAAGCCATCGGTACAAACCCAGTCATCGTGTACTGTCGGACCCCTCCGACGAGCACACTCCGCTGCAACAGCTGCAGCAACCAACTCACCGAACATCCTTCGGTGAAACCACCTCCGAACACCCTCCGGAGGTCCAACCTCCGAACCCCCTTCGGAGGTACCCCTTCGAACAGAGGGTAAAATCCTGTCAATCACTCATCACAAAACACCGAAACCAACCCTTGGTTTCTCAATCTCCCCCTTGATGAGTGCATTGACAACCAAATCCAAGTTCAAGAAAATTTAAAAATTTTCAGCACACAAGTGACCATAAAAACTCAGAAACTCAGAAAAGAGCCAAATCATGTCACTTGACAAAAGAATTTTCCTTCCCCTAAACCCCTTCGGCAATAAAAACTCCCCCTGAGTTAAATTATCCCCCTTTGGCAAACAAAGAGCCTTTATGTCATGATTTCTCCCCCTTTGGAAATTATACCCCTTGCGGCAGAGAACGAAGCAAGTGACTCCCCCTTGAGGAATTTCTCCCCCTTTGGCAATGCAAGCATCAAGGAGCAAGTAAAAGATGCAAAGCTTCGAAATGAGCAGAATTGCAAAGACATATGAAGCAAAAATATGCCAACAATAACACCATTGATCATGGGCTCAGCTCAAATTAACATTCTCTAAAAGCATGATGAAGCATGTGATTTGATCAGTTTTAAAATAAAAGCATCACCACTTAGTCAAGGAAACTAGATAAGTAAAAGCAAGGACTGCGCAAAGCTAGTCAATTTCTACTCTAGACAGACAAGTCCAGTTCAAATGGAGCTTGAAAAGCAAACTTGATAAGCAATGAATATTTGTGGTTCTTTTCTTAGTGCCAGGGGTTATTTGTTTGTCCACCTTATACTTTCCAATCAGTCCAAGCCTAGGCATGAAAACCATAAGAAGCTTAAGGCAATGATTTTGGCAAACACTACACTATTCCAGTTCAGACCAATGTGCAATGGTAAGCAGTCTAGAATAGGGTAGTGCGACAAACAAACCCACCTGGATCTTTTTACTTGAAACATAAAAATCATGGAATTTTTGATTTTAATCAAGTGAACCAATTGTTTGGCATTTTATGAATATCCATGAAGATGTAGAACAATTTTTCAAGTTGCAATTTTAGCATCCAAATAAATGTGTCTTGCTACCAAGCAGATAAAAGATAGCTAAAGCAGTCATGCCTAAACAAGCTAGATTCAAGACTAAGCAGTGAGGATGATTTGATTTTGAAAAGAAAGCATCATGCACATGAATGTTCTAGATAAATTAAAAAGAGCTGAGCTGTCATGATTTCATGAATTATAAGCAGGCATATAAGTGCAAAAGATGTAAATGCAATTTCAGCCCACAAGTAGCAGATGCACATTAATCTAAAACTGCTCCCCCTCACAAAATGCCGTAAGGGTGACAAATGCCAAGTTCCCCACGCAAGTAGGCAAATCGAGAAGCATCGAGGGGTTTTTTAAAAATGTCGGCAAGCTGGTGTTGGGTATCAACATATTGAAGTTCAATATCACCCTTCTCATTGTGATCTCTGAGAAAATGATATCTCACATCAATGTGTTTGGTTCTGGAGTGCTGAACCGGGTTGTTTGCAATACAAATAGCACTAGTGTTATCACAGAAAAGTGGAACACTCTTATATTCTAACCTGAAATCCCGCAAAGTGGAAGTCATCCACAAAATCTGAGAGCAACAGCTAGCTGCAGCAACATATTCGGCCTCAGCCGTCGATTGTGCAACACTAGACTGTTTGCGGGAAGACCAGCAAACCAGTGAAGTACCCAGAAAATGACAAGTACCAGAGGTACTCTTCCTATCAATCCTACAACCAGCAAAATCCGCATCGGAATAACCTCGAAGACATAAAGATGAAGACGCTGAATACCATATGCCAAATTCAAGGGTATGTTTGAGATACCTTAAGATGCGCTTAACCGCTTGGCGGTGCGAAGCTCGTGGTGAAGCCTGAAAACGAGCGCACAGACATACTGCGAAGTGTATGTCCGGCCTCGTGGCAGTCAAGTAGAGGAGGGAACCAATCATGCTCCGGAACTCCTTCTGATCTACGGCTTCTCCATCTTCGTCAGGGTCCAATGCTACATATGTAGCCATTGGAGTGGCGAGGGGCTTCGCATCGGACATGTCGAACTTTTTGAGCAGGTCCTTGGTGTACTTCGTCTGGTGGACGAAAGTACCTTGTTTGCTTTGCTTGATTTGCAAACCAAGGAAAAAGGTGAGTTCACCCATCATCGACATCTCAAATTCCCTGCTCATGGTATCTGCAAACTCGGCAACCAAAGCATGAGAAGAGCCACCAAAGATGATATCATCCACATAAATCTGCACCAAGAGGAAATCTTTGCCATGCTTGAGAGTAAACAATGTTTTATCAACAGAGCCCATCAAATACCCTCGCTCAAGCAGAAAAGACTTAAGTCTATCATACCAAGCCCGAGGGGCTTGCTTGAGTCCATAAAGAGCCCTATGAAGTTTAAGGACTTTATGTGGGTACTTGGGGTTTTCAAAACCAAGGGGTTGTTTTACATAAACATCTTCACCTATGAAGCCATTAAGAAAAGCACTTTTGACATCCATTTGATAGAGTTTGAATCCCCGGGATGTCGCAAAGGCAAGCAAAATCCTAATGGCCTCAAGGCGAGCAACAGGTGCAAAAGTTTCAGTAAAATCAATCCCTTCTAGTTGAGAAAAGCCCTGAGCTACAAGTCTAGCCTTGTTTCTAACTATTGTCCCATCCTCCCCTTGTTTGTTTTTGAAAATCCATTTTGTTCCAATGAAATGAACATTAGGTGGAGGATCAACTAGTGACCAGACTTGGTTTCTCTCAAAATTTTCAAGTTCTTCATGCATGGCATTGATCCAACTAGAATCAGAAAGTGCATGACTAACATCTAAGGGCTCGAAAGAAGCAACAAAAGTTGAATCAATAAAGTGAGCATGAGAACGTGTTACCCTTTGATCAAGCTCACCAATGATCTGCTCGGGAGGGTGCATCCTTTGAACATGGTGTGGTGCCTCGCGGCGGGATGCAGTCTCCCCCTCAACTTGTGCGTTGGAGTGGTCCAAGATGACCGATGTTGAGGTAGTCGCTTCGGGACCTCGTGCCGAAGTGGTTGAAGTGGGGTCAGCTTCGGGGGTTGATGTCGAGGGTAGCAGGGGTTCATCCTCATATTCTTCGGAATCTTCTTCTTCGAAGATGGTCTGTTCCATGTCGTGTTCATTTGCCTGTTCAAGTGCAGAACTAACAGAGGGGGTTGATTCATCAAAAGTCACATCACATTACTCGATGACAGTGTTAGTTTCCAAGTTATAAACACGATAAGAATGACCATGAGTAGTATAACCCAAAAAGATCCCGTCAGAAGATCGCGACTCAAATTTATCCAAGTTACCACATTTTAGGATAAAGCAGCGACAGCCAAAAACTCGAAGATGAGTAACCTTGGGCTGTCTCCCAAAACGTAGCTCATAAGATGTCAAGTTTAAAATTGAGCGCAAGAAGATTCTGTTTGAGATGTAACATGCAGTGTTCATGGCCTCAGCCCAGAATTTTCTAGGAGTCCTATGCTCATCAAGCATCGTCCTAGCCATCTCAACCAAAGTGCGGTTCTTCCTCTCAACAACACCGTTTTGTTGAGGAACCCGCGGAGCAGAGAATTGATGTTCTATGCCATGCTCCATGCAAAAGTCAACAAAGAGAGTATTTTTGAACTCAGTGCCATTATCACTTCGAATGAATTTCAATGCACCAGAGAGTTCAGTAAAAAGTCTCAAAGCCAAGCTCCGAAAGTGTGAAAACACTTCATCCTTGCTGGCAAGAAAGAAGACCCAAGAGTAGCGAGAGAAATCGTCGACAATAACTAATACATACCACTTGCCGCCTAAAGAACTAACCCGAGAAGGACCTACAATGTCCATGTGGAGAAGTTCTCCGGGTTGTTCATTCATCACAGTGGTGACTGGCGAATGCGAAATGGCAATCATTTTTCCATGTCGACAAGGAGCGCAAACTAAATTCTTCTCAAACTTGAGCTTGGGCAATCCTCGGATCAGACCTAGGGCACTCAAACGAGCGAGCAACTCAAAACTCATATGCCCTAGTCTCCTATGCCACTTCCAAAGCTCAGAAGTCGAATGTGTAACAAGACAATGAGAAGAACCAGATGACTCAGAAAAATCAGCTCCAAAAACTCTCCCAACTCTAAAGATCTTACAGACCACAACGCCATCAGAATTGAGCACTTGTGAAGTATCGCGATGAAATCGCACTTCGAAGCCCTCATCAAGCAACTGAGATACAGACAGCAAATTGTATCCCAGGTTTTCAACCAAAGCAACATCTTTGAGAGTGAAATTCGAATTAATTCCTACCACACCTTTACCTTTCACTCTACTCCTTCGATTGTTTCCGAAGGTGATATGTTCCCTTTGCTTGGTTGTGGTGAGGCTGGAGAACCAAGCTGCATCTCCGGTCATGTGGCGCGAACAACTGGAGTCCATGATCCACGTGCCCTCCAAGCCTCGATCTGTCGCCTACACATGATAAGAATATCTCGATCTCTCAGTGCTGGGGTGAGTGAAATAATGACGAGGCATCCAGCACTGAGTGACACGAGTAGTAGGCACAGTAAAAGTAGACGGTCTACACACATGATAATCAGAATGATGCAAAGTGCGAGGTCTACCTACATGCTGTGAACGAACAACATGTCGAGGTCTCCTACTCTGACGAGGTACAAATCTGCTAGCCCGAGGTCTACCACCATATGGAACATGGTGAACACCTCGAGGAGCAAAACCTCTCCGAGAAGCACGAGGAGCCTCAAAGGCAGGACGATAGTACAACTCAGACTCATGCATACCTAAAGATGGGTAATGCATGTCCTGGTAACTCATCGCCTGAGAGCGTCGCTCATCCTTGATGCGACGAAAACAGAACCCAACCAAATGACCCGCCCACTGACAATAGGAACAATGAAACACTCTCCTGGGGGCACTCTCATGGGTCACAGGAGCAACTCTCACAGGCTCCTTGGGTTTTCTCTGAGTGGTTTTCTTGGGAGGGATTTTCTTGGTAGGAGGAGTGGTTTTCTTTTGAGCTCGGGTAGGTTTCTTGGCTGGTGAGGTGTCTAACAGAGCTCTTTCTTTCTCTAAGGTAGTGGGAGAGGTAAAAACAGTTTTGGTCTTACTGTCTGAAGAAATCCTCTCAAAGCCCAAACCTAGAGCTACCCCTGCTCTGTCAGCACACAACTTGGTCTTGGCCAAGAGCAAATCCATTCTACCCTTTCCCTCAGTGCATTTATTAACCACAGAAAGAAGGTACTCATTTTCAGACATGAGGTTCTCAGCTCGCTCTCTAACAGTGCCTAGCTGGTCCTTAAGGGTGATGCAAGTGTCACAAACAAGTTGCACATCCTTAGAACTACCGGCCCTCTCCAATCTAGCCTCCAAATCATGAACATGCTTATCACGTAAATTAATGCTTTCGCGTAATAAAGAGCAGTTCATGCATTCAATAATTTCATGAGGTCTAGAATCCACCTCCAAAAGCTACTTCTGTGCAGTCTCAAGCTCAGAAAGAGTTTGGGCATGAACAGAACGCAACTGAGCAAGCTCACTCATGACAACAGTACAGGACTCACATTCAGCATCATCAAATTTAGACTTAAGCATGGCATATTCAGTAGAAATAGTTTCTAGCCTAAGTCTAAGGTCTTTTCTTTCTCTAGCGGCTTGCACAAGTAATCTATCCTGACCAAGAACTACTTCATTCAGCTCATCTAATTTAATTAATAGCTGGTCAGATGATAGAGGTACCTCAGATGAGTCTAGCTCATCGCCGCTGTGATCGCTGTCGGCCATGAAGCAAAGGCCGGTGAAGTCTCGTCCCTTCTTGTCCTTCTTGTCCTCCTTCCTTGGGGACTCCTCCTCCTTAGAGCTCGACTCCTCAGTTGAGGAAGTGTCGATATCGCTGAGAGCAGCAACAAATGCTCTGGAAGCGGCCTTGGCTACTTTCTTAGCCATCTTGCCGCGCTTGCCCTTCACAAAGGGTTTCCTCTCCTTCTTGTGGTATTTAGGGCGCTCACTCTCATCTCTCTTTTTGAGCTTAGGGCAATTTGCCTTGATGTGAGAAGTGTCACCGCATTCAAAACAACCACTAAAACCACTTCTCCTCTGATCCCGTCTCTCATGATGAAAGTGGGTGAACCTCCGGGCAATGAGAGCAAGCTCATCATCATCTAGAGTGTCCACCTGCTCCTTTGTGACGGAGACCAGGGAGGACAAAGCAAAACCATCTGCAAGAACACAAGTGCCAGAGGTGCTTGGTTCTGTAGTGGTGCCACGGCTAGTGCTAGAAACCAATGCCAATGGCTGTGGCAAAGAGTTTCTGTGCACTGCAAGAGATGCCTTGGCAATCTCTGTGGACTTCAGCTTGCTAAAGAGTTCATCGCAGGTCAAGGTGTCATAGCCTGTGGACTCCTCAATGCTGGATATCTTCACTTCCCATATGCTACGGTCAAGAGCATAGAGAAGCTTGATAGCCCTATCATGATCACTGTAAGCAAGTGTCCCGTTGGACCGCAAGTTACTCACTATTGCATCAAAGCGAGAAAACATGGCATCTATGGATTCACCAGGTGCCTGCACAAACAGCTGATACTGTTGGTTATATGTGCTTTGGCGCCTGGCCTTAATCTGCGTAGATCCCTCATGAAAAACAGTGAGTGTTGTCCAGATTTCCCTAGCTGTCCTAAGGTGTTGCACCCTATCAAACTCACTTCTACTCAAACCAATGAACAGTATATTTCTTGCCTTGGAATTGGCATTATACTGATCCTTTTCGGTTTGAGAGGTGCGAGTCTCAGGGATGGAGTATTGTGAGTCCACAATCTCCCAAATTGCATTTCCCTGGCTTAACAAGTAAGCCTCCATGTCGAACTTTTTGAGCAGGTCCTTGGTGTACTTCGTCTGGTGGACGAAAGTACCTTGTTTGCTTTGCTTGATTTGCAAACCAAGGAAAAAGGTGAGTTCACCCATCATCGACATCTCAAATTCCCTGCTCATGGTATCTGCAAACTCGGCAACCAAAGCATGAGAAGAGCCACCAAAGATGATATCATCCACATAAATCTGCACCAGGAGGAAATCTTTGCCATGCTTGAGAGTAAACAATGTTTTATCAACAGAGCCCATCAAATACCCTCGCTCAAGCAGAAAAGACTTAAGTCTATCATACCAAGCCCGAGGGGCTTGCTTGAGTCCATAAAGAGCCCTATGAAGTTTAAGGACTTTATGTGGGTACTTGGGGTTTTCAAAACCAAGGGGTTGTTTTACATAAACATCTTCACCTATGAAGCCATTAAGAAAAGCACTTTTGACATCCATTTGATAGAGTTTGAATCCCCGGGATGTCGCAAAGGCAAGCAAAATCCTAATGGCCTCAAGGCGAGCAACAGGTGCAAAAGTTTCAGTAAAATCAATCCCTTCTAGTTGAGAAAAGCCCTGAGCTACAAGTCTAGCCTTGTTTCTAACTATTGTCCCATCCTCCCCTTGTTTGTTTTTGAAAATCCATTTTGTTCCAATGAAATGAACATTAGGTGGAGGATCAACTAGTGACCAGACTTGGTTTCTCTCAAAATTTTCAAGTTCTTCATGCATGGCATTGATCCAACTAGAATCAGAAAGTGCATGACTAACATCTAAGGGCTCGAAAGAAGCAACAAAAGTTGAATCAATAAAGTGAGCATGAGAACGTGTTACCCTTTGATCAAGCTCACCAATGATCTGCTCAGGAGGGTGCATCCTTTGAACATGGTGTGGTGCCTCGCGGCGGGATGCAGTCTCCCCCTCAACTTGTGCGTTGGAGTGGTCCAAGATGACCGATGTTGAGGTAGTCGCTTCGGGACCTCGTGCCGAAGTGGTTGAAGTGGGGTCAGCTTCGGGGGTTGATGTCGAGGGTAGCAGGGGTTCATCCTCATATTCTTCGGAATCTTCTTCTTCGAAGATGGTCTGTTCCATGTCGTGTTCATTTGCCTGTTCAAGTGCAGAACTAACAGAGGGGGTTGATTCATCAAAAGTCACATCACATTACTCGATGACAGTGTTAGTTTCCAAGTTATAAACACGATAAGAATGACCATGAGTAGTATAACCCAAAAAGATCCCGTCAGAAGATCGCGACTCAAATTTATCCAAGTTACCACATTTTAGGATAAAGCAGCGACAGCCAAAAACTCGAAGATGAGTAACCTTGGGCTGTCTCCCAAAACGTAGCTCATAAGATGTCAAGTTTAAAATTGAGCGCAAGAAGATTCTGTTTGAGATGTAACATGCAGTGTTCATGGCCTCAGCCCAGAATTTTCTAGGAGTCCTATGCTCATCAAGCATCGTCCTAGCCATCTCAACCAAAGTGCGGTTCTTCCTCTCAACAACACCGTTTTGTTGAGGAACCCGCGGAGCAGAGAATTGATGTTCTATGCCATGCTCCATGCAAAAGTCAACAAAGAGAGTATTTTTGAACTCAGTGCCATTATCACTTCGAATGAATTTCAATGCACCAGAGAGTTCAGTAAAAAGTCTCAAAGCCAAGCTCCGAAAGTGTGAAAACACTTCATCCTTGTTGGCAAGAAAGAAGACCCAAGAGTAGCGAGAGAAATCGTCGACAATAACTAATACATACCACTTGCCGCCTAAAGAACTAACCCGAGAAGGACCTACAATGTCCATGTGGAGAAGTTCTCCGGGTTGTTCATTCATCACAGTGGTGACTGGCGAATGCGAAATGGCAATCATTTTTCCATGTCGACAAGGAGCGCAAACTAAATTCTTCTCAAACTTGAGCTTGGGCAATCCTCGGATCAGACCTAGGGCACTCAAACGAGCGAGCAACTCAAAACTCATATGCCCTAGTCTCCTATGCCACTTCCAAAGCTCAGAAGTCGAATGTGTAACAAGACAATGAGAAGAACCAGATGACTCAGAAAAATCAGCTCCAAAAACTCTCCCAACTCTAAAGATCTTACAGACCACAACGCCATCAGAATTGAGCACTTGTGAAGTATCGCGATGAAATCGCACTTCGAAGCCCTCATCAAGCAACTGAGATACAGACAGCAAATTGTATCCCAGGTTTTCAACCAAAGCAACATCTTTGAGAGTGAAATTCGAATTAATTCCTACCACACCTTTACCTTTCACTCTACTCCTTCGATTGTTTCCGAAGGTGATATGTTCCCTTTGCTTGGTTGTGGTGAGGCTGGAGAACCAAGCTGCATCTCCGGTCATGTGGCGCGAACAACTGGAGTCCATGATCCACGTGCCCTCCAAGCCTCGATCTGTCGCCTACACATGATAAGAATATCTCGATCTCTCAGTGCTGGGGTGAGTGAAATAATGACGAGGCATCCAGCACTGAGTGACACGAGTAGTAGGCACAGTAAAAGTAGACGGTCTACACACATGATAATCAGAATGATGCAAAGTGCGAGGTCTACCTACATGCTGTGAACGAACAACATGTCGAGGTCTCCTACTCTGACGAGGTACAAATCTGCTAGCCCGAGGTCTACCACCATATGGAACATGGTGAACACCTCGAGGAGCAAAACCTCTCCGAGAAGCACGAGGAGCCTCAAAGGCAGGACGATAGTACAACTCAGACTCATGCATACCTAAAGATGGGTAATGCATGTCCTGGTAACTCATCGCCTGAGAGCGTCGCTAATCCTTGATGCGACGAAAACAGAACCCAACCAAATGACCCGCCCACTGACAATAGGAACAATGAAACACTCTCCTGGGGGCACTCTCATGGGTCACAGGAGCAACTCTCACAGGCTCCTTGGGTTTTCTCTGAGTGGTTTTCTTGGGAGGGATTTTCTTGGTAGGAGGAGTGGTTTTCTTTTGAGCTCGGGTAGGTTTCTTGGCTGGTGAGGTGTCTAACAGAGCTCTTTCTTTCTCTAAGGTAGTGGGAGAGGTAAAAACAGTTTTGGTCTTACTGTCTGAAGAAATCCTCTCAAAGCCCAAACCTAGAGCTACCCCTGCTCTGTCAGCACACAACTTGGTCTTGGCCAAGAGCAAATCCATTCTACCCTTTCCCTCAGTGCATTTATTAACCACAGAAAGAAGGTACTCATTTTCAGACATGAGGTTCTCAGCTCGCTCTCTAACAGTGCCTAGCTGGTCCTTAAGGGTGATGCAAGTGTCACAAACAAGTTGCACATCCTTAGAACTACCGGCCCTCTCCAATCTAGCCTCCAAATCATGAACATGCTTATCACGTAAATTAATGCTTTCGCGTAATAAAGAGCAGTTCATGCATTCAATAATTTCATGAGGTCTAGAATCCACCTCCAAAAGCTACTTCTGTGCAGTCTCAAGCTCAGAAAGAGTTTGGGCATGAACAGAACGCAACTGAGCAAGCTCACTCATGACAACAGTACAGGACTCACATTCAGCATCATCAAATTTAGACTTAAGCATGGCATATTCAGTAGAAATAGTTTCTAGCCTAAGTCTAAGGTCTTTTCTTTCTCTAGCGGCTTGCACAAGTAATCTATCCTGACCAAGAACTACTTCATTCAGCTCATCTAATTTAATTAATAGCTGGTCAGATGATAGAGGTACCTCAGATGAGTCTAGCTCATCGCCGCTGTGATCGCTGTCGGCCATGAAGCAAAGGCCGGTGAAGTCTCGTCCCTTCTTGTCCTTCTTGTCCTCCTTCCTTGGGGACTCCTCCTCCTTAGAGCTCGACTCCTCAGTTGAGGAAGTGTCGATATCGCTGAGAGCAGCAACAAATGCTCTGGAAGCGGCCTTGGCTACTTTCTTAGCCATCTTGCCGCGCTTGCCCTTCACAAAGGGTTTCCTCTCCTTCTTGTGGTATTTAGGGCGCTCACTCTCATCTCTCTTTTTGAGCTTAGGGCAATTTGCCTTGATGTGAGAAGTGTCACCGCATTCAAAACAACCACTAAAACCACTTCTCCTCTGATCCCGTCTCTCATGATGAAAGTGGGTGAACCTCCGGGCAATGAGAGCAAGCTCATCATCATCTAGAGTGTCCACCTGCTCCTTTGTGACGGAGACCAGGGAGGACAAAGCAAAACCATCTGCAAGAACACAAGTGCCAGAGGTGCTTGGTTCTGTAGTGGTGCCACGGCTAGTGCTAGAAACCAATGCCAATGGCTGTGGCAAAGAGTTTCTGTGCACTGCAAGAGATGCCTTGGCAATCTCTGTGGACTTCAGCTTGCTAAAGAGTTCATCGCAGGTCAAGGTGTCATAGCCTGTGGACTCCTCAATGCTGGATGTCTTCACTTCCCATATGCTACGGTCAAGAGCATAGAGAAGCTTGATAGCCCTATCATGATCACTGTAAGCAAGTGTCCCGTTGGACCGCAAGTTACTCACTATTGCATCAAAGCGAGAAAACATGGCATCTATGGATTCACCAGGTGCCTGCACAAACAGCTGATACTGTTGGTTATATGTGCTTTGGCGCCTGGCCTTAATCTGCGTAGATCCCTCATGAAAAACAGTGAGTGTTGTCCAGATTTCCCTAGCTGTCCTAAGGTGTTGCACCCTATCAAACTCACTTCTACTCAAACCAATGAACAGTATATTTCTTGCCTTGGAATTGGCATTATACTGATCCTTTTCGGTTTGAGAGGTGCGAGTCTCAGGGATGGAGTATTGTGAGTCCACAATCTCCCAAATTGCATTTCCCTGGCTTAACAAGTAAGCCTCCATGTCGAACTTTTTGAGCAGGTCCTTGGTGTACTTCGTCTGGTGGACGAAAGTACCTTGTTTGCTTTGCTTGATTTGCAAACCAAGGAAAAAGGTGAGTTCACCCATCATCGACATCTCAAATTCCCTGCTCATGGTATCTGCAAACTCGGCAACCAAAGCATGAGAAGAGCCACCAAAGATGATATCATCCACATAAATCTGCACCAGGAGGAAATCTTTGCCATGCTTGAGAGTAAACAATGTTTTATCAACAGAGCCCATCAAATACCCTCGCTCAAGCAGAAAAGACTTAAGTCTATCATACCAAGCCCGAGGGGCTTGCTTGAGTCCATAAAGAGCCTTATGAAGTTTAAGGACTTTATGTGGGTACTTGGGGTTTTCAAAACCAAGGGGTTGTTTTACATAAACATCTTCACCTATGAAGCCATTAAGAAAAGCACTTTTGACATCCATTTGATAGAGTTTGAATCCCCGGGATGTCGCAAAGGCAAGCAAAATCCTAATGGCCTCAAGGCGAGCAACAGGTGCAAAAGTTTCAGTAAAATCAATCCCTTCTAGTTGAGAAAAGCCCTGAGCTACAAGTCTAGCCTTGTTTCTAACTATTGTCCCATCCTCCCCTTGTTTGTTTTTGAAAATCCATTTTGTTCCAATGAAATGAACATTAGGTGGAGGATCAACTAGTGACCAGACTTGGTTTCTCTCAAAATTTTCAAGTTCTTCATGCATGGCATTGATCCAACTAGAATCAGAAAGTGCATGACTAACATCTAAGGGCTCGAAAGAAGCAACAAAAGTTGAATCAATAAAGTGAGCATGAGAACGTGTTACCCTTTGATCAAGCTCACCAATGATCTGCTTGGGAGGGTGCATCCTTTGAACATGGTGTGGTGCCTCGCGGCGGGATGCAGTCTCCCCCTCAACTTGTGCGTTGGAGTGGTCCAAGATGACCGATGTTGAGGTAGTCGCTTCGGGACCTCGTGCCGAAGTGGTTGAAGTGGGGTCAGCTTCGGGGGTTGATGTCGAGGGTAGCAGGGGTTCATCCTCGTATTCTTCGGAATCTTCTTCTTCGAAGATGGTCTGTTCCATGTCGTGTTCATTTGCCTGTTCAAGTGCAGAACTAACAGAGGGGGTTGATTCATCAAAAGTCACATCACATGACTCGATGACAGTGTTAGTTTCCAAGTTATAAACACGATAAGAATGACCATGAGTAGTATAACCCAAAAAGATCCCGTCAGAAGATCGCGACTCAAATTTATCCAAGTTACCACGTTTTAGGATAAAGCAGCGACAGCCAAAAACTCGAAGATGAGTAACCTTGGGTTGTCTCCCAAAACGTAGCTCATAAGATGTCAAATTTAAAATTGAGCGCAAGAAGATTCTGTTTGAGATGTAACATGCAGTGTTCATGGCCTCAGCCCAGAATTTTCTAGGAGTCCTATGCTCATCAAGCATCGTCCTAGCCATCTCAACCAAAGTGCGGTTCTTCCTCTCAACAACACCGTTTTGTTGAGGAACCCGCGGAGCAGAGAATTGATGTTCTATGCCATGCTCCATGCAAAAGTCAACAAAGAGAGTATTTTTGTACTCAGTGCCATTATCACTTCGAATGAATTTCAATGCACCAGAGAGTTCAGTAAAAAGTCTCAAAGCCAAGCTCCGAAAGTGTGAAAACACTTCATCCTTGCTGGCAAGAAAGAAGACCCAAGAGTAGCGAGAGAAATCGTCGACAATAACTAATACATACCACTTGCCGCCTAAAGAACTAACCCGAGAAGGACCTACAATGTCCATGTGGAGAAGTTCTCCGGGTTATTCATTCATCACAGTGGTGACTGGCGAATGCGAAACGGCAATCATTTTTCCATGTCGACAAGGAGCGCAAACTAAATTCTTCTCAAACTTGAGCTTGGGCAATCCTCGGATCAGACCTAGGGCACTCAAACGAGCGAGCAACTCAAAACTCATATGCCCTAGTCTCCTATGCCACTTCCAAAGCTCAGAAGTCGAATGTGTAACAAGACAATGAGAAGAACCAGATGACTCAGAAAAATCAGCTCCAAAAACTCTCCCAACTCTAAAGATCTTACAGACCACAACGCCATCAGAATTGAGCACTTGCGAAGTATCGCGATGAAATCGCACTTCGAAGCCCTCATCAAGCAACTGAGATACAGACAACAAATTGTATCCCAGGTTTTCAACCAAAGCAACATCTTTGAGAGTGAAATTCGAATTAATTCCTACCACACCTTTACCTTTCACTCTACTCCTTCGATTGTTTCCGAAGGTGATATGTTCTCTTTGCTTGGTTGTGGTGAGGCTGGAGAACCAAGCTGCATCTCCGGTCATGTGGCGCGAACAACTGGAGTCCATGATCCACGTGCCCTCCAAGCCTCGATCTGTCGCCTACACATGATAAGAATATCTCGATCGCTCAGTGCTGGGGTGAGTGAAATAATGACGAGGCATCCAGCACTGAGTGACACGAGTAGTAGGCACAGTAAAAGTAGACGGTCTACACACATGATAATCAGAATGATGCAAAGTGCGAGGTCTACCTACATGCTGTGAACGAACAACATGTCGAGGTCTCCTACTCTGACGAGGTACAAATCTGCTAGCCCGAGGTCTACCACCATATGGAACATGGTGAACACCTCGAGGAGCAAAACCTCTCCGAGAAGCACGAGGAGCCTCAAAGGCAGGACGATAGTACAACTCAGACTCATGCATACCTAAAGATGGGTAATGCATGTCCTGGTAACTCATCGCCTGAGAGCGTCGCTCATCCTTGATGCGACGAAAACAGAACCCAACCAAATGACCCGCCCACTGACAATAGGAACAATGAAACACTCTCCTGGGGGCACTCTCATGGGTCACAGGAGCAACTCTCACAGGCTCCTTGGGTTTTCTCTGAGTGGTTTTCTTGGGAGAGATTTTCTTGGTAGGAGGAGTGGTTTTCTTTTGAGCTCGGGTAGGTTTCTTGGCTGGTGAGGTGTCTAACAGAGCTCTTTCTTTCTCTAAGGTAGTGGGAGAGGTAAAAACAGTTTTGGTCTTACTGTCTGAAGAAATCCTCTCAAAGCCCAAACCTAGAGCTACCCCTGCTCTGTCAGCACACAACTTGGTCTTGGCCAAGAGCAAATCCATTCTACCCTTTCCCTCAGTGCATTTATTAACCACAGAAAGAAGGTACTCATTTTCAGACATGAGGTTCTCAGCTCGCTCTCTAACAGTGCCTAGCTGGTCCTTAAGGGTGATGCAAGTGTCACAAACAAGTTGCACATCCTTAGAACTACCGGCCCTCTCCAATCTAGCCTCCAAATCATGAACATGCTTATCACGTAAATTAATGCTTTCGCGTAATAAAGAGCAGTTCATGCATTCAATAATTTCATGAGGTCTAGAATCCACCTCCAAAAGCTGCTTCTGTGCAGTCTCAAGCTCAGAAAGAGTTTGGGCATGAACAGAACGCAACTGAGCAAGCTCACTCATGACAACAGTACAGGACTCACATTCAGCATCATCAAATTTAGACTTAAGCATGGCATATTCAGTAGAAATAGTTTCTAGCCTAAGTCTAAGGTCTTTTCTTTCTCTAGCGGCTTGCACAAGTAATCTATCCTGACCAAGAACTACTTCATTCAGCTCATCTAATTTAATTAATAGCTGGTCAGATGATAGAGGTACCTCAGATGAGTCTAGCTCATCGCCGCTGTGATCGCTGTCGGCCATGAAGCAAAGGCCGGTGAAGTCTCGTCCCTTCTTGTCCTTCTTGTCCTCCTTCCTTGGGGACTCCTCCTCCTTAGAGCTCGACTCCTCAGTTGAGGAAGTGTCGATATCGCTGAGAGCAGCAACAAATGCTCTGGAAGCGGCCTTGGCTACTTTCTTAGCCATCTTGCCGCGCTTGCCCTTCACAAAGGGTTTCCTCTCCTTCTTGTGGTATTTAGGGCGCTCACTCTCATCTCTCTTTTTGAGCTTAGGGCAATTTGCCTTGATGTGAGAAGTGTCACCGCATTCAAAACAACCACTAAAACCACTTCTCCTCTGATCCCGTCTCTCATGATGAAAGCGGGTGAACCTCCGGGCAATGAGAGCAAGCTCATCATCATCTAGAGTGTCCACCTGCTCCTTTGTGACGGAGACCAGGGAGGACAAAGCAAAACCATCTGCAAGAACACAAGTGCCAGAGGTGCTTGGTTCTGTAGTGGTGCCACGGCTAGTGCTAGAAACCAATGCCAATGGCTGTGGCAAAGAGCTTCTGTGCACTGCAAGAGATGCCTTGGCAATCTCTGTGGACTTCAGCTTGCTAAAGAGTTCATCGCAGGTCAAGGTGTCATAGCCTGCGGACTCCTCAATGCTGGATATCTTCACTTCCCATATGCTACGGTCAAGAGCATAGAGAAGCTTGATAGCCCTATCATGATCACTGTAAGCAAGTGTCCCGTTGGACCGCAAGTTACTCACTATTGCATCAAAGCGAGAAAACATGGCATCTATGGATTCACCAGGTGCCTGCACAAACAGCTGATACTGTTGGTTGTATGTGCTTTGGCGCCTGGCCTTAATCTGCGTAGAGCCCTCATGAAAAACAGTGAGTGTTGTCCAGATTTCCCTAGCTGTCCTAAGGTGTTGCACCCTATCAAACTCACCTCTACTCAAACCAATGAACAGTATATTTCTTGCCTTGGAATTGGCATTATACTGATCCTTTTCGGTTTGAGAGGTGCGAGTCTCAGGGATGGAGTATTGTGAGTCCACAATCTCCCAAATTGCATTTCCCTGGCTTAACAAGTAAGCCTCCATGTGCACCTTCCAATATGCAAAATCTGTCCCATCGAACAGAGGAATTTTACTGCCTCTATCCATGTCGCCAACAGATCACAAAACCGGTTAAGGTCAACTGGTGATCTTAACCCGCTCTGATACCAATTGTTGGACCGAAATGGTGACCAGAGGGGGGGTGAATGGGAGCTTTTAAAATTTCGGGCTAAAAACTAGCCTTCGGTTTCAGTTCTGTCTTCTGCGGAACAGGCTTCGAACACTACCTTCGGAGGTCTGGTTCGGAGGTGCTTTGACAGCTCCGAACGCAGACTTCGCAGGTCCAAAAGTTCGAAGCCAAGAAGACTTCGCTCCACTAACAACCCTCGAAAATCTACTCTGCTAAGTCAGTGCAGGCTCTGCACACAGGGTGCTTCGAGCAGGCTTCGCACTTCACCCTTCGCAAGAGTGGACACCCTACTGGGGACTTCGATCGAGTACTTGGCAGCAGCAACTGGTGCTGGGCTTCGTACACGAAGGTCTATACGCACATAAACGGACTTCGCTACGGGCTTCGACACAAGAAGCAAAACGGGCTTCGATCAGGGATTCGCTAGTAATCTGTGAGGTCTGGCCTCAAGTTACACAGAGCGAACGCACGATGAAAAACACACTTCGCACAAAACACCCTTCGCCTAGACAGGCTTCGGTGCACTACAACTAGCGAGGTATGTAACGCGAGCTCAAGCAAAAAGCACAAAGAAGTAGGGCTTCGCCGCTTAAACAAGGAACACAAATAAAATTGAACTCTGGATGAATACAGCGAGGTATGTGGCTACAGGAGCTCAACAGTAAATGCTCAAAGTGTTAAATGTTACCTACCGAGCCCCCATATTTATAGCCCACAGTTCACCCAAAGGAAGTGACTACTTTACCCCTAGTGTTTACAAAGGATTTGTCTCTACAGAACTAAGGGGTACAAAAAGTAGTCCACCTTTATTCTGGAGGCTTCTCTGTCAGCTTTGCAGAGGGGACAGCGTCAGCTTTTTGCAGAGCAGACAGTGTCAGCCTTTGCAGTCTTTGACCTTCTGCAGCCTCCCTTCGCACGCGAGGGTGCGGTAGCTTCGGCGAGAAGCCTTGAGCCTGGTGGCCTTCGCTTCGCCGAAGATTGCCTTCGATACAGTGACGGTTTTGAGCCGAAGCCGTCAAAGCCCTTGGGCCTTCGCACCAACACCTCCGGAGTAGACCACCACGGCTTCGCAGCTTCCCCCAGCTCGAACTCCGTCAGTCCGTGTACCGAAGCCATGCAGGCCGAAGCACCACAAGACAACCTCGCTCCGGAGCTAACCTCGCTCCGAAGCCTTTCACACTCCGAAGCACCACCTTCGGAGTACCACCCTTCAAAGTCCCTCCTTCGTCCAAGGCCTCCGCATGAAGCATTCCACGAGCCCTTCGTCGCAGTGTCTCTCCCCGAGCACACTCCTCGACGAGCCTCACCCGGACCATGCCTTCGATGCGCCTCGACTTCTGAGACCTTCGTCGGGTACCTTCGAATGTCTCCCTCCAGAGCACACTTCGAATTCCTTGCCTCCGTAGAGGACTTGTTCCATCCAACTCCGAAGTCACTCCATCCGGAGTAGCTTCGAAGTGCCTCACCTCCGAGGACTTTGTCTCGGAGCACCTTCAGCCGGAGCCACGCTCCGTACTCTCTGCCTTCACCTGGCATGCCTCGACCCGAGGACCGACCCGGACCACCTTCGCAGCCACCGTGACGGAGCTCCCCGCTCCCCTGGCATCAAGCCTCCCGCTTGACCCAGGTTCACCGGCTGCGAACCTTGTCCGTCGCCTCCGAAGTCCCTGCGTACCACAGACAAACAGACAAGTGTATCCAGTACTCCGGAGACCTCTCCGGGTTAGCAACCTCCGGCACACACTCCGGTGTACCGCCCAAAGTACCGAAGCAATCGGTACAAACCCAGTCATCGTGTACTGTCGGACCCCTCCGACGAGCACACTCCACTGCAACAGCTGCAACAACCAACTCACCGAACATCCTTCGGTGAAACCACCTCCGAACACCCTCCGGAGGTCCAACCTCCGAACCCCCTTCGGAGGTACCCCTTCGAACAGAGGGTAAAATCCTGTCAATCACTCATCACAAAACACCGAAACCATCCCTTGGTTTCTCAGAATTCATGAACTCAGACGGATAATGGTTGCATGGATCATCGACTGCTCGATCATGACTGTGATAAATCATCTCGTCACCAGGAAAAAGTTCGATAAGCTTTATGTTTATTGCATCAACGTTCTCATTCCTCGTTGACAAAATAGCTCGAGATGTGATGTAGTCTGCATCAGTCATGTTTGCACCTAACAATGGAAATACCATATCAATAAGACTATCAATGTCTGATTCTGCACCAGTGTAGGGTACACATATTTCGTCGGGTAAATTTACATAGTCATCATCGATGGTCTCTTCAATGCCATTGCCAATCCGTAGCAGGTAGTCTGAAAACCATATATCTGATCGAGCTCTCATGTTATGGACAAGTCTCAATTGATGCATTTTATCCCATAGGTAAGATCTACGCAATGTTGCATTTACAATTTGAGCTCGACATGTTGTTAGATCACAGCATGTAGGTAGACCTCGCACTTTGCATCATTCTAATTATCCTGTGCGTAGACAGTCTACTTTTACTGTGCCTACTACTCGTATCACTCGGTGCTGGATGCCTCGTCATATTTTCACTCACCCCAGCACTGAGCGATCGAGAGTTTCTTATCATGTGTAGGCGACAGACCGAGGCTTGGAGGGCACGTGGATCATGGACTCCAATTGTTCGCGCCATATGACCGGAGATGCAGCATAGTTCTCCAGCCTCACCACAACCAAGCAAAGGGAACATATCACCTTCGGCAACAATCGAAGGAGTAGAGTGAAAGGTAAAGGTGTGGTAAGAATCAACTCGAATTTCACTCTCAAAGATGTTGCTTTGGTTGAGAACCTGGGATACAATTTGCTTTCAGTATCTCAGTTGCTTGATGAGGGCTTTGAAGTGCGATTTCATCGTGATACTTCGCAAGTACTCAATTCTGATGGCGTTGTGGTGTGTAAGATCTTTAGAGTTGGGAGAGTTTTTTGAGCTAATTTCTCTGAGTCTTCTGGTTCTTCTCATTGTCTTGTTGCACATTCGACTTCTGAGATTTGGAAGTGGCATAGGAGACTAGGGCATATGAGCTTTGAGTTGCTCGCTCGTCTGAGCGCCCTAGGTCTGATCCGAGGATTGCCCAAGCTCAAGTTTGAGAAGAATTTAGTTTGCGCTCCTTGTCGACATGGAAAAAATGATTGCCGCTTCGCATTCGCCAGTCACCACAGTGATGATTGAACAACCCGGAGAACTTCTCCACATTGACACTGTAGGTCCTTCTCGGGTTAGTTCTTTAGGCGGCAAGTGGTATGTATTAGTCATTGTCGACGATTTCTCTCGCTACTCTTGGGTCTTCTTTCTTGCCAGCAAGGATGAAGTGTTTTTACACTTTCAGAGCTTGGCTTTGAGACTTTTCACTGAACTCCCTGGTGCATTGAAATTCATTCAAAGTGATAATGGCACTGAGTTCAATAACAGTCTCTTTGTTGAATTTTGCATGGAGCATGGCATAGAACATCAATTCTCTGCTCCGTGGGTTCCTCAACAGAACGGTGTTGTTGAGAGGAAGAACCGCACTTTGGTTGAGATGGCTAGGACGATGCTCGATGAGCATAGGACTCCTAGAAAATTCTAGGCTGAGGCCATGAACACTGCTTGTTACATCTCAAACCGAATCTTCTTGCGCTCAATTTTGAATTTTACATCTTATGAGCTACATTTTGGGAGACAGCCCAAGGTTACTCATCTTCGAGTTTTTGGCTGTCGTTGCTTTATCCTAAAACGTGGTAATTTGGATAAATTTGAGTCGCGTTCTTCTGACGGGATCTTTTTGGGTTACACTACACATGGTCATTCTTATCGTGTTTATAATTTGGAGACTAACACTGTCATCGAGTCATGTGATGTGACTTTTGATGAATCAACCCCCTCTATTAGTTTTGCTCTTGAACAGGCAAATGAACACGATATGGAACAGACTATCTTCGAAGAAGAAGATCTCAGAGATTTCGAGGATGAACCCCTACTACCCTCGACATCAACCCCCGAAGCCGACCCCGCTTCAACCACTTCGGCACAAGGTCCCAAAGCGACTATCTCGACATCGGTCATCTTGGACCACTCCAACGCACAAGTTGAGGGGGAGACTGCATCTCACCGCGAGGCTCCACACCATGTTCAAAGGATGCATCCTCCCGAGTAGATCATTGGTGAGCTTGATCAAAGGGTAACACGTTCTCATGCTCATTTCATTGATTCCGCTTTTGTTGCTTCTTTCGAGCCCTTAGATGTTAGTCATGCACTTTCTTACTCTAGTTGGACCAATGCCATGCATGAGGAACTTGAAAATTTTGAGAGAAACCAAGTCTGGACTTTAGTTGATCCTCCACCAAATGTTCATTTCATTGGAACAAAATGGATTTTCAAAAACAAACAAGGGGAGGATGGGACTATAGTTAGAAACAAGGCTAGACTTGTAGCTCAGGGTTATTCTCAATTAGAAGGGATTGATTTTTCTGAAACTTTTGCACCTGTTGCTCGTCTTGAGGCCATTAGGATTTTACTTGCATTTGCGGCATCCCGTGGTTTCAAACTCTATCAAATGGATGTTAAAATTGCTTTTCTTAATGGCTTCATAGGCGAAGATGTTTATGTAAAACAACCCCCTGGTTTTCAAAACCCCAAATATCCACATAAAGTCCTTAAACTTCATAAGGCTCTTTACGGACTCAAACAGGCCCCTCGGGCATGGTATGATAGACTTAAGTCTTTTCTGCTTGAGCGGGGGTATTTGATGGGATCTGTTGATAAAACCCTGTTCACTCTCAAGCATGGCAAAAATTTCCTTCTAGTGCAGATTTATGTGGATGATATCATCTTTGGTGGCTCTTCTCATGCTTTGGTTGCCGAGTTTGCAGATGCCATGAGCAGGGAGTTCGAGATGTCCATGATGGGCGAACTCACATTTTTCCTTGGTTTGCAAATCAAGCAAAGCAAACAGGGTACCTTCGTCCACCAGACGAAGTACACCAAGGACCTGCTCAAGAAGTTCGACATGGCCGATGCGAAGCCTCTCGCCACTCCAATGGCTACATCTGTAGCATTGGATCCTGACGAAGATGGAGAAGCCGTAGATCAGAAGGAGTTCCGAAGCATGATCGGCTCCCTCCTCTACTTGACTGCTATGAGGCCGGACATTCACTTCGCAGTGTGTTTGTGCGCTCGTTTTCAGGCTTCACCACGAGCTTCGCACCGCCAAGCGGTAAAACGCATTCTCAGGTATCTCAAACATACACTCGAATTCGGCATTTGGTATTCAGCATCTTCCACTTTGTGTCTTTGAGGATATTCCGATGCAGACTTTGCTGGGTGTAGGATTGATAGGAAAAGTACCTCTCGTACTTGTCATTTTCTGGGTACTTCTCTGGTTTGCTGGTCTTCCCGCAAACAGTCTAGTGTTGCGCAATCGACGGCTGAGGCCGAATATGTTGCTGCAGCTAGCTGTTGCTCTCAGATTTTGTGGATGCTTTCCACTTTGCGGGATTTCGGGTTAGATTATAAGAGTGTTCCACTTTTCTGTGATAACACTAGCGCTATTTGTATTGCAAACAACCCGGTTCAACATTCCAGAACCAAACACATTGATGTGCGATATCATTTTCTCAGAGATCATAATGAGAAGGGTGATATTGAACTTCAATATGTTGATACACAACACCAGCTAGCTGATATTTTCACAAAACCCCTCGATGCTACTCGTTTTGCCTACTTGCGTGGGGAACTTGGTGTTTGTCACCCTTACGACATTTTGTGAGGGGGAGCGGTTTTTGATTGACTTGCATATGCTCACTGTGTGTGAAATTGCATTTACATATCTTGCACTTATATGCCTAATTTTAATTCATGTAATCATGACAGCTCAGCTCCTTTTAATATGTCTGGACATTTTTGTGCATGGTGTTTTTTTTCAAAATCAAATCATGCTCACTACTTAGTTTTGAATCTAGCATGTTTAGGCGGGACTGCTTTAGCTATCTTTTATCTGCTTGATAGCCAGACTCCTTTTCTCTGGATGCTACACATTGCAACTTGAAAGATTGTGTTACTTACTCATGGATATTCATAAAGTGCTAAAAAAATCGTTCACTTAATTCAAATTCCAAAAAATCCATGATTTGCACGCTTCAAAGCGAAAAGATCCAGGTGGGTTTGTTTGTCGCACTACCCTATTCTAGACTGCTTACCATTGCACATTGGTCTGAACAGGGATAGTGAAGTGTATGCCAAAATCACCGCCTTAAGCTTCTGATGGCTTTCATGCCTAGGCTTGGCTTGGTTGGAAAGTATAAGGTAGACAAACAAATAACCCCTGGCATTATGAAAAAGAAAAATTCATTAATCATCAAGTTTGCTTTTCACTGCTCCACTTGAACTGGACTTGTCTGTTTAGAGTAGAAATTGACTAGCTTTGTGCAGCCCCTGCTTTTACTTGTCTAGTTATCTTGATTAAGTGGTGATGCTTTTATTTCAAAATGATAAAATCACATGATGTCATCATGTTTTTAGAGAATGTTAAATTGAGCTGAGCACATGAAAAATTGGTATTAATGTTGGCATATTTTTGCTCTATATGTCTTTGCAATTCTGCTCCTTTCGAAGCTTTGCATCTTTTGAATTCTCCTTGATGCTTTCATTGCCAAAGGGGGAGAAATTTTTTGAGTTCTCTGCACCAAGGAAGTAAAATAAATCAGGGGGAGTTTTTATCTTGCAAAGGGGAGATTTGTCGAAGGGGCTTTTACTCTTTTGAAAAGGGGGAGGAAAATTCTTTTATCAAGTGACATGATTTGGCTCGTTTCTGAGTTTTTATGGTCAGTTGTGTGCTGAACTTTTTCAAATTTTCTTGAACTTGAATTTGGTTGTCAATGCACTCATCAAGGGGGAGATTGAGAAACCAAGGGTTGGTTTCAGAGTCTGTGATGAGTGATTGACAGGCTTTTACCCTCTGTTTCGAAGGGGTACCTCCGAAGGGGTTCGGAGGTTGGTTCTCCGAAGGGGACTTCGGAGGCTGTTTCACCGAAGGGTTCGGTGGCTCTGGTTGCTGCAGCTGTTGCAGCGGAGTGTGCCTGTCGGAGGGGTTCGACAATACATGAGGACTAGGTTGTACCGAAGGTCTCGGTACTTTGGGCGGTACACCGGAGTGTGTGCCGAAGGTTGTTACCCGGAGAGGTCTCCGGGGTACTGGATACACTTGTCTGCTTGTCTGTGGTGCATAGGTGACTTCAGAGGTGGCAGATGGTTCGTAGCAGGTGAACCTGGGTCAAGCAGGAGGCTTGATGCCAGGGGAGCAGGGAGCTCCGTCACGAAGGCTACGAAGGGGTCGAGGTCGGACCTCGGGTCGAGGTGCGCCAGGAGAAGGCAGTAAGTGCGGAGCGTGGCAACGGATGAAGGTACTCCGAGACAAAGTCCTCGTAGGCGAGGCACTTCGAAAGGTACTCCGGATGGAGTGACTTCGGAGTATGGTGGATCAAGTCCTCAGCAGAGGCAAGGTGTTCGAAGTGTGCTCCGGATGGAGACACTCGAAGGTACCCGACGAAGGTCTCAGAAGTCGAGGTGCATCGAAGACATGGTCCGGGTGAGGCTTGTCGAGGAGTGTGCTCGGGGAGAGGCACTGCGACGAAGTGCTCATGGAATGCTTCATGCGGAGGCCTTGGACGAAGGAGGGACTTCGAAGGGTGGTACTCCGAAGGGGGGCTTCGGAGTGAAGCAGGCTTCGGAGCAAGGCTGGCTCCGGAGTGAGGATGACTTGTGGTACTTCGGCCATGCATGGCTTCGGTACACGGACTGACGAAGTTCGAGCTGGGAGAAGATGCGAGGTCGTGGTGGTCCACTCCGAAGGTGTTGGTGCGAAGGCCCAAGGGCTTTGACGGCTTCGGCTCAAAACCGTCACTGTATCGGAGGCAGACTTCGGTGAAGCGAAGGCCATCAGGCTCAAGGCTTCTCACCGAAGCTACCGCACCCCTCGCGTGCGAAGGGGGGCTTCAGAAAAGTCAAAGACTGTAAAGGCTGACAATGTCTGCTCTGCAAAAAGCTGACGCTGTCCCCTCTGCAAAGCTGACAGAGAAGCCTCCAAATAAAGTTGACTACCTTTTGTACCCCTCAGTTCTGATGAGACAAAACCATTGTAAACCCTAGGGGTAAAGTATTCAATTCACATGGGTGAATAGTGGCTATAAATAGTGGGGGCTGGGTAGGTAACATTTAACACTTTGAGCATTTACTGTTGAGCTCCAGTACTAGCCACCACACACTTTGTATTCATCCAGTAAGTTCATTTTTAGTGTTCCTTGTTGTAGGACCGAAAGTAGCGACCAGAGGGGGGGTGAATGGGCGCCTTAAAAATTCTTTCGAATCAATGGCCTGTTCCCAATACCCAACGCACCTCAAAATACTACGCAGCAGAAAATAAACAGAAGGCCTAAGTCTAAAGGTTTCTAACCTAGAAGCAACTGATGATAAACAGTGTAAAACTAAAGTGGTGCAACTAGGCAGATGAACAAGTCGTAACAGGCCTAAACTTCTCAATGAAATGATCTAAGTATGTGTAAGATGAAAAGAGAAGTTACTGTCCAAATTTGTCTCCTGTTCGGAACTTGGCGAAGCCCCCTTCGCACGTCGAGGTCAGGTTCGGAGGTTGGTGACGGAGCCTGTCCGAGATGCCGAAGGTGTCACGGTCTAGCCTAGTTCGAAGTGGCAAGTTGCGAAGTGTACTTCGGAGCGCAGAATGACAATGTCGGAGCCTGGTTCGAAGTATGCTTCGAAGACAAGGCTTCGAACACAGCTTCGAACCGAATGCTTCGAAGCAAAGTGACAGAGTCGGAGCCTGCTTCGAAGTTTGCACTTCGAAGACAAAACTTCGAACACAACTTTGAACCGAAAGCTTCGAAGCAAAACCTTCGAACAGAAAGCTTCGAACACAACCCACAAAAGGACAACCTTCGAACACAGAAGCGAAGCCTGTCACACAACAGAAAAACAAGTCCGAAGCCAATGCTCTACCTTCGAAAAGAGCAAGCTCCGAAAAGAGAGGCGAAGGGTGACATGCTACACAGAAGTCAGTGCGAGGCCTAGCGGAGCTACAAGCCTCGAACCCAACTTCAAAACTTGTCGAAGTATGGACTTCGAACAGATAGGGCCGAAGCCCCTTCGCACTATTGTTCGAAGTATGCGATGCTGACGATCAGAAAAATGCTTCGAAGCTTAGCAACACAGAACACAAACCAAATACCGAAGATCGAACGAAGCCTTCGAAAGAGATAAATCGAAGCCTACCCCGCGAAACTGAGGGGCTTCGAACAGAGAGTAGCTTCGCTCGAAACACAGCCAAAAAGGTGACAGACCCTGTCAGCCTCGATCGAAAAGGCTGTGCAGTAGAAGGTGAAAAGCTGCACAGACTACTGTAGCTACAGGAAAGTAGTACTACTTGCAACAGCAAGAACTAGTACTCAGTTTGTGAAGAACAGAAGCAACAGAAGAAGCTTCTCCTCACGAAATAAATTCAGCAGCCCGTAGATGAAGCAATAACTCCCCAAACCAAACAAGTGCAACAGATAAAATCAGTAGGGACCAAGGCTTTAATGCATCCAAGAGATTAGAGCAAATACCAAGGAAAAACAGGAAGGAGCAGAGCCTGGCGGCGCACACAGGAGAGAGAAAACGAGAGACAAAATGACCCAAAGAGTGGATTTGATTTCAGCACAAAGGGGTAGTCCAAACCCTAGGGATTGGGGTCCTATTTATAGGCAGCCCAACACTAGGAATATTCTACCAGCCCCTTAGGGTTTTTACAGACTCAAAAATAAAGGAAAAGACTCTACTGCCCTTAGGAATTTTTACAGACACGACTGACTGACTGTGGGCCTAGAGTTACAGATGACTTATCCGGAAGCTAAGTTTCCGTAGCGACTACGGCTTCTCTTCTGGACAGTCAGATACAGAATCAACGGTTGTCAGTTTTATGCCGAAACTGACAAAGCCTCCACCAGCTTTGCACCAGGTACCCGGATTGGGCCGGCCCGACTCCGCAGCTCTCTCAGCCCGGCAATCGCTCACCGCCCGTGTACCTGAGTCAGTCCTGGTCAACAGCCCAGTGGGTCTTCTACTGCTTCTGGCCCATGCACCCGGATTGGGCCAGCCCGACTTCGCAGCCTCCTCTGCCCGACAGTCGCTCGCTGCCCGTGTACCTGAGTCACACGCGGCACATGAAACAGCAGATCTCATCTCTTCTTCAGTCCTCTTTGACTATCGTTGACAATGATTCATCATTTCTGGAGCCATGAGGCCCACGCTATTCAGCATGGCTCCTCAATCTCCCCCTTGATGAGTGCATTGTCAACACTCCTCAATTCTCAGCTCTTCAGCACCTGCGAACAAATGTGGAAACACGAAAACAAAATACAAGAAAACAAAGAAGAAGAAGAAGAATAAGGTAAAAGTTTAACCTTAATGACCAAAAGCCAAACAAAAGCAAGAAGCGGTCATTATGGTTAACCAAAAACGAAAAGGCTCAAAATGAGTGCGATTTCAGAACAACAAGGATATCGATAGAGTAAGAACTCCCCCTTAAACTCTGATCCCAAATTTTCTCCCCCTTGTTGACAAGTGAACTCATCAAGCACTCAAAAGAGACACAAACTCCCCCTGAAATGCAACTCCCCCTCAAAATATGCAGTGAATTCGACTGGAGTGCAGAAGGAGTGTAGAAAACATGCTTCTCAGATATGATTGGCTGCAATTACAACATCTAACAGATACAACAAAAGAGATACTGTCTAAGACACATGGCATGATCAGTAAAATGGATGATATCTAAAGAGAATCATTAGCACGCATTTTTCAGTTTTTTTTTTTTGCAAACAAAAGTATCACCACATGTTCCAGTAAACAAGCAAGGTAAAACATGAGATGCAGAGGCTAACTGAAATCTACCAAGATAAGTAACGTCCAACACAAAGTGCTTCAGCAAAACTTGTTATCTTGTAAATGTTCAGGCTTTTTCATTTTCCTTTTTCATTGTTGCCAAGGGTTATTTGCATGTCAAACCTTATGCTAACCGACCAAGTCAAGCCTAGGCCAGAACTGGACCATCAGAAGCTTAAGACATTGGTCTTGGCATACACTACACCGTCCTAGTTCATACCAAAGTGCTATGGTATGCAGTCCAGAACAAATGTAATGCGACAAAGCAAACCCACTTGGATCTTTTTAATTCAAGCATAAAAAGGCATGGAATTTTCATTCATTTTTGAATTTTATCATTTTTATAGCTCATTTTCCATGTGAAAGCATAAAGATATCCAAGTTGCATATCTGCATCTATGTGATGAACTAACTACAAGGCATGTAACAGATAGCAAAAGCACTCAGCCTACACATGCTAGTTACCAGAAGCAAAGGTGATCATTTTTCAAGTTGAAAGCGTAAAAGCCATGCACATGACAGATATCAGATATATCAAGTGAACTGAATCAAGGCATGATCATCGACATGTAATCAAAAGCATGTACCCGCTAGAATAAGTAAAGCAGTTCAATCATATAACAGAAGCATCTCTAAAGTGTGATACGTGAATATGCAAGATATGAACACACACAAAAAGACTCAAGAAAAATAAAGAAGAAAGAAAAACTGACGCAAAATATCCTAGAAAGGATACACAACACCCAAATCCCCTCGTAAACGCTCAAAAGTAGATTGATCTAGGGGTTTGGTGAAAATGTCAGCCAACTGATGATGGGTATCAACATGAACAAGGTCAATGACACCTTTCTCATATTGATCCCGCAAGAAGTGAAAGCGCACATCAATATGTTTGGTTTTTGAATGAAGACACGGGTTTTTCCCTACACTAATAGCACTAGTGCTGTCGCAAAACAATGGAACCCTGGTAGGAAAGAACAACCCAAAGTCTCGTAGAGTGGAAATCATCCAAACCATCTGTGAGCAGCAGCTGGCAGCAGCTACATACTCAGCCTCTGTGGTTGAAAGAGCAACTCCAGATTGCTTTCGAGAAGACCAAGATACAAGGGAAGAACCAAGAAACTGGCAAGTACCGGAAGTCGACTTGCGATCCAACCGGCACCCACCAAAGTCAGCGTCCGAAAAGCCAGATAAATCAAGAGATGATGATGCTGAGTAATAAAGACCAAGATCAGGCGCATAGGTGAGATACCTGAAAATGCGCTTGATAGCCTGTCGGTGAGACGCGCGTGGTGAAGACTGAAAACGCGCGCACAGACCTACAGCGAACTGTATGTCCGGTCTTGTTGCCGTTAAGTACAACAGCGAACCGATCATCCCTCGAAATTCTCTCTCATTGACCTTGACACCGCTCTCGTCCTTGTCCAGACCCCCAGAAGTGCCCATCGGGGTCATCTGCGGCTTCAATTCACCACCAAAGTCAAATTTTTTAAGCATATCACGAGTGTACTTACCTTGGTGGATGAAGGTGCCGTCCTTGGTCTGCTTGATCTGGAGCCCTAAGAAATACTTGAGCTCACCCATGAGGCTCATCTCAAACTCACTGTGCATCTGCTCAGAAAACTTGGACACAAGATCATTAGTAGTACCGCCAAAAATAATATCGTCCACGTAAATCTGAGCAACTAAGAAGTCTGAAGCAACTCTGAGCAAAAAGAGAGTTTTGTCCACAGAACCCATCACAAAGCCCTTCCCCAACAAAAATTGCTTTAACCGGTCATACCAAGCCCTCGGGGCTTGCTTCAACCCGTATAAAGCTTTATGCAATTTAAAAACATGTCGAGGAAACTTAGGGTTCTCAAAACCGGGGGGTTGCCTAACATAAACCTCCTCTTCTATGTACCCGTTCAGAAAAGCACTCTTAACATCCATTTGAAAAATCTTAAAACCCTTTGAAACGGCAAAAGCTAGAAGGATACGAATGGACTCAAGACGGGCAACAGGAGCGAAGGTTTCTTCAAAGTCAATACCTTCCTTCTGGCAATAACCCTGGGCAACTAATCGAGCCTTGTTGCGCACCACAACCCCATCTTCACCTTGTTTGTTCTTGAATACCCACTTGGTGCCTATGGGGTTGCATCCTGGTGGTGGCTCAACTAGTGTCCAAACCCGATTGCGGACAAAATTCTCAAGCTCTTCTTGCATAGCATTAATCCAATTAGAATCAGAAAGAGCATGAGAAATATCTCTGGGCTCAAAAGATGCAACAAACGCAGATTCAGCAAACACAGCGAGAGAGGCAGAAGAACGCAAAGTCCTCTCAGACAAATCACCTATGATGAGCTCTGAGGGATGGTCACGCTGAACTGCTCGGGTTCCCTGGTGATCTGAAGTCACCTCACCGGAGTCAGCAGCTGGCACCTCTGGACTTGACTGAGGGGGCTCGATCAAAGTGGAAGAAGTGATCAGAGGTCCGCCCTCATCATCAGTCGAAGTCACAGAAGATGTGGGCTCTGCGGGGGATGCAGAAGGCCCACCCTCAACAGCAACTGGAGTATCCTCATCTTCCTCGAAGATGGACTCTCCGAGCTCATCATCACCAGAAAGCTCAAAAGAAGGAGTCAAAGAAGGCAAGGACTCATCAAATGAAACCTCACACGTCTCGACAAGCAGCTGGGATTCGAGGTTCCAAACACGGAAGCCTCGAGAATGCAATGCATAACCAAGAAAAACACCATCCCAGCAACGAGACTCAAACTTGTCCAAATGCCCTCCCTTCTTGAGCACAAAGCACTTGCAGCCAAACGCTCGCAAGTGGCTAACCTTGGGCTGTCTGCCAAACCGCAACTCATATGATGTCTTACCAAGGTAAGCTCTAAGAAAAATGCGGTTGGCCAGATAGCAAGCCGTGTTCATGGCTTCATCCCAAAAGCGCCTAGGAGTCCTGTGCTCATCGAGCATCGTCCTGGCCATCTCAACTAGTGTGCGGTTCTTTCGTTCCACAACGCCGTTCTGTGGGGGAGTGTAAGGAGAAGAAAACTGATGGTCCAGACCCTGATCACCACAGAAGCTGACGAACTGAGAGTTCTTGAACTCAGAGCCGTTGTCGGAGCGAATTGCTCGCATCCGACCATTGTTCTCATTCTTCAGCTTCAAAATCAGGTCATGGACAAATTGAAAGGTTTCATCCTTAGACTCCAAAAAGAAAACCCACGAGAATCGAGAAAAGTCGTCAACAATCACAAGTGCATACCACTTCCCACCGACTGAGCGTACCCGAGCTGGACCTACAGTGTCCAAATGTAAAAGCTCGCCTGGATACGAAGTCATCACCTGAGTCACAGGTGAGTGAGAAGCGGCAACCATTTTCCCATGACGACAGGGATGACAAACTAGATCGTTCTCCATTTTAAGCTTGGGCAATCCTCGGATGAGGTCCATAGAGCTTAACCTGACTAGCAGATCAAAACTCAAATGACCTAACCTCCTATGCCACTTCCAGAGCTCAGAAGAAGATCCAGCAATCAAACAACGAGAAGGGCCAAAAGAACTAGAGAAGTCAATTCAAAAAACTTTACCGAAGGGTAAAATCTGACAAACCAAAGACCCTCTAGAATCAACCACAGAAGAATTGCCCTTCTTAAAACGCACTTCCAAACCATCCTCAAGAAGTTGCGAAACAGAGATTAAATTAAAGTTCAGATTTTTGACCAAAGCAACATTCTTTAAAGAGAAATGATCTGAAATGCTGATTGAGCCTATGCCACTTACTTTCCCTTGACCGCTGTTCCCGAATGTGATGTACTCTTTGGAGCTCGGGGGAGTGAGACTGGAGAACCATCTACGATGTCCCGTCATGTGGCGAGAGCATCCTGAGTCCATGATCCAAACATCCTCAGTCCCCGGTCCTTGCTATCGTCGTCGTCGGAGTCGTCGGAGGAGCTCTTTTCTTCTCTATCCCCAAGAGCCATGGAGCAGAAGCTCTTGCGGGATCTTCGGCGCTGGTGTGAGCGGCTCTTCGGCTTGTCTCCGAAGGCCATGAAGCAGAGGCCCGCTGGATCGTCCTTGTCCTTCCCCTTCCTGATGGCGATCTCCTCATCGCTTGAGCTCGATGAAGAGAAAGAAGACGTGGATCTCTTGGAGTAGCTCTTCTCCATCTCGGCGAAGAAGGCCTTGTCGCGCTTCTTGTTCTCTCGCCGGTAGTCCTTCAGGGCCTTCTTGAAGAAACGAGTCTTCGGCTTGCCCTTGTTGAAGGAGGGGCTCTCATGCTTGCCGGAGTCGTGGAAGCTGATGCCGGTGCCCTTCTTGTATCCACTGCGCTTGGGGCAGTCGGTGATGAAGTGTCCTGGATCACCACATTCAAAGCATCCGGATTTTGTGCCGTGTCTTTTGAACATTCTTTTATCATAAACACGACGCACCCGGTTGTTAAAGAGACACAAATCATCATCTCCCAACAACTCAAGCTGGTCCTCAGTGATAGACATCAAGGAGAACCCAGCACAGCTCACAGCAGAGGGATCAACAGAAGGTGTAGCAAGGGCCAGGGATTTTGATCCAGAGCCAGTGAGATTTGATCTCAACTGGATATCTACCTCAGTGGCCTTCAGCTTGCTAAACAACTCAGAAATGGTCAAGGTATCATAAGAAGTACTCTCAACGATAGATGATACCTTGATCTCCCAGATCTTTGGGTCCAAGGTATGAAGAACCTTGAGCGCCTGCTCGTGATCTGAGACTAACTGAGCACCCTCAGCCTTGTTGTCCCGAAGCTTGTTAATGATCGACTGAAAGCGACCAAACAAAGCCTCAACAGATTCACCCGGCTTCTGTGTGAAATTCTCATATTCACGCCGGTAGGTCTGATAGAGCCGAGCCTTGACCTGTGCTGTTCCCTCATGGTGTGCCTTGAGGGTAGCCCAGATCTCTCTCGCAGTGGAGAGATGACTCACACGCTCAAACTCAGTGGGACCTAAACCAGAAAACAAAATGTTCACAGCCTTACTGTTGCTCAGATGCTGAGCAATGATACCAGCAGTACCATGCTCAGCGACTGGCAAAATGACAAACGTGCTGTGAACGCAAATGTCCCATATGTCCGAACCCTGGCTCATGAGATAGGCTCGCATGCGAGTCTTCCAATAATTATAGCCATAGGCTTCCAAGGACGGGACCTTGCCAGGAGACGTCATAGTCACTACTGGGGTTTAGAACCGGTTAAGGTATGGAAAAACCCTAACCTTGCTCTGATACCACTTGTAGGACCGAAAGTAGCGACCAGAGGGGGGGTGAATGGGCGCCTTAAAAATTCTTTCGAATCAATGGCCTGTTCCCAATACCCAACGCACCTCAAAATACTACGCAGCAGAAAATAAACAGAAGGCCTAACTCTAAAGGTTTCTAACCTAGAAGCAACTGATGATAAACAGTGTAAAACTAAAGTGGTGCAACTAGGCAGATGAACAAGTCGTAACAGTCCTAAACTTCTCAATGAAATGATCTAAGTATGTGTAAGATGAAAAGAGAAGTTACTGTCCAAATTTGTCTCCTGTTCGGAACTTGGCGAAGCCCCCTTCGCACGTCGAGGTCAGCTTCGGAGGTTGGTGACGGAGCCTGTCCGAGATGCCGAAGGTGTCACGGTCTAGCCTAGTTCGAAGTGGCAAGTTGCGAAGTGTACTTCGGAGCGCAGAATGACAATGCCGGAGCCTGGTTCGAAGTATGCTTCGAAGACAAGGCTTCGAACACAGCTTCGAACCGAATGCTTCGAAGCAAAGTGACAGAGTCGGAGCCTGCTTCGAAGTATGCACTTCGAAGACAAAACTTCGAACACAACTTTGAACCGAAAGCTTTGAAGCAAAACCTTCGAACAGAAAGCTTCGAACACAACCCACAAAAGGACAACCTTCGAACACAGAAGCGAAGCCTGTCACACAACAGAAAAACAAGTCCGAAGCCAATGCTCTACCTTCGAAAAGAGCAAGCTCCGAAAAGAGAGGCGAAGGGTGACATGCTACACAGAAGTCAGTGCGAGGCCTAGCGGAGCTACAAGCCTCGAACCCAACTTCAAAACTTGTCGAAGTATGGACTTCGAACAGATAGGGCCGAAGCCCCTTCGCACTATTGTTCGAAGTATGCGATGCTGACGATCAGAAAAATGCTTTGAAGCTTAGCAACACAGAACGCAAACCAAATACCGAAGATCGAACGAAGCCTTCGAAAGAGATAAATCGAAGCCTACCCCGCGAAACTGAGGGGCTTCGAACAGAGAGTAGCTTCGCTCGAAACACAGCCAAAAAGGTGACAGACCCTGTCAGCCTCGATCGAAAAGGCTGTGCAGTAGAAGGTGAAAAGCTGCACAGACTACTGTAGCTACAGGAAAGTAGTACTACTTGCAACAGCAAGAACTAGTACTCAGTTTGTGAAGAACAGAAGCAACAGAAGAAGCTTCTCCTCACGAAATAAATTCAGCAGCCCGTAGATGAAGCAATAACTCCCCAAACCAAACAAGTGCAACAGATAAAATCAGCAGGGACCAAGGCTTTAATGCATCCAATAGATTAGAGCAAATACCAAGGAAAAACAGGAAGGAGCAGAGCCTGGCGGCGCACACAGGAGAGAGAAAACGAGAGACAAAATGACCCAAAGAGTGGATTTGATTTCAGCACAAAGGGGTAGTCCAAACCCTAGGGATTGGGGTCCTATTTATAGGCAGCCCAACACTAGGAATATTCTACCAGCCCCTTAGGGTTTTTACAGACTCAAAAATAAAGGAAAAGACTCTACTGCCCTTAGGAATTTTTACAGACACGACTGACTGACTGTGGGCCTAGAGTTACAGATGACTTATCCGGAAGCTAAGTTTCCGTAGCGACTACGGCTTCTCTTTTGGACAGTCGGATACAGAATCAACGGTTGTCAGTTTTATGCCGAAACTGACAAAGCCTCCACCAGCTTTGCACCAGGTACCCGGATTGGGCCGGCCCGACTCCGCAGCTCTCTCAGCCCGGCAATCGCTCACCGCCCGTGTACCTGAGTCAGTCCTGGTCAACAGCCCAGTGGGTCTTCTACTGCTTCTGGCCCATGCACCCGGATTGGGCCAGCCCGACTTCGCAGCCTCCTCTGCCCGACAGTCGCTCGCTGCCCGTGTACCTGAGTCACACGCGGCACATGAAACAGCAGATCTCATCTCTTCTTCAGTCCTCTTTGACTATCGTTGACAATGACTCATCACTTCTGGAGCCATGAGGCCCATGCTATTCAGCATGGCTCCTCACTTGTTCAACCAGCGAAGCCCTGTGTGTGTGTTCATTTTATGCTTGAGCTCGTTTGCACACCTCGCTACATGCTTTGATCGAAGCCTATTTGGGCGAAGTGTGTTTGTGCGAAGTGTGCTTTTCAGTGTGCGTTCGCTCTGTGTAACTGGAGGCTAGACCTCGCTGATTACTAGCAAAGCACTGATCGAAGCCAGTTTTTCTTCCCGTTGCGAAGCCCTTAGCGAAGTCTGTTTTGTGTGCGTTTAGACCTTCAAAGTACGAAGCCCAGCACTAGTTGTTGTTGCTAAGTACTTGGTTGAAGTCCACAGAGGGAAGTCCGCTCTTGCGAAGGGTGAAGTGCGAAGTCTGCTCGAAGGGACCCTGTGTGCGGAGCATGCACTGACTTAGCAGAGTTTAGTTTTTGGGGTTGTGTGTGGAGCCAAGTCTTCTTGGCTTCGAACTTTTGCCCCTGTGCGAAGCCTGTGTTCGGAGCTATGAGATACCTCCGAACCAGAACTTCGAAGGGTGTGTTCAAAGTCTGTTACGCAGAAGACAGAATTAAAACAGAAGGCTATTTTTAGTCTGAAATTTTAAAAGCTCCCATTCACCCCCCCTCTGGTCGCCATTTCCGGTCCAACATCCCGCTAAGATCAAATCCAAATATTCTCCACAATGCCTCCTGTGGTGTTACCCACCTAGCATCCCTATATTCCTTGATCTCATTAATCTCGCAGTTTTCATCAGCTTCATTGACGGACACAGACGCCCTATCATGACCCTTATAAATATACTTGTAGAGGTACTTAATAGCCTTAATACTCGAACAAACTTCTGCATTGATGTGACAGTCATACCTTCTTAGAAGCATAGGATTATATGGAACAACCCATCTATTGTCTAAGTCATGACCTCTCACTCTTACCCTTTGTCTGTCATCCCTTCTCCTGTAAATACGGTAAGAATCTTCGCCTTCACTACAACAAAACAGGCAACTTCCGTCGGCCAAAGCCGATGGAAGTAAGCCCTTTCCCGACGGAAGAAGCTAACTTCCGTCGGCAAAACGCTAACTTCCGTCGGCCTTTGGCCGACGAAAGCGAGGCGACGGAAGTTAGCTAACTTCCGTCGGCCGCCGACGGAAGTTAGCTAACTTCCGTCGGCTTGACGTGGCCGACGGAAGTTAGCCCCGAACTCTGCCACATCAGTAGAGGGGCGCTAACTTCCGTCAGCCAGCCTGGCCGACGGAAGTTAGGGGCAGCTAACTTCCGTCGGCTTTGGCCCTAGCCGACGGAAGTTAGCCTTTCTGCCCACGTGGCCGAAACCAGCTAACTTCCGTCGGCTATGGTAAAAGCCGACGGAAGTTAGCTGGTATTTTTTTTTGTTTTTTCCTGGTTCCCCTACTCACACTCACATCCAACCACAATTTCAATCGCATTCACAATACACATCCAAATTCACATTTCACATCCAAAATCACATTCAAACTTCACATATAACATCCAAAATCACATCTCACATCCAAATTCACATCCACACTTCACACATCACATCCAAAATCACATAATATAACTGAATTCACATCCAAAGTCACATTACACATCTGAATTCACATATAACATCCAAATTCACATACAAATTCACAAAACACAGCGAGAGCCACATACAAAGTCATATTTGTCCATATACTCACTGATCGCCCACATTTGGGTCGTGGGTGCCGCCGTTGCCTCCCGCTTCACCCACATTTGGGTCGTGAGTGCCGCCGCTGCCTCCCGCTTCATCCACATTTGCCCGAGAGGCTCCATCCTGGCCAGGCGTACGAAAAGTCTGAAGAAATAGACAAAATTAGAGAACGAATTAACTCAACTACTCTTCTAAACACTAACTTAAGTATCTGAATTAACGATATGTCAGGAGGTACCTCAGGTGATGTAGAATATAATGGTGGTGGCGGGGGAGGTAGTGGTTGGAAATTGGACATGTCAAATCCACCATGCTGCTGGGCTAGTTGCTACACATGTTGTAATGTAATCAGTTAGTTCTAAACCTATTTCTGAATACTTTTTAACTACAACACTCCAAACTAAACTTACTTGGATCATCGCCTGCTGTTGTGCTAAGCAGGCGGTATAGTACTCATCGCGCCGCCTCATTTCCTACCTCATTTCCTCCCTCACCCGATCCACCTCTGGGGTTTCTGAAGAGAGACGATGGCTGGAGCCAACTCCAACGGAGCTCTGCGACGACTGAGCTAACTTCTGAGCTCTCACCGCTCTCGAGTCAATAACTCCATTGAACATGGAGTACCTGCAACATTGAATGAGTTAGTTACCATCACAATACCATACACAAAACATTAATAAAAACACTGTCTCACCATCCATGGCTTTTGCCACCTCCGCTGGAGTACACGGCCATTTGGTCGACAGGTTCTCTCCGCCAATCATAGTCCTCTCCATGGAGTCGAACCATGTGTTCACCATACTGCGCCTGCAAAAACATGTCCGATTAGCTAGACGCAGATAAATGAAATTACGTAAACTCTTAATAACATCTCACCAAATGGTCCGTGGCTGTCTGGCTACACAAGACATCTGGCTGTGTAGGATCGCTTCCTTTGTGACCAGAGGTATACACCTCTATGTCACTTGGCACGTTGCCAGATTTAGCTTCCTGTACATTAGAAATGAGTTAGTCGCATTACAATGTATCTATAGCTAGAGAGTGACAGAAGGAGGTCTTACCAAGCGTTTAGCGTGGCGAATATGTCCGTCGGCACCATATCTGTGCTTCGGATTCGTCCCGCGGCATTGTCTTTTCTACTCGGAAGTCTTCTTAAATGCGGCTGAAGACCAATTCTTACAGAATTCGAAATATGCGTCCTCGCGGTTTGCAAACCACAGAATCCTCACCTGAACAGAGATGCTATTTGTATTATATGACAACAAATCTGAACAATCGAAGATTTAAAAAGTTAGAATTGTTTACCGAACGGTATTCTTCTTCAGTCAAATAGATTGACGATGAGCCCATCGCCTTGCTCATTCGTTACCCTAGCTTCTCCTTGTAGTAAGCATTGTTCGCTTGAATGCGGGCATACGAAATGACGTCCTTCACCACCTTATGTGCATTGTTGTTGAAGACTTGAAGGGCATGGTTATGGTGATTGCCGACTTCTGGCAAGCAAAAGCGTAACTGCAAAAGTAGTGATTAGTAAAGTGTTGTAACTCGAAAAGCCTAAAAGAAGATTGAAAAAACACTTGCATACCCAGAAGTCATGAGACACCACCCCCTGAGTAGTTCCGTGGCGCCCGTCAGGAGCAAACCGGTAATGGTCCCATGTCTGGCATAGAACCCGCTCACCGGTCGGCATTGTCAGCACCCCTAGGTAGTGCAGACGACACAGGTTACCCAATATCTGGTTAACCTGCCTGACCCTCGAAGTGCCGTCAAACCGAGAGTCAATCCAAGATCTAGAAATACATAATAAATAAAGTCAGTTTAGTGAAAGAAATTTTTTGAAAAAAAAAAGCAAAACAACAGAAGAGTATTACACTTACCCGTCACCTACAGGCGTAATCTCGATCTTGGCTCCACGGGAAGAGACTACTGGTGGGGCGACCAGGTGGCTCGTCCTAAAAGATATTGAGGACCCGCCTGCAGCCTCAGCACCTTCCTCCTTACCCGCACCCTCCGGGAGATCCCCCTGCCCCGCACCCTCCGGGTCATCCCCCTGCCCCACACCCTCTGGGTCATCCCTCTGTGCCGCACACTCTGGGACATCCCCCTCCTGCCCCCCACCCACCGGATGATCCTCGTGACCCACACTCTCCAAGTGTTCTTCCTCCTACAAAACAGTATTGAAACAATTAGTAATAGTTTATAACTGGCATAAAAAACAATCTGAAAGTTACCTCATCATCTAGTTGAAATGCAATAGGCCGACCAATTAATGTCGGATCTATGCATATCAGGAGCTGCTCTTGACGACGTCTGTTTGATGAAGAGGAACTACCCTGGAATAGGGTGTCCTCCTGACTTGTCGGTGTACTCGCCGGAGTACTCGCCGATGAACTCCCCAAGCGGAAGAGCTTCCTCGTGACACTCCTCACCTTTTTCGACATCCTATTCAAACATTTATTAGTAAAGAAGGTTTGTACATATGAAAAAACATGTAATATGAAGTATATTGCATATGCATGTATGAAAACAATTACTTATCAATTATCATCAAAATCAGGATCAATTTGTCCTTTTCTCCCCAAAGCACGCCATGTTACTTTTTTCTTCTTATGTTGGTGTTTCCTTTTCTCAGGAACTGCCACATCATTAGAATCGCCGAGAAAAGAATCTGTCGACGATTCTGACTCTACATTAAACGAAGTCGGCAATTCATCATCTTGGTAAACCTCATCGACCTCTTCAACCTCCAATTGATAAGCGCCATCACTAGGGGTGTGTAGATGTTCCCGAGGATTCACTTTGTAGACTACCCACCAAGCACTTAGTTTTTCACATGGGTAGGGCATATAATACACCTGCTCGACTTGGTGAGCAAGGACAAAATTGTCGCAACCAGATAATCGTTCCACGTGTTTGACTTCAACCATCCCAAATTGGTTTTCACGAGGACCATGTTTAGGGTCGAACCAATCACAATCGAAGAAGACTACTTTAATCTCCTTATTCCCGGCAAATTTGTACTCGATTATATTTTTGATGATTCCATAATACATAGTTTCGTGTCCTTGTCCATCAATGACCCTTGTAACAACTCCAGTATTAGTTGTTTCCGCTAGAGGTCGATATGCTTCAAAAATAGTTGAACGGAAGCAGAAACCATTAACATCATAGCGATAGTAACTTTTGGCACTAATACTCCCGTAAGAGAGCTGTCGCAAGTCTATATGTACATTGTCAGTGAGCACACACTGCAAATCATAGGAGATTATTAGATAATTAACCTAGTAGACTAAAATAATACGTGTCACAAAAGGTAAGGATTTACATGTTCTCTGAACCAAGTGAGGAAACTAGGCCCGCCATTTACTCCTTCTCGACGCAATTTATCTAATTGCTTCTCCGTTGGTTGATGACCAGACGTCAAGTATTTCGAATCAAACATACTGTCATTGTAACGAATAGATAAACAAACGGGTATAAAATTTGGAGGTAAAATATAAAACTAAAAAGAATCACTTACGCGAAATATTGTTCAATCTCTTCCATATTTGAGTACATGTAGAGCAAGGCATTTGTTCGTTCTTCCTGAGTTACATAATATGTCGTGGAGACACCAACAATTATGCCCTTCCACCCAAATATTTGGAGATCACTACAAGGATGGTCTTCATCCATATGGTACCGTGTAGCAGGTGTGTTGACATTGTGATGCTCAGCGAAGTATACACTAGTGAAGTATGCTATCTCTTTCAATTTAAATTCTTCTGCGATGCAACCTTCAACTCTGGCCTTATTACCAACCATCGCTCTAAGCTTCTTTAGGGACCTTTCAATATGATACATCCACCTATATTGCACAGGACCACCTACCTTAGCTTCATATGGCAGATGAACCAGTAAATGTTGCATTGGATTGAAGAACCCAGGAGGGAATATTTTTTCCAGTTTACATAAAAGCACCGGGATCTCTTTCTCTAGCATCTCCATCATATCTTTCTTAATTTCTTTCGCACAAAGTTGTCTATAAAAATGGCTCAGCTCAGCTAACGCCTTCCACACATCATCATTCAGGTACCCGCGAAACATTACAGGAAGGAGTCTTTCCATTATTATGTGGTAATCGTGACTTTTCAATCCATTTAATTTCCCTGTCTTCAAGTTCACAGCTCTTCTAAATCCCACGGCGTAACCATCTGGAAATTTCAAATTTTTCAACCACCTCATTACTTGTTTTTTTTCTTTAGGTTTTAAACAAAATGAGGCATGTGGCTTGCCACCACTATTCGTCAACTCAAGGGTTGGTCGATTACAAATCTCAGCTAAATCTCTTCTCGCCTTTACATTATCTTTTGTCCTGTCAGTAAAATCCATACATGTACTTATAATGCTTTCACCAACATTACGTTACTGATGCATAACGTCAATGTTGTGCATCAGAATTAGTGATTTGACATACGGCAGTTCCCATACGGCTATAAAAGGGCTCGCAACATACACACACCCTGGCCACCCCCCGCCTCCGCCTCCGGACAACGGAGGGGAAGCAGAGGCGGCCGGGCGGCCGGTGACGCAAGGGGAAGCAGAGCCCGCGGTGCAAGGGAATAGGGTTAACCGAAAGGCCTGTGCCACGCCTTAGACACTACCACGGCGTCCGGCGGTGACCGCTTGGACGCCTAGTCGGCGCAGGTGATGCCGTGACAACCATGGTCTATAGGAAAAGATAGGTCCTAAACCCACCCAAGAGTGACCGACAAAACGTGGTATTTATGACGAGACATGAGTCCGAACGAAATTTCAGCAGCATAACCCCGCTGTTCTCCAATTGCACGTCTGATAGTGGTGCAATGGAGAATAACAAGGTTATGTTACTGAAATCCCATTCGGACTCATGACTCATCATAAAACCACGCTCTGTCGCCCACTCTGAGGCTGTCCAAAAAGGGACAATTCCGGACCTACACATCTCACACGCATGACACGTGTGAGACATGTTGGTCTGAAACGGGTGACACATAGGTTTCGTTACACTATATCTACATTGTTGTCAAATAAAAAATTGCATACGAAAAGAATACAAGAAGCTAGTTCTACCACTATATATACTGATCATTGTTGAATTAGCAATTGCATTAATTCACAACAACAGTCAAACAAATTCATAAACTTGTTGAGACTGGCATTGTGGCGAGTATGGCATGTGGCGAGGCGATGCCATACTCACTTCACAGATTTTGTGGCAACATTCAGTGTTTTCAAATCATCCGATTAATCACGATTAATCGGCCTGGTCGTTTTCCTGGCTACGACTAGGAGCTCCGACCCGACTAGAGCGACCAGAAATCTGGTCGTCCGACTAGTCATCGACTAGTCACGACTAATCGGCCGATTAGTGACATTTTGGTGACCAGGAGAGAAGGGCAACCGACGGGGAAGGCAGAGGCCAGCCGGAGGAGGGTGCTGACGGGGAGGAAGAGGAGAAGGCGCCGCCGGCGGGGGCGGGAGCGGGAGCAAGAGGAGAAGCCGGCGCCGAGGGTTGTTTGGGAGAGGGGAGATGTGAGGAGCTAGGGTTGTGGTGGCTGTGAGGGAGAGGGGAGATGTGAGGAGTGAAGCTAGGGTTTAGTTAACAGGCTTGGGCTTTTCAATTTTATTTTTGGGCTAATAAGTAATGGCTGGAAATTTGGCCCATACCTAGATATTTCTTGTCATATACTATATAATGTATATATATATTATGTAAATTTCCTAAAATATATGGAATAACTAAATAGAACGACCAAAATCGACTAATCGCGATTAATCGCGATTAGTTTTCTGGTCGATACCATGGCGACTAGGTTCGACTAGGCGATTTGTAAACATTGACTGCAAATATGGTTACAACTTACAACTACAGAGTAACATAATTAAAAATAATAACAATCCATCACAGTAGTAGTTGCAGATCGAACTTGTCTTCACATAAGTGTATATGGCACAATAATTTTGGAATAACAGGAATTTAAGCACATTAATCATTCATTCATCAACTAATTAAGCAAATTACTCAAAAATTAAACTAGTGGCGGCGACGGGTGGCGTACTTACTTGATCGACGGGGGATGACGACGGGCGACGACGACGGGCGGCGAGGGTCGGCGACAACGGGCAGCGGCCGGAGGCGGCGGCGGGCAGTCATTGGCGGCCGGCCAGAGGCATGGGAGGCGGCGGCGGGTGCGCGGGACCGGCTGGCCGGCGGCGGCGGCGGTCGGCGGCAGCGGGGAGGAGCGGCGGGCGCGGGCGCGCGGTCGGCGGCGGCCGGCCAGAGGCGGTGGGGAGGAGCGGCGCGGGTCGGCATGGGAGGCGGCGGCAGCGGGCGGCGCGCGGGACCGGGCGGCCGGCGGTGGTGGTGGTCGGCCGGCGGCGGCGGGAGGCGGCGGGCGCAGGAGCGGCGGCGGCGGGGAACGGGCCAGGAGTACTGTGCGCGCATGTACAGGGAGTTAGGGCTCCCTGTACGCGCGCGTAGTTGGGGAATAAATTCCCTAACTTCTGTCGGCCAGCATCAAAGCCGACAGAAGTTAGTTAACTTCCGTCGGCTTTGATGCTGGCTGACGAAAGTTAGGGGATCCGATCGGCCGCGGAAAAATCCCCGCTAACTTCCGTCGGCCACTGTGAGAAGCCGACGGAAGTTAACTTAACTTCCGTCGGCTCCTAGAGGCCGACGGAAGTTACTTAACTTTCGTCGGCTTGCCCAAAAGCCGACGAAAGTTAAATTGGCCGACGAAAATGTTCTATTTTGTTGTAGTGCTTGGATAGTTGTGTCACTAAATTGGCGTGTATAATAGCACTTGCAACTACCATTTTTCATGCATGGACTCTTCCTATTTAGTGGGCCACATGGGCCATGCATCATATGTTTCACTACCATTTCATGTAGCTCTGGGTATATATCCTTATTTGGAAGTTCTGCTGAGATAACATTATCATACTCATCGGGACAACTCAATTTGTATGTTGACTCCATGATAAGGAGGAAATGTGCATGTGGTAGACCCCTTTTTTGGAACTCGATTACATGGACTTGTGCTGCAATGATTCCTAGGATATGTTTACGAAATAGCTGGAATTTGAGATCCTCTAGCTTGGCTTTAAATACACGCACAACAAGATCAGGACGATGTTGTGGTGTTTGGCCAGGTCCAAGCTCCCTACTTATCTCTTCCCAATTAGGATTACAAGTCATTGTGATAAATATGTCGGGTTTTCCATACTTCTGCACCAAGGCCATAACATCCATGTGTCTTCTTCTCATATCCCTCCCGCCACCGATAAACGATGCAGGTAGGACCCATCTTTTTCCCAATATGTTGGCTCTATGTTCTCCAACAGATACACTATCCATCAAGCCCTGGTAAAGATCTGCACGAATTTTCTTCTGATTGTATAAGAAGTAATTCAGTCGAGACGTTTCAATTTTTATGTAGGTATCAACTACAAACTCTTGGAATAGACGTCTCCCATGCAAGACCGTGTTGAAGATTCCACTACGCATCTGGAATTTATAGCAATAATACTCACGCATCGAAACAAAAAACTTGCTGGTAGTATCTACAAAGCAAAGAGAAATCAGTTAGGTGATTACCGTATGGATTGATAGTATCGTAATAACATGAATACGAGTCACTTAGCTAACCTGAGTTGTCAGCATTTCTTTGTCGGGTTGTACTTATCTGACTAATGTCAATACCTTCTCTCGGTATATCAGAATGCCAACCGAGCTCTGCTCTTGGAAAAAATAGGGGTATGACAAAGGGTCGTAGCACCCATCACTCGGTCTAATTGAATAGTAGTTGTTGTTATTGCCAAACAAGGTGATGCTACGATCAAAATGTTTATTAATATCATTCCCCTCAACCCACACATAAGCAACCTCTGATGTTAATGGTCTGTTATAAGTTCTCTGGTCTAGCTTATAGTCCATATTTAGCACAATTCGATATTGATCAACGTCTTCAACCTGTCCTAGGCTTCTGAATGTTTCAGAGTAGGGATTATCTCTCAAAATATGTACCAAACATCTAATAATAGATATGTCCCTTTCTCTATATATCTCATCTCGAGCACGACGGAAATGATGTGATAAGCTAGGATCATCATCATAGAAGTACAACTGCAAGTGGCTAGGTTCATTGTCTCCATTCCTAAAAGAATGTATGTTATGGTACATTTGCCCATGCGCTTTAAATGTGTACACTCCATCCCTTGCACTTGCGAGGTTCTTGTCATAATCACAGTACATTGTGGTGAAGGAAAAATGACTGTTAAAATATCTAATATTCTCCATAAAGTGTTGTGATTGAATGTCTTCACCTGTGTACAACCGTCGAAGCTCCTTAGGTGGCTAAGGCATTTGAAGTTTGACCTTGCCATTCATACAACAAAATCCTGGTGGCTCATATTCAAACCTCTTCGCACCACAATGACGACAGTCTGGCTGAGTCTTTAAAAAGTGAGCGCTACCAGGTAGGTTCTGGTAGACAACGTCGGTTGTATCGAGGTTGTTAGAGCCTATCTCAGAGGCATGTGGTGTATTACGAACAACACAGTTTGGACCAAGAGTTCTTCTTCTTGCTCGATTTCGTTGGTTACGTTTTTCCCGCATAACCTGCCTTTGCTCATCTATCATACTCACTGAATATCATTGGTTCTCTCGCCTCACTTGCCTCTGTTTATCCGTCATACTTGCATATCGAGCTTTATCACGTGCACGTCTGTTGTTTCGTTGCTCTGATGTCAAGCTTGCATAGCGTGCTCTTTCACGTGCACGCCTTATCTCAGCACGATCTATCGATCGGTCAAGTTGGGTTTGTTGAACAGATGGAATTGCTTGTTGCTCTTGTGAGTCGATAGTTGGAGTTGCTACTATACCATTAGAGGCTTGTCCTTGAAATAATCCCGCTGATGTAAGGGTACTTTGCGTAGGAACAACAAATGAGGACGGTGGTCGATATGGCACATTTTCACCGTCCGATGAACTTTCCGATGGAGTGTGTGATGGTTGTCGAATACAAATTCCAGAAAGGCCGTGAGGCAAATTGTTATAGCGATTTCTCTTTTGTCTATGACGACCATCGATAACTATAAAAATTTAAAATGAGTACACATTTTCAGACAATAATTTTAGTGTAATGTTGTAGCACAAATATCTAAATAGACAAATAAATAGGATAAATTAAGCGCATAAAATAAAATAACCTTCTTTCCCCTCTCTCCTCGCTATATTTTCTGACATGGTTGATAGCTTTGTTATCGCGGCGTCGAGCGACCTGTTGATTGCATAATTGGTTAACCACCAAACAAACGATACTTGAGTGGAAACATTAGAGATGGAACATGAATTTAATTCAGAGAAGTGTTTGAGTTTTTAATTTATTTTTCTTGGTACCAAAGAGTGATTTAGAATACTTGTTTTGGATGAAAGGGTTATTTTGAGGGTTAGGATTACAAATTTGTTATTTAAATAGGGCATTGGATGATTATTAATCAAGATTGGATCTGGAGATTATGTTAGAGTAAAGAAAATATTCTTCAAGGTTAGGAATGAGAGTATTACAGTGAATGATGTTTTCAGTTTGTAAATAAGCGTATTTGAATTTGAGACATGTATTCCAATACAAATATTACATTGAAATAACATCAAAGGGAATACACAATAGATTCAACGAATGATCACAAAACCAAATACCACATTCAAATAACTTCAAATGGAGTACACAATAGATTCAACGAAATGAACACAAAAACCAAATATTACATTCAAATAACTTCAAAGAGAGTACACAATAGAAATAAACACAAAACACCCGAATATGGGGAAGTACAAAAACAACGCACATCACGATACACACACAAGACTGTAACACTATGGACAGTCAGATCCAAAAATCGTTGCCAAATATCTCCATCTAGCTTCCATGAACCTATTGACAAATCTTAGATCCATAGTTCCTGAACTCACACGTTGTCGTAAGTCTACATGTATATTTCGAAGAAAAATAACTAACTGTTGGACCGGAAACGGCGACCAGAGGGGGGGTGAATGGGAGCTTTTAAAATTTCGGGCTAAAAACTTAGCCTTCGGTTCTGTTCTGTCTTCTGCGGAACAGGCTTCGAACACTACCTTCGAAGGTCTGGTTCGGAGGTACTTCGACACCTTCGAACACAGGCTTCGGAGGAGCAACAGTTCGAAGCCAAGAAGACTCCGCTCCACTAACAACCCTCGAAAACCAACTCTGCTAAGTCAGTGCAGGCTCCGCACACAGGGTCCTTCGAGCAGACTTCGCACTTCACCCTTCGCAAGAGTGGACAGCCCTCTGAGGACTTCGACCAAGTACTTAGCGACAGCAACTGGTGCTGGGCTTCGTACGCGAAGGTCTACACGCACATAAAACGGACTACGCTAAGGGCTTCGACACAGGAAGCAAAACGGGAAACAACCAGGGCTTCGCTAGTAATCAGCGAGGTCTTGCCTCGTGTTACACAGAGCGACAGCACACTGAAAAGCACACTTCGCGAGAAAAACACCCTTCGCCAAGACAGGCTTCGGTGAGCTAAAGACTAGCGAGGTATGCAACGCGAGTTCAAGCAAAAGTACACAGAAACAGGGCTTCGCCGCTTGAACAAGGAACACTGAAATAAATTGAACTCAGAATGAATACAGTGAGGTCTGTGTACCGGAGCTCAACAGTAAATGCTCAAAGTGTTAAATGTTACCTACCGAGCCCCCATATTTATAGCCCACGGCTTCATCCTAAGGAAGTGACTACTTTACCCCTAGGGTTTACATTCATTTTGTCTCTTCAGAACTAAGGGGTACAAAAGGTAGTCCACCTTTATTTTTGGAGGCTTCTCTGTCAGCTGCAGAGGGGACAGTGTCAGCCTTTTTCAGAACAGACAGTGTCAGCCTTTACAGAGTTGACTTCTGGAACCTCCCTTCGCACCGGAGGGTGCGGTAGCTTCGGCGAGAAGCCTGCAGCCTGTTGGCCTTCGCTCCGCCGAAGAAGTCCTTCGATACAATGACGGTTTTGAGCCGAAGCCGTCAAAGCCCCTTGGGTCTTCGCACCACCACCTTCGGAGTGGACCTCCACGGCTTCGCAGCTACTCCGAGCTCAACCACCGTCCGTTCGTGTACCGAAGCCATGCATGGCCGAAGCACCACAAGTCAACCTCACTCCGAAGCCCCACCTTCGGAGTACCATCCTTCGAAGTCCCTCCTTCGTCCAAGGCCTCCGCATGAAGCATTCCATGAGCACTCCGTCGCAGTGCCTCTCCCCGAGCACACTCCTCGACGAGCCTCACCCGGACCATGCCTTCGATGCGCCTCGACTTCTGAGACCTTCGTCGGGTAACCTTCGAGTGTCTCCATCCGGAGCACACTTCGAACACCTTGCCTCCGCAGAGGACTTGATCCACCAACTCCGAAGTCACTCCATTCGGAGTACCTTCGAAGTGCCTCACCTCCGAGGACTTTGTCTCGGAGTACCTTCAGCCGGAGCCACCCTCCGCACTCTCTGCCTTCACCTGGCACGCCTCGACCCGAGGACTGACCCGGACCACCTTCGCAGCCACCGTGACGGAGCTCCCCGCTCCCCTGGCATCAAGCCTCCCGCTTGACCCAGGTTCACCCGGCTCGAACCTTGTCCGTCGCCTCCGAAGTCCCTGCGCACCACCGACAAGCAAACAAGTGTATCCAGTACTCCGGAGACCTCTCCGGGTTAGCAACCTCCGGTACACACTCCGGTGTACCGCCCAAAGTACCGAAGCCTTCGGTACGAACCCAGTCATCGCGTACTGTCGGACCCCTCCGACGAGCACACTCCGCTGCACAGCTGCAGCAAGCAAACACCGAACACCCTTCGGTGAAACACCTCCGAAGCCCTTCCGGAGGTACCCTTCGAACAGAGGGTAAAATTCAGTCAATCACTCATCACAAAACACCGAAACCAACCCTTGGTTTCTCAATCTCCCCCTTGATGAGTGCATTGACAACCAAATCCAAGTTCAAGAAAATTTAAAAATTTCAGCACACAAGTGACCATAAAAACTCAGAAAAGAGCCAAAGCATGTCACTTGATAAAAGAAATTTTCTCCCCCTTTGTAAAAGAGTAAAAGCCCCTTTGGCAAAACTCCCCTTTGATAAAAACTCCCCCTGAGTTGAGCAAATTTTTCTCCCCCTTTATGTCAAAAATCTCTCCCCTTTTTGAAATTATGCCTTCTTGCGGCAGAGAACATGTAAACCTCTCCCCCTTTGGCAATGCAAGCATCAAGGAGCAATCAAAAGATGCAAAGCTTCGACATGAATAGAATTGCAAAGACATATAATGCAAAAATATGCCAACAGTAACATCAATGATCATGTGCTCAGCTCAATTTAACATTCTGGGAAACAAGATGATGGCATGTGATTTTGTCATTTTGAAGTAAAAGCATCACCAATTAATCACAGTAGCTAGTCATGGGAAGGCAAGGACTGCTCAAAGCTAACAATTTCTACCCTAGACAGACAAATCTTGTTCAAAAGGAGCTTTGAAAGCAAACTTGATGAGCCATTAAATTTGATGTTCTTTTCTTAATGCCAGGGGTTATTTGTTTGTCCACCTTATACTTTCCAATCAAGCCAAGCCTAGGCAAGAAATCCATCTGAAGCTTAAGGCGGTGATTTTGGCATACACTACACTATCCCAGTTCAGACCAATGTGCAATGGTAAGCAGTCTAGAATAGAGTAGTGCGACAAACAAACCCTCCTGGATCTTTTCATTGAAACCAGGCAAATCATGGATTTTTGATTTTGATTTTGATGAATTAAATATTTTGATGAGTATCCATGAATAAAGAACACATTTTTCAAGTTGCATTTTTTAGCATCCAAGGAACAGTGTCTTGCTGTCAAGTAGATAAAAGATAGCTAAAAGCAGTCCAGTCTAAACAAGCTAGATACAAGATTGTGCGGTGAGCAAGTTGAGTTTAGAAAATAAAACATCATGCACAATCAATGTTCCAGACATATTTCATAGAGCTGAGCTGTCATGAATTCTTTGAATTAAAAGCAGGCATATAATAGCAAAAGATGTAAGTGCAATTCTACACATAATGAGCATATGCAAGACAATTAAAATCAGCTCCCCCTCACAAAATGCCGTAGGGATGACAAATACCAAGTTCCCCACGCAAGTAAGCAAATCGAGAAGCATCGAGGGGTTTTGTAAAAATATCGGCAAGTTGGTGTTGGGTATCAACATATTGAAGTTCAATATCACCCTTCTCATTGTGATCTCTGAGAAAATGATACCGTACATCAATGTGTTTGGTTCTGGAGTGCTGAACCGGGTTGTTTGCAATACAAATAGCACTAGTGTTATCACAGAAAAGTGGAACACTCTTATAATCTAACCCGAAATCCCGCAAAGTGGAAACCATCCACAAAATCTGAGAGCAACAGCTAGCTGCAGCAACATATTCGGCCTCAGCCGTCGATTGTGCAACACTAGACTGTTTGCGGGAAGACCAGCAAACCAGAGAAGTACCTAGAAAATGACAAGTACCAGAGGTACTCTTCCTATCAATTCTACACCCAGCAAAATCCGCATCTGAATAACCTCGAAGACATAAAGATGAAGACGATGAATACCATATGCCAAATTCAAGGGTGTGTTTGAGATACCTTAAGATGCGCTTTACCGCTTGGCGGTGCGAAGCTCGTGGTGAAGCCTGAAAACGAGCGCACAGACATACTGCGAAGTGTATGTCCGGCCTCGTGGCAGTCAAGTAGAGGAGGGAGCCGATCATGCTCCGGAACTCCTTCTGATCTACGGCTTCTCCATCTTCGTCAGGGTCCAATGCTACAGATGTAGCCATTGGAGTGGCGAGGGGCTTCGCATCGGACATGTCGAACTTCTTGAGCAGGTCCTTGGTGTACTTTGTCTGGTGGACAAAAGTACCTTGTTTGCTTTGCTTGATTTGCAAACCAAGGAAAAAGGTGAGTTCACCCATCATCGACATTTCAAACTCCCTGCTCATGGTATCTGCAAACTCGGCAACCAAAGCATGAGAAGAGCCACCAAAGATGATATCATCCACATAAATCTGCACTAGGAGGAAATCTTTGCCATGCTTGAGAGTAAACAGTGTTTTATCAACAGAGCCCATTAAATACCCTCGCTCAAGCAGAAAAGACTTAAGTCTATCATACCACGCCCGAGGGGCCTGCTTGAGTCCATAAAGAGCCTTATGAAGTTTAAGGACTTTATGTGGGTACTTGGGGTTTTCAAAACCAGGGGGTTGTTTTACATAAACATCTTCACCTATGAAGCCATTAAGAAAAGCACTTTTGACATCCATTTGATAGAGTTTGAATCCCCGGGATGTCGCAAAGGCAAGCAAAATCCTAATGGCCTCAAGGCGAGCAACAGGTGCAAAAGTTTCAGTAAAATCAATCCCTTCTAGTTGAGAAAAGCCCTGAGCTACAAGTCTAGCCTTATTTCTAACAATTGTCCCATCCTCCCCTTGTTTATTTTTAAAAATCCATTTTGTTCCAATGAAATGAACATTTGGTGGAGGATCAACTAAGGTCCAGACTTGGTTTCTTTCAAAATTCTCAAGCTCTTCATGCATGGCATTGATCCAACTAGAATCAGAAAGTGCATGACTAACATCTAAAGTCTCGAAAGAAGCAACAAAAGCAGCATCAGTGAAATGGGCATGAGAGCGTGTTACCCTTTGATCAAGCTCACCAATGATCTGCTCGGGAGGGTGCATCCTTTGGACATGATGTGGAGCCTCGCGGCGAGATGCAGTCTCCCCCTCAACTTGTGCGTTGGAGTGGTCCAAGATGACCGATGTTGAGGTAGTCGCTTCGGGACCTTGTGCCGAAGTAGTTGAAGCGGGGTCAGCTTCGGGGGTTGAAGTCGAGGGTAGTAGGGGATCATCCTCGGATTCTCCGGGATCTTCGTCTTCGAATAAGGTCTGTTCCATGTCGTGTTCATTTGCCTGTTCAAGAGCAGAACTAACAGAGGGGGTTGCTTCATCAAAAGTCACATCACATGACTCGATGACAGTGTTAGTTTCCAAGTTATAAACACGATAGGAATGACCATGAGTAGTATAACCCAAAAAGATCCCGTCAGAAGATCGCGACTCAAATTTATCCAAATTTCCACGCTTTAGGATGAAACAGCGACAGCCAAAAACTCGAAGATGAGTAACCTTGGGCTGTCTCCCAAAACGCAGCTCATAAGATGTCAAGTTTAAAATTGAGCGCAAGAAAATTCGGTTTGAGATGTAGCAAGCAGTGTTCATGGCTTCAGCCCAGAATTTTCTAGGAGTCCTATGCTCATCAAGCATCGTCCTAGCCATCTCAACCAAAGTGCGGTTTTTCCTCTCAACAACACCGTTCTGTTGAGGAACCTGCGGAGCAGAGAATTGATGTTCTATGCCATGCTCCATGCAAAAGTCAACAAAGAGACTATTTTTGAACTCGGTGCCATTATCGCTTCGAATGAATTTCAATGCACCTGGGAGTTCAGTGAAAAGTCTCAAAGCCAAGCTCCGAAAGTGTGAAAACACTTCATCCTTGCTGGCAAGAAAGAAGACCCAAGAGTAGCGAGAGTAATCGTCGACAATAACTAAAACATACCACTTGCCGCCTAAGGAACTAACCCGAGAAGGACCTACAGTGTCCATATGGAGAAGTTCTCCGGGCTGTTCAGTCATCACTGTGGTGACTGGCGAATGCGAAGCGGATATCATTTTTCCATGTCGACAAGGAGCGCAAACTAAATTCTTCTCAAACTTGAGCTTGGGCAATCCTCGGATCAGACCTAGGGCGCTCAGACGAGTGAGCAACTCAAAGCTCATATGCCCTAGTCTCCTATGCCACTTCCAAAGCTCAGAAGTCGAATGTGCAACAAGACAATGAGAAGATCCAGACGACTCTGAAAAATCAGCTCCAAAAACTCTCCCAACCCTAAAGATCTTACACATTACAACGCCATCAGAATTGAGCACTTGCGAAGTATCGCGATGAAATCGCACTTCGAAGCCCTCATCAAGCAACTGAGATACAGACAGTAAATTGTATCCCAGGTTCTCAACCAAAGCAACATCTTTGAGAGTGAAGTTTGCGTTAATTCTTACCACACCTTTACCTTTCACTCTACTCCTTCGATTGTTTCCGAAGGTGATGTGTTCCCTTTGCTTGGTTGTGGTGAGGCTGGAGAACCAATTTGCATCTCCGGTCATGTGGCGCGAAAAACCGGAGTCCATGATCCACGTGCCCTCCAAGCCTCGACCTGTCGCCTACACATGATAGAAACGTCTCGATCGCTCAGTGCTGGGGTGAGTAAAATAATGACGAGGCATCCAGCACTGAGTGACACGAGTAGTAGGCACAGTAAAAGCAGACGGTCTACGCACATGAAAATTAGAATGATGCAAAGTGCGAGGTCTACCTACATGCGAAGAACGCAAAGCATGATGAGGTCTCCTACTCTGACGAGGTACAAAGCTACTCCCCCGAGGTCTACCACCATATGGAACATGGTGAACACCTCGAGGAGCAAAACCTCTCCGAGAAGCACGAGGAGCCTCGAAAACAGGACGAGAGTAAAACTCAGACTCATGCATACCTAAAGATGGGTAATGCATGTCCTGATAGCTCATCGCCTGAGCACGTCGCTCATCCTTGATGCGACGGAAACAGAAACCAATCAAATGACCCGCCCTCTGACAATAAGAACAGTGAAACACTCTCCTGGGGGCACTCTCATGGGTCATAGGAGCAACTCTCACAGGCTCCTTGGTTTTCTTCTGAGTGGCTTTCTTGGGAGGATTTTTTTTGATAGGAGGAGTGGTTTTCTTTGGTGAATGGGTAGGCCTTTTGGCTGATGGGGTGTCAAACAGAGCTCTCTCTTTCTCTAGGGTGGTGGGAGAGGTAAAAACAGTTTTGGTCTTACTGTCTGAAGCTATTCTCTCAAAACCCAAACCTAGAGCTACCCCTGCTCTGTCAGCACACAACTTGGTTTTGGCCAAGAGCAAATCCATCCTACCCTTTCCCTCAGTGCATTTGTTCACCACAGAAAGAAGATATTCATTTTCTGACATGAGGTTTTCAGCTCGCTCTCTGACAGTGCCTAGCTGGTCCTTAAGGGTGATGCAAGTGTCACAAACAGGTTGCACATCCTTAGAACTACCGGCCCTCTCCAATCTAGCCTCCAAATCATGAACATGCTTATCGCGTAAAGAAATGCTATCGCGTAATAAAGAGCAGTTCATGCAATCAATAATATCATGAGGTCTAGAATCCACCTCCAAAAGCTGCTTCTGTGCAGTCTCAAGCTCAGAGAGAGTTTGAGCATGTACAGAACGCAACTGAGCAAGCTCACTCATGACAACAGAACATGATTCACATTCAGCATCATTAAATTTAGACTTAAGCATGGCATATTCAGTAGATACATTTTCTAGCCTAAGTCTAAGGTCTTTTCTTTCTCTAGCGGCTTGCACAAGTAATCTATCCTGACCTAGCACAACTTCATTTAGCTCATCTACTTTAATTAGAAGCTGGTCAGATGATAGGTTTACCTCAGATGAGTCAAGCTCATCGCCGCTGTGATCGCTGTCGGCCATGAAGCAAAGGCCGGTGAAGTCACGTCCCTTCTTGTCCTTCTTGTCCTCCTTCCTTGGGGACTCCTCCTCCTCAGAGCTCGACTCCTCAGTTGAGGATGTGTCGATGTCGCTGAGAGCAGCAACAAAAGCTCTGGAAGCGGCCTTGGCTACTTTCTTAGCCATCTTGCCGCGCTTGCCCTTCACAAAGGGCTTCCTCTCTTTTTGTGGAATTTGGGGCGGTCACTCTCTTCTCTCTTCTTGACCTTGGGGCAATTGGCCTTGATGTGAGAGGTGTCGCCACATTCATAGCAGCCACTAAAACCACTTCTCCGCTGATCCCGTCTCTCATGATGAAAGCGGGTGAACCTCCGGGCAATGAGAGCAAGCTCATCATCAGCTAGAGTATCCACCTGCTCCTTTGTGACGGAGACCAGGGAGGACAAAGCAAAACCATCTGCAAGAACACAAGTGCCTGATGTGCTTGGTTCTGCAGTGGTGCCACGGCTAGTGCTAGAAACCAATGCCAATGGCTGTGGCAAAGAGCTTCTGTGCACTGCAAGAGATGCCTTGGCAATCTCTGTGGACTTCAGCTTGCTAAAGAGTTCATCACAGGTTAGAGTGTCATAGCCTGTGGACTCCTCAATGCTGGATATCTTCACCTCCCATATGCTACGGTCAAGAGCATAGAGAAGCTTGATAGCCCTATCATGATCACTGTAAGCAAGCGTCCCGTTGGATCGCAAGTTACTCACTATTGCGTCAAAACGAGAAAACATGGCATCTACAGATTCACCAGGTGCCTGCACAAACAGCTGATACTGTTGATTGTAGGTGCTTTGGCGCCTGGCCTTGATCTGAGCAGAGCCCTCATGAAAGACAGTGAGTGTTGTCCAAATCTCCCTAGCAGTCCTAAGGTGCTGCACCCTATCAAACTCACTCCGACTCAGACCAATGAACAGTATGTTCCTTGCCTTCGAGTTGGCAATGTACTGATCTTTTTCGGTTTGAGTGGTGCGGGTATCAGGGATGGAGTATTGTGAGTCCACAATCTCCCAAATTGCATTTCCTTGGCTTAACAAGTAAGCCTCCATGCGCACCTTCCAGTATGCAAAATCTGTCCCATCGAACAGAGGAATTTTACTGCCTCTATCCATGTCGCCAATAGATCACAAAACCGGTTAAGGTCAACTGGTGATCTTAACCCGCTCTGATACCAATTGTTGGACCGGAAACGGCGACCAGAGGGGGGGTGAATGGGAGCTTTTAAAATTTCGGGCTAAAAACTTAGCCTTCGGTTCTGTTCTGTCTTCTGCGGAACAGGCTTCGAACACTACCTTCGAAGGTCTGGTTCGGAGGTACTTCGACACCTTCGAACACAGGCTTCGGAGGAGCAACAGTTCGAAGCCAAGAAGACTCCGCTCCACTAACAACCCTCGAAAACCAACTCTGCTAAGTCAGTGCAGGCTCCGCACACAGGGTCCTTCGAGCAGACTTCGCACTTCACCCTTCGCAAGAGTGGACAGCCCTCTGAGGACTTCGACCAAGTACTTAGCGACAGCAACTAGTGCTGGGCTTCGTACGCGAAGGTCTACACGCACATAAAACGGACTACGCTAAGGGCTTCGACACAGGAAGCAAAACGGGAAACAACCAGGGCTTCGCTAGTAATCAGTGAGGTCTTGCCTCGTGTTACACAGAGCGACAGCACACTGAAAAGCACACTTCGCGAGAAAAACACCCTTCGCCAAGACAGGCTTCGGTGAGCTAAAGACTAGCGAGGTATGCAACGCGAGTTCAAGCAAAAGTACACAGAAACAGGGCTTCGCCGCTTGAACAAGGAACACTGAAATAAATTGAACTCAGAATGAATACAGTGAGGTCTGTGTACCGGAGCTCAACAGTAAATGCTCAAAGTGTTAAATGTTACCTACCGAGCCCCCATATTTATAGCCCACGGCTTCATCCTAAGGAAGTGACTACTTTACCCCTAGGGTTTACATTCATTTTGTCTCTTCAGAACTAAGGGGTACAAAAGGTAGTCCACCTTTATTTTTGGAGGCTTCTCTGTCAGCTGCAGAGGGGACAGTGTCAGCCTTTTTCAGAACAGACAGTGTCAGCCTTTACAGAGTTGACTTCTGGAACCTCCCTTCGCACCGGAGGGTGCGGTAGCTTCGGCGAGAAGCCTGCAGCCTGTTGGCCTTCGCTCCGCCGAAGAAGTCCTTCGATACAATGACGGTTTTGAGCCGAAGCCATCAAAGCCCCTTGGGTCTTCGCACCACCACCTTCGGAGTGGACCTCCACGGCTTCGCAGCTACTCCGAGCTCAACCACCGTTCGTTCGTGTACCGAAGCCATGCATGGCCGAAGCACCACAAGTCAACCTCACTCCGAAGCCCCACCTTCGGAGTACCATCCTTCGAAGTCCCTCCTTCGTCCAAGGCCTCCGCATGAAGCATTCCATGAGCACTCCGTCGCAGTGCCTCTCCCCGAGCACACTCCTCGACGAGCCTCACCCGGACCATGCCTTCGATGCGCCTCGACTTCTGAGACCTTCGTCGGGTAACCTTCGAGTGTCTCCATCCGGAGCACACTTCGAACACCTTGCCTCCGCAGAGGACTTGATCCACCAACTCCGAAGTCACTCCATTCGGAGTACCTTCGAAGTGCCTCACCTCCGAGGACTTTGTCTCGGAGTACCTTCAGCCGGAGCCACCCTCCGCACTCTCTGCCTTCACCTGGCACGCCTCGACCCGAGGACTGACCCGGACCACCTTCGCAGCCACCGTGACGGAGCTCCCCGCTCCCCTGGCATCAAGCCTCCCGCTTGACCCAGGTTCACCCGGCTCGAACCTTGTCCGTCGCCTCCGAAGTCCCTGCGCACCACCGACAAGCAAACAAGTGTATCCAGTACTCCGGAGACCTCTCCGGGTTAGCAACCTCCGGTACACACTCCGGTGTACCGCCCAAAGTACCGAAGCCTTCGGTACGAACCCAGTCATCGCGTACTGTCGGACCCCTCCGACGAGCACACTCCGCTGCACAGCTGCAGCAAGCAAACACCGAACACCCTTCGGTGAAACACCTCCGAAGCCCTTCCGGAGGTACCCTTCGAACAGAGGGTAAAATTCAGTCAATCACTCATCACAAAACACCGAAACCAACCCTTGGTTTCTCACTAACAATATATATAATATTATGTGATGTATTACTATTATAATTATATTAAATTTGTATTGTTGGAACTACTTACTTTGCAAAGGTAGTGTGGCTGGATGAATCGGATTAAACTTTACTGTAGTGTGTTCTGAAGTCTCTAAACATCCTATCGTCAAGTAGAACAAATATTAGTGTAATTCATCACTATATCTTTATGAATTATAAAATGGGTTAGGACTGAATTATTGTGCTTCTTGTGAAGTGGAAGCATGGTTTCTAAAACAATGTGGTTGTTACGATGAGCTTCTGTCCATTCGGACATGTGATTAGTGAGGCAGTCACCTCAAATTCCAACAACCATCATGTTCAAGCTAAAAAAGATCAAATTTTCATTAGCTTTCGATTTGCAACAACAATGTGATTGTTTATGACGATACAAGTGGTTGTATCTAACTTATGAATTACCTAATGTCCATCAGTGTTATCTCCCTATATAGACCAACAATACGTTCCAATTTCCCCCAATAGACAACCACTCCAGCTATGTCTGTGCAAATAATCATATCACGCTATAAGTAAGACAACTATTTTTTTTGAAACTATGCGTCGCCGATTTAATTTACGAACGTACCCACAAACGTTTTATTCGAACGAATCCACGCGTCATGAAACGTCAATAGATATTTTGGATAGGGAGAGAATTGGATTGGAAGAATGTATGGCTCAACTATTATATTTCTTTGAAGAGAACCTTCATAGGCATGTGCAATGCTCCGATAATACAATGCCTCTTCAAGATTGGGTTGAAAATATAGACAGTGAATAGTATAACATTGTCCTTCATTTAGGAGAATGTTAAACCTATGAACATCCTCCTGCTCCCATGCAATGACTTCTATTTTAGCACCCTACGTACAATGTTAAGGTTTAGAATATGTCACATGTTAACTACTGCGTAAGATTTAGTCCAACGTATGTGCAACTTACAGTAATATCCATTAAAATAAATCGTTGTTTTTCTCCATATTCATCAGGGCGAAACTTAACATCTATTCTGATGACGACACTCCATGGATGGCCTATGTGCTGGAACTCTATCTCATCAAATTTCATAAACCTTAATAAAAAAATAAAATTTAGAACATCTTTCATCGTTGCAGCAAAATTGGTTTTAGTAATATATGCTCACCTAGGTACCACCTCATTACGAGTTGGACGGTCGGCGTAAGTTCTCTTTCGCATGCCAGCCATTTAATATATCTAAGAAATTCAACTATATTATAATGTTTTATTTTGCGGTATTTATTTGACAAACCAAATATAAACACATTATTTGACAAATAGAATAGAAACACATGTAAGAAGACAAGGAATTATTAAAGTACTTCTAAAAATTAGGGGAAAATCTTTAAAGAATTAAAAAGGGAAATATTAAATAAATAAACAGGATAATTCATCGAAAAAATCCCAAAAATTCAAAAAAAAATATAGAAAACGCAATTATGAAATATAGGAAATTATAAAAAAATCATGAAAATGCTCAAAAATTAAGAATAGTGGTACTGAACATGATGAAGTATACAAATGTTTCCAACATCTAATTTGCTTTATCTTAATTATGGGAATTTTTCTTATTTTGAGGCAATAATAAATAAAATAGTAAATGCTATTACAAAATTCTAGAAATTACAGAATACTCATGGAAATTCTCAAAACTTTCAGAGTAGTGGTAATGAATATGATGAATTATACAAAAATTATACAACATCTAAACTTGCTTTATCTTAATTTTGGGAATTTTTATATGTTCAAGGGAATAATAAAATAGAAAATGCTATTATTAACTTCTAACAATTAGAAATACTTATAGAAATGCTCAAAAGATTAAGAGTAATTGTACTGGACATGATGAATCATGTTAAAATTCTCTACATCCCTAAAGTTGTTTTATCTTAATTTTGGTAAATTTTGTAATTTTCCAGGGAATAATTAAATAGAAAAAAGGCAATTATTAAATTCTGTAAAATGGAAAATACTAATAGAAATACTGAAAAAATTAGGAGTAATTTTACTGAACATGATGAATCATACAAAATTCTCTAAATACCTAAATATGTTTTATCTTAATTTTGGTAAATTTTCTAATTTTCCAGGTAATAATTAAATAGAAAAAGTCAATTATTTAATTCTGTAAAATGGAAAATAATAATAGAAATGCTAAAACAATTAGGAGTAATTTTACTGAACATGATGAATCAAAAAAAATAATTCTCTAAATACCTAAATATGTTTTATCTTAATTTTGGTAAATTTTCTAATTTTTAAGGGAATAATTAAATAGAAAAAGGCAATTATTAAATTCTATAAAATGGAAAATACTAATAGAAATGCTAAAAAAATTAGGAGTAATTTTACTGAACATGATGAATCAAAAAAAATAATTCTCTAAATACCTAAATATGTTTTATCTTAATTTTGGGAATTTTTCTAATTTATAGGGAATAATTAAATTGAAAAGGCAATTATTAAATTCTGTAAAATGGAAAACATTTCTCAGCCCGAACAGTGAATCAGCCCAGCCCACAAGCGCGCGCCGCAAGCGAAAATAACCTAGGCCCAGGCCAAGATTTACGCGCGACCCCGCACGTGAAACCTGGGCCTGGGCCTGGAATTCGTGCTCCTGCCTGGGCCGAATCACAGCCGGATCAACGCTGGCCGTCGGATTTGATCCGATGGCCACACGTTGATCTCGGCGGTATAAATAGGGATCGGGCGCTGGGAACCCTAACCCTAATCAGTTCTACGCGCACGCGGGGTGAGCGAGCGGCGGGGCGGCCGAGCGAGCATGCGGCGGAGAGTGCGGCGGCGGCGAGCCCTGCCCACCGGCTTCCTCGCCGGAGTCCTCCGCTCACCCGAGGGTGAGCAAGGGTCCGTCGATGTAGCCCACGGCGGAGAGAGCGGGAGCGAGAGCGGCGGCAGCGAGCCCGGCCCGCTGGCTTCCTCGCCGGAGTCCTCCGCTCACCCGAGGGTGAGCGAGGGTCCGTCGAAGTAGCCCGCAGCGGAGCGAGCGCTCGGTCGAGCGAGCGAGCGGCGGTGAGCGGCAGCGAGCGGAGGTTAGGGTTAGGGTTTAACCCTAATCCTCGGTTTTTTTCGATCTGATTTCATTGATTTGATCTGATTTGATTTGATTTCATTTGATCTGAAGATTGTATGCTTGAACATGGGGGCGTAGGGAACATACCTACCAAACCCTATTGCGTGTATGAGCAGTGGCTTGTCCGAGCAGTGGGAGAGAGCAGAGGGGAAAGAGCAGAGGTAGAGCGTGTCTGAACGGAGGTGAGGGTTCTGGTTTATTAAGAGGGGGCGCACGGGACTTGGTCGAGGGTGATAGAGCTCGGTCAAGATGACGGTTAATGGCGATTTTAGGGTTCGAGCTGGTAGGCTTAGGGTGGACTGAGCTGGGGTAAGCGCTACGCGTGGGAGAGGGATTCCCGATCGACTCCCTAGCACACACGCCGACGACTTGGTCTAGGCGGTTGCGCTGCGCACGGCTGCGCGCGGACTGTTGGCGCGCTGCGCGCGGACGGGAGGGAGCACGACGGCCGAGCGAGGCGGCGTGCAGGCTTATTGGGTCGGTATGGTTGCTGTGCTGGGCCAAAAATCTGCTGCGCGGGGAGGGAGGCGTGATGCTTGGGGAGGGAGGCGCGCGAGCACTGCGGACGGACGAACAAGTCGCCGCTTTATAATAGTAGAGATTCGCCGCATGGGTGGTTATATGCAAATAGGGCACCTTTGTAATGCTAGTGTTTCGTTCAACTGTTTGTTGCTCACTAGTCCCTGCAAAAGTTGGAATTGTGAGAAGGGTGGAATTGTGTGAAGGGGAGAGAGGGAATGGGGTGGGCGCACGAGACGGTGACCATGGAGGAGTTGCTCGGCCTGGTGCGGGGCTTTGTGGACGTCTTCGTCCTCGCCGGCGGCCGCGCCACATCCGGCGTCGCTGCCACCTGGCGCTCCGGTGACGTTAAGAAGGCCCTCCAGTGGGCCCTCTTCTTCGAGGAGGTACCCGCGATCTCTCTTGCTGGAACGGCACTGCGGTCTAGGTTTGCGTCATGCCCCCCTTAGACGCCACGATTCTCTCAGCCTCTCGGGGAAGACCGTGTATCTTGGATTTCCTTGTTCTCGATGGAGTCGATGCTACTTAGTGTGGAGGTTTTCCAACTTAATGCACGCATACTAGCCACCTGAAGAAATTCTGTGCTGTCTGCAACTTCTGAAGTGGTAGTGCCAATTAATGGGGGTGCTCGCTTGTTCCTGCATTGTCTTCAGGTTTTCAGGAATCTGCGTGACACTGGTCAATATGGTGATTCTGCAAGCGAGCTTGATGCCTCACTCGTTCAGCTCACTTCAAGTCCGGATTTCCCCAAGGTACTTTTTAAAAGCTGTAGCTTGTTTGCGTCCATTCTGATTATGCAAGTCCTGATATTCTACCCTGTGTCATGCAGGGAATTGAGGATATCCGGTCAAAGACACTTTCAACCGCAAGGGAGTTCGTTGTGAAACATTTTTTGAAAACAACGAGTGCAGAGAATTTAGGTTCTGTTCTTGAAGCAGTTATTGAGATGGATATTGATGGCATTTGTGCTAGCGTTGAATGTGATGTGTGGCAAGATTATGCACAGTTAATATTGGATACAAATTTGTCTAGTTTGGTGCAAACGAAGAATGCATGTGATGTTGGATGTCCCACTAGCTCTGATGAACTTAGTGAAGAACCCTTGTTTATGGGTAATTCAAAGATTCTACTCAAAGAACTACTGAAGAAACTAGATTCAGCATCATGTATTTCTTTGGCAGAGAGAGGGTTGAACATACTTCTAAAAAGCACAAAAAAGAACAGCTTTGATGATGCAGGGAGCACATCATGCACCTCAGCAACTGCTAAGTACATAGTTCCTCAAACACCCACATTCTAATATATATATATATATATATATATATATATATATGTCCATTTTTAGACCATAGCATGGTCCACTTTGAACTCACCCAAAAGAATTATTAACACAGGAAAACACAAATCGTCGACAAGTTTATCCTGTGGAAGCAATGGAGAGCAAAGTGTTTGTCATACTTGCTCGATCAGCGTACAATTCGGATTTTGTCTGGAACTAATTTAATCTTTAATGCTCCCAAGGAGCAATGGACGGGAATGTTTGAACTGCTAAAAGTTTCTGCAGATTCTTGTCAAAGTGGTCTTGTTGAGATCATGGTACCTATTTGTAATTTGCCTTTGCTCATTAACTTTATCTATACTCTCATTATCAAATGCTGTCATATCAACATATTGTGTTGTATTTATAGGAACTATGCTTGTTGGGTTTGGTTTCAAGGAGATGGAACTCATTGATAGAAAGTTTCATGTCACATACTTTTAGTTTCTTTCCTATGTCCAAGCAGTATGCTGATCTTCACCAGTTGCTTCAGGGAACAACTCAGGATGAATGCCAAGACAAGCTTCTTGCTTTCAAGGTCTTTTATTTTTATGTTATGCCTTGTTGATGGATTTTGTTGATTTTTTTCATCTGTTGGACTTGGGAGCATTAGATTAGTTTCAGTTCAATCTTTTTGAAATCAAGGAATCATGCCCTTGTAAAACAAATGAATACATGTAGAAGCTTAGGAACAGCTAAAAGGTACACATGAACAATGGGTACTATCAAGTGTCATTTGTGCTCACTATTACCTCCCTTTTTGCATTGGGCGTGAATTGTTCAAGTCATTTTATTTGCTCAAATCTGTTAATCTCTTGTCTCTAAATAAAGTAATATCTTCAACCGAACCTTTTGAACTCCAAGTCTTCAACAGGAGATTGAGATCCTTGAGTATGCAAGGAAGTCATTAGAGAGTAAACCATACATAGTATGGCTTTTGCCTCCAGTTCTTACCGCTGCAGCAATGGCGCCATGGTGAGCTGCTTGCTCTTCACCTTATGGTATGGCCTGATTTGTGGCATCATTATTATGGTAATTTAATGTTTGTAATGGATCTTACAGGTCAAGATTGTTTAAGATATACATTGTTGAAATAGATAAGCAATTTGGTGAAGCTGCTTTCACAAACCGGTATGTTCCTGACAGCAAAGTCTATGTTAGCTATGTTACATTGCAAATTCTGATACTAGTTACTTCACAGAAAATGTAATTGCATCGGAAATGGAATAGACCAGCATAAAAACTGTAAGTGATTTGGTAACTGTAACTTAAAACTTCCCCCCTTTTCAAACTTCAAATGGAAAACGTTCATATGTTTCCAAACACACTTTTTTTAATTCGTTCTAGGTGATATTGCTGAAAGGATCCAATGTCTCTACGCATTCCATGTTCAAAGAAATGAACTAACAATTCAGTAGTGGCAGTAGTCATGGGGCACAATTCAAGACAGTGCAGGAGGTTTGCAGTAAGCACCGCAATTTCACAGTAATTGATTTTCCAAGTTGACTGTATTAATGATTTGCATGTATGATGATAGTAATTTGTTCAACACCAAACAGAAGCATATCATTATGATAAACCTTTTTGCGTGATGGAAATTTTTACTAGATGAGACATTGATTGACAGTCTATATGCAGATTGTAAAACTGGTGATTGAAAAGGTTTTTGCTCCTCTCTGTTTGCCTTTTAAGTTGACAATTACAAGCTATGATGTATAAACTAATCAAGTTGCTTATTATTCTGGCCATGTTACTTTGGGCTATCTATCTGTGTCATGTTTATCCTCTCTTTTGTTTGATTTTTCTGAACAATGAAACTGAAGTCTTATGAGTGATTTGTTCAAGAGTTGTGGTTTTACTAGTGATAACTGACTGCAAACCAAGCGTTGCTTGTTTGACTTTTGTTTTGTCAATTACTTTTTCCTCTTAGTGCATCTGGACTCCACCTGCACCAGATCAGAACCCCAAAACTCAATTAACAAACTTTTGTGCTAACTTTCACACTTCTATCCCTGCTGTTCAACATTCATGGTTTTCGATAATGGTAAAAGATATGTATTATTTAGAATGAGACGTTGTGGGACAATTTTTCAGTGCAAGCTTCTGTTACATGCCAATTGGGTTTGTCAACTCCGAGGCGCCTAGTAGACATAAAAATACTCCTAGATGGCGAGCTCATCAATTGGATTATTTATTTATTTTATGGATTATTGCTTCATCCACACAGTTAATTCACCAAGCATAAAAGCACATGTGGTCCCATTGACAAAATAAAATGGAGACAATTTTAAAGTAGTAGCAGAGTTAAGTGGTTATACAAAATTACATACATTTGGCAGATTAAGTGCCCTTCTAGAACCATAACCCTACCCACCAAGATACATGCAACAAATCAGTTTCTTAGAGCATAAGACGGTCATCAAGTTTCAGACCTTTGCTTTAAAATTTAATCTCATTTCATCTTTGATTTCATTATGGGAAAAAGAAGGTAAGTAGCGTCAAAGAGTTCAATTAATCTGCTGTCATGTGCAGTAGCCAAGATGTTACGTGAATGATAATTTCTTCTGGAACATATGACTGAATTAGCCCATAGCCTAATTGGCGTGGTGGCCTCTACACCGGTAAGGTAGGTCTCTAACCTGGCCTAATTTAATCTAATTCTCTCTTGATTAATTCTTTTCTTATCTTCCTAATTTTTAGGACAAACCGATTTAACTGTAATTGAACTCTTAACCCTAAACCTACCCTAATTCTAATAGTCCTGAGTAGGTATTGTTCATGTGAACAATACCATTTGGGTATTATTCACGGTCTCATCGGTATTGTTCACATGTTAGGACTGGCTCAAAACCATAGCCCATGACATCTACACCCTTATTTTTGAACTATCTGTCCTCAAGCTGCTAAATGACATTAAACCTAACATGACATTAAAACTAACTCGATACCTAACACGAATATGACTCAAGCCTTTTATATCTCGACTTGAGGTAGACTCCATCCCATCTCTTGTAGAGATAGGACAACTCCAACCCATGGTCTAGCTTGCCTGCACATGACATCTCCCCTACCATCAAAGAGCAACTTGTCCTCGAGTTGGATAGCGTGGTATCGCCGCACGTACTCGTCGTGGGGGACTCTTGATGAGGGTGTCACACAGTGATCTACTCGACCTTGTCATGTCTGGTTCAATGCACAATTCTCCTAGAATTTCTTAGAAATAGAGGCTTGTACTGCTTGTACCTTATCTTATGGACCGTCCAATGCATTGACGCCATCGTCTGGTGTAGAAGATGGTGACATGATAGACGAGGACAAATCCAAGCAATCTAAAATTTGTGGCGATGGCTCTTGCAACAGTGTTTCAATTAGCAGCAGCACGACAATGGCGGCCCTACAGTTGCTCGACGGCGGTAGTCTATGTGGCGACAGTGTCGGTGAAGAGGCAACAAGTGGGGCAGAATCATTGGTGCAGACAAACAGGGGTGGGTCGGAAGGAGGTGGCATAGGCATCCCATGGCGAGGGCTGCCTTGACTCCCCACGCGCGATGTCCTAGCCGACAACACCACACCCGGGTCCTAATCATGTTGACATTGGATATAATCCATCTGTTGATTGAATGTCTCCCGAAATGCATTTAAGTCACGATGGATGTGCCACATCTCTTGGAGAGACTGCCGGAGGAGGTACCCTACTAATGGTGACATGGCGGCCGAACCGTCAGTAGCCATCATCGACGGACAATGAGAGCGCCTGAGGAAAGTTGGATCTGATACCAAATGGTATTATATTGAATGTCGTAACTATGGCTGGCAAGAGGATGAGGGTGCGTTATCCCTCGACTCTCTACATCGTGATGGCGATATACCAAGTTTATATCAAAGCGAAGGGCGTAATCATGACTGGTGGGAGGATGAGGCTGTGTTGACCCTCGACTCCCTGGTACCATGACGACCGCGTGGTAGATTGGGCAGCGAGAGCGCCATAGGAAAGTGAGCTCTGATACCAAATTGTTGTGTGCAACAACCAAGTTGTCACATGCATGATAATTTCTAGAATCTAGCCTAATTTAATCTAATTATTTCTTGGCTAATTCTTTTCTTAACTTCCTAACTACAAACTATGAACCTCTTTATAGATGTCTGGGGTCCCCTTATTTTTAGGAGAAACCGACTCTAACTGCAATTGGAATCTTAACCATAAACCTACCATAATTCTAATAGTCTTAGGTGGGTACTGCTCATGTGAACGTGGGTACTGTTCACGGGCCCTTGGGTACTGTTCATGGTTTTGACCTGACCAAAATAACATAATCCTTTAGCAACACTAAATCCTCAGCAAATTACTTTTTTCTATTGCCTCTTTTGTCTTATATCTCTCTAAGTTTGTGTCTTATTGTTTGGTTGAATTACAACCTTCCATGTTTAGACCTTGTATATATAGATAGATAGATAGATAGATAAGATCATTGTAATCTTCAACATTTATTCCTAGATGATATATAAATAAAGGGCATGCTCACCCAAGTGTGGTGTGGCTCATTCTCTTGAATTCTTCTCACTTCTACATGGTATCAGAACACTAGTTGATCCTCTCCCTGCTCTCCCAACTATGGTCATGCCAACTTCCTCCACGCTTGCCTTTGATATGAGTGCTTCTCAAAAGGCCACTGCTGAACCTCTCTCTGGTGCCATTGGTCTCTCCTCTTCTCGTGCTTTGTTGTCGGTTCAACTCAACCTCTCCGTAGCAAACTTCACCAAGTGGAACATCTTCATGGCGCTCCTAAGTGGACATGGTCTTCTCCACCACATCGATGGCTCTGCTGCCCCCACTCCCGATGATGCTATTTGGGCATTTGATGATTACGTCATACTTTCTATCATGTATGGGTCCATTTATGCTAACGTCCTCAATATCATACTCGATAAACAGCAAATCACTTGACAACTTTGGGTCACTGCTAAAACCTTTTTTGTGGCAACAAAGGTCATACCATCATTCTCCTGAACGAGTTCCATGGGCTCCAATAGTGTGACCTCACCATCACCGCCTACTTCAAAGAACAGAAGCATCTAGCAGATGCTCTTCGTGACGCCAATGCCCCTATCTATTATCGCATGTTGGTGCTAAATGTGTTGCATGGCCTCAGCAAAACCATAGCTCATGCTACCACAGTGTTGCCATGACATACCCCCTTGAATCCTTTGTCGAGGCTCAGACCTCTCTTCTCAAGGAAGAGATGCGTCTTGGCGCTGCAGCAAAAGCCGAAGCCACCTGTACTCTTCTCACCACTGTAACCAAACAGTCATGTCTAGGAACGACTTGCGCTAGCTCTTCCTCATCATCCAAGCCCAAGAAGACATGAAAGAAAAAGGACAGCTCCAATAGCAACAACATGAGCGGTAAATATCGTCCTCCACCACAATCAAGACCATGGATCTGCTAATATCCTAGTCATGGGTAGTGGCAGCCCAACTTTGGTTAGTCGATGCCCCCCAACTACCTCTAGTCATGTTGGCCCTGGGCCCTAGACTGTTGGGATCCTACCCTCCTCAGATGAGGTGTTTGTCACGACGACAACACCTCCATTTCAAACCCAGTCCCCTACAACAACCTCTCCTGCATGGGACAGTACAGACCTCATTTCAGTGATAAACAACCTCCAACTTAGCAATGGTGTTGGGTAGTGGACTTAGGTGTTTCTGTCCACATAACGTTCGATGGTGGTGCTGATGCCAAGATTTGGTAAAGCCTAGGGCCTACCAAGGATGTCGTACAGTCAATGAAAATCAAAAAGAGTCCAGTCAAAGGTGGTCAAAGAAGCTCGTCCATTACAACATGATGGGATATGGAGCTGATGATGAGAAGATGAATAGTTCTCCATTAACAATCTAGTTTCTAATCAAAACTGACTAGAATCCTGCAACCACTACACTACGGCTCCATTGGTTATTGATTTGCACTAAGGTGCGATGGATGGCCCGATCTTCCAATAGGTATGATTGAGGTGATGAGTGGATGTTCATGTTTTAAGGCTTTCGATCAATAATCGAACCCTTGCAATCGCTAGACCCTCTCATCTAGTTGTTATCAACCAGGTTTACACGTAGTCTACCTCACCACGAAGGTTTTGATCCTACAAATCAATTGTATAACTTTGCAAGAACAAGGTAAACACAATCTATATTGCTGATATTAATCTGAAGAACTCAAAGTTTGGGGTTTCACAAACCATTCTATGATGAAACTGCGACGACAGAATAATCTAAGCAAAACCATACCCTAACAATGATGGAGGGTGTCTATTTATAGTGTTACAGACATAGGGTGCGATTTAAGTCATGAGTCATGCTCTAGAATCATGGGCCGTGCCCTAAAAGGACTCAAACTTAAATAGACTCGAAGACCCTAACAAGACTCTGACTCAACTTAGTCTAGAGTTTGTCTCCCGATTTGTGGTGTCGTAGTTAGCGATCGACTAATAGTGGTCAACAGTCGACCGATGGTGGTCGATGGTCGATGGTTGGTTGATGGTGGTCGGTGGTCGATGGTTGGTTGATGGTGGTCGATGGTCGGCCCATGGTGGTCGTATTCAGCTATCGGTCGATCCGACATCTTTTTTCCCATGTTCCTAAGTATAATACAATAATAACCAGAACATAGTAATATTCCATTCATATGGGAATTGGTTTGAGTAGCGAGGAGCGAATTCACCTGAAAATTAAGTTGATGAACTCGAGCATGAGTCATCGGTCCTCAGTAGTCAGGTGTGGATGTATCTTTAGCAGTGATGTCCTTATCATCCTATCCTTCTTGACTTGGAGTCTACCTCGACTCACCATCAATCTCTTTTCCCAAGTAGCGTTTCAAAACGATGACATTAAAAATCACTAACACCATAATCTGCAGGCATTTCCATCTTGTATGCATTATCATTTATCTTTGCAAGTACTTTAATAGGTCCAACAGCTCAAGGCATCAACTTAGATTTACGTAAGGAAATATATCTTTTCGAAAATGTAATCATATCAAATCTCTTGTTTCAAAAATAACCTATTTTCTACCCTAGATACCAAACATTTGATATTTCACATTCATACGTTCTATATGATCGTTAGTTGTTTGATGCAATTGAAGAACAAATTCAGCATGTGTTTTAGCATCACAATTCAACTTCTTGGTAGATGGTAAAGGTAATAAATCAATAGGAGCGTGAGGGTTAAAACCATATAACACCTGGAATGGACTTAGCTGTGTGGTAGAATGTAGTGATCGGTTGTAGGCGAACTCTACATGAGGTAGACACTATTCCCACATCTTCAAATTGGTATTCAACACAGTTCTCTGCATTATGGACAAGGTACGGTTCACCACTTCGGTTTGACCATCAGTTTGGGGATGACATGTGGTTGAAAACAGTAGCTTGGTTCTGAATTCCTACCATAATATCCTCTAGAAATGACTTAGAAACTTCATGTCTCGATCAGAAACAATTGTGCGTGGTACATCGTGAAGGCGAACGACTTCCCTGAAAAACAAATCAACAACTATTGTAGCATCGTCGCTCTTGTGACAAGGAATAAAATGTGCCATCATACAACCTACCCATCTTAGTTCGAGGTAATCCTAAAATAAAATCCATAGAAATATCTTCCAAAGGGAGACTAGGAATAGGTAAAGGCTTGTAAAGACCATGTGGATTAAGGTTGGACTTAGCTTTATTGCATATGATGCATTGAGCCACATAGCGCTCCACATCACGTCTTAGCCTTGGCCAAAAGAAATGAATGGTTGGCACATCCTCTGTTTTCTTCACTCCAAAATGCTCCATCAACCCTCCACCATGTGCTTCCTGCAAAAATAAAAGACAAACAAAGCTGGCAAGAATACACAACTTGTTAGCACGATATAGCAATCCATCATTCAAAATGTATTTGTTGCAAGTCCTTCCTTCTCGGCAATGTGCAAATGGTTCTTTAAAATCAAGGTCAGTAGCATATAACTCTTTTATTGTCTCTAATCCAAAAATCTTATGATCAAGCTAAGACAACATGGTGTATCATCGATACAAAGCATCAATAATTACATTATCCTTACCCTTCTTATGCTTAATGATGTAAGGGAAAGATTCAATGAATTCTACCCATTTGGCATGTCATTTGTTCAGATTGGCTTGACTTCTAATGTGTTTCAAAGATTCATAATCTGAATGAATAATAAATTCTTTCGTCCATAAGTAGTGTTACCATGTCGCTAAAGACTGAACTAAAGCATACATTTCCTTATCATAAGTGCAATAATTCAAGCTAGGACCAGACAACTTCTCACTAAAATAGGCGATCATCTCACCTTCTTGTATCAAAACTCCCCCGATCCCAATCCCACTAGCATCACATTCAAGTTCAAAAACCTTACCAAAACCAAGAAGTTGGAGTAGTAGTGCATGGGTCAGCGTCTTCTTCAGTAGGTTGAAGTTATCTTCATGTGCTTGCTCCCATTGACAAGGAATGTCTTTCTTTGTGAGTTCATTAATTGGGGCAGCAATAATACTGAAATATCGCACAAACCTTAGGTAGAATCCAACCAATCTGAGAAAACTCTTCACTTGTGTAACCGTTTTAGGAGTCGACCAACTTTTGATTGCCTCTATCTTGGTTTCATTAACTTCAATCTGATCCTCGATTCCTCTCATCGGTGGAAATCCTGAGGGTACTTCAGTTGGAAATACATCCAAAAACTCATGCAAAAGGTTAGCAATAATAGGAGGTAAAGGGGTTAGGAAATTTGCAAATCAAAGCGTAATAGAGAGATTCACGAGTCACTAATTCAGAAATTTCAGATCGAGTAAATAGCATGGAAGCACCCTTTAACTTAACTTCATCTTTCTTGATGGGTGTTGCATTCTTTTCTTTTTTTGGATGGAAAAACTTCCTTAGGTACTTGCTGATTTTCAGATCTTGATTCACTCGATTTTCTTGCACGTTCAACATGTGCCATATCATCTTTCAAAATTTCAGCAGGGGTTATTGGTAGAAGTTCTATTTTTCTACCATTGTTGGTGAAAGCGTAGGTGTTAGTACTTCCACAATGCAAAGCATCCTTATCATACTGCCAAGGCCTACCTAAAAGTAACAAACATGCTTGCATAGGCATAACGTCGAAGCTTGCACTATCATGGTAATTCCCTACTGAAAATTGTATTCAGACAGTTTTACATACCTTCAACTTACCACAAGAATTAAACCATTGAATGGAGTATGGATGTGGATGGGGTTGAGTTGGTATGTTGAGCTTTTCAACCTAATTGGAGCTAGCAAGATTGCTACAACTTCCACTATCAATGACGACACACCATGCTCTTTCTTTGACAACGAACCGTGTTTGGAACAAGTTGTGGCATTGATGTTGTTTTGACGTCTCCACTTGCACACTCAGAACTCGTACCACAATGCTTAAGTATTGGCTGGTATCGGTAGTGCCGTTTTGCTCCATTTCATGCTTGTCGGGTGAGTCATCTTCTTCTCCATGATCTGCATGGTTAGTGGATGATACAAATTCATCTTCATTTTCACTAGCGCTAGTGTACTCACCACTTTCCGTAGCAATCATCAACCACTTGTTAGGGCTATATTATTGCACATACCTGATTCCCTTGCATTTGTAGCATTGAATGTTCCTTGTCTGGCTTGTGGAAACAACCAATAATGAACTCTGTGCATTAGTAAGTGCTTGGGTCGATTTATTCACATCAAAAACTTGTTTGGTCGGGGTCGGCACTATGGACCGCACCCGATTGGTGGATGGATTTGTACGCTGATAGGAAGTGGCCGATGAAGTCTTGGTGTATCCCAGGGAAGGCCTCAATGTAGTTGTACTCTTGAAATTGTTCTTGGACGCTTGTTGTCTTCCCTGTAGTTATTTCTCAGCCAACATAGCAAGATGAAACAATCTAGTAATGGAAATATATTCTTTATAATCAGCTATGTCCTGAATTTCTCGTCGTAACCCCCCATAAATTCGTGACATCTTATCCGCCTCATCTTCCTCTACCTCACAATGCAACATAGCTATTTGTAGATCCTAGTAATACTCCTCAACATACCTATTACCTTGGTATAAGTGTTGTAATTTTTTCTCAAATCTTGCTTGTAAGATGGAGGAACAAAGCTACCATGCATGACTCTTTTCAACCGATCCCATGTGTCAGGTTCTAGCCCAGCTTTTACCAATTCGTTCCACCAGATGATAGCAAAATTATTGAATTCACTAGTGGCTTGTCTAACCCAATGTTGTTCTGGACCAAGATGGGAACTAAATTTTTGTTCAACAACCATGTCCCAATCTAGATACAGTTCAGGGTCATACTTACCAGCAAAGGAAGGTATAGTAACTTTGACTTTGGCAAAAGGATCAGGGTTACCTCATTCCTGTGACTAGTTCCCATGGTGATCATTACCTCTCATGCCTCGCCGATTGCGTTGAAGTTGTCGGCGTAGACATTCATCTTGTACTACAGCGCAAATGTTGTTGTGGTCGGTATTCTCTGGGTCCTCTTCATTCTCCGACACTAGATCAAGCGGTTGTCATTCCCTTGTCAACTGCTGCACGTTGGTGGTAAGCGTGGAGATACTCCCAACAAGGGTGTCTAGCCTCTCTTCAAGTCGGTGGAACTCCTCTTTGGACACACAATCCTTAAGTCACCGATTTCTTTCGACATTGTTAGTAACAAATAGAGAATAATACAAAAGTATGATCCCTATTGGCTACAACTTGATGTACTAGTGGATCACACTCTCTCTCACTTTATAAGTCTTACCAAGCCCTTACAAAGCTCTTACCGATTGAAGAAGATGGTACAACTAGAGAGGTGGGATGTCTGACGACTGTGAGGTGCGATTACAAGAATCCAATTGGTTATGATAAGAAGTTTGTAGATCTAGGAAGGCAATATTTAGTAGCAATGATTTAACAAAATTTAATAACAGATTTAGCGATTCTAAATTAAAATCCCAATCACTTGTCAAATTGTTGGCCGAGACTTGTCCTTAAGGTCTAGTCTAAGAAAGCAAGAGAAAAGGTACAAAGGATCTGCACGATGCGCGCACAAAAGATCAATGATTCAGAAAAATCAGCATTGAAATAAAACTTTGTCGCTATCTTGCTTTTTCTTGCTTCTTTCTTATCTTCTTTTTCTCATTCTTTTGATCTTTCCTTTCTTCTTTCACCCCTTTTTTATTCTTTCTTTTCTTTTTTCACCTTTTTATCTTTCTTTTTCTTCTTTTTTTTATCTTTCCTTTCTTCTCTCACTCCACAAACTTCGAAAATGATTGTTGAAAACATTGGAGCTCAAAAACTCAACCTTCTAGGTCGAAATTGGCAAGATAAAAAAATCATCGAACCCAACTTTTTGGTAGTTCTGTGAAAAGTACTAGATTGCCTCTCTCCGAGTCCATATGCAAATAAAAAATGTTAGCTTTTGGTAAAGGATGTGTAGAAACAAAAGTTCCGCACTCTGTTCTTTTCTATTCGATTCTCAAAAAAACTTTTCAAATAGGTTTTGCGACTCAACAAGGAGGCTAGCGATGTAGGGCGATTAACAATAGGCATTTTGCAACCCTAACTATAGGCTTGCGAAGCGTGATATAAACACAAAGCGGTTATGATCCAAAACCTAGATGACCTCAATCCCTCAAGGAAAGGATCTCGCCACAACACAAAACTCAAACAAGACTCAAGAACGTGACTCTAAACCAGCAACCAGACTTTGAACAAGGACTCAAACTCAGAGAGGCGCTAGCGAGGCAGACGGGTGGGGCCAGACTGACGCGGGCGTGGGGAGGAGAGAGGGGGAGTGCGCTGATAGGTGGACCCCACCTGGAAGTAGCTCAAGGCTGGACTGGGCCGGGCTGGAGGCGATTGGTGGTTTGCGGCCCACTGGGATTTTAAATGTATTTTTCAATTAAAATAATTCCAGTAATTTATTTATTTGATTAAAGGTTGAATCACTATTGATAAAAATTTGTAAAAATTCCTAAAATTATTTCTTAGCCTCTAGATTCCACCATAAATTTTGCAAGCTAAAATTTGATGTTATCCCCCTTGTTTGGCTTTAAAAGGGTTCTTTTAGTATTTTCTTTAATTAAATAAATCCTTTATATTCTAGAAAATCCATTTTCTTTATTTTATTTATTTTTTTAATTCTTGGGATGTTACAATCCTATCCCCCTTATAGAGAATCTCGTCCTCAAGATTCGGATCAGTCCTCGAATAACTCTGGATGTTGCACTTTTAGTTCCTCCTTTTTTTCCCATGTATCTTCCTCTACGGGATGATTGCTCCACTGAACCTTACAGAAGCGGATGACTCGACTCCTGGTGGTCGTTTCCTTGACTTCCAAGATTCTGACGGGCTTCTCAACGTAGGTCAGATCCTCTTGTATATTCAACTACTGAAGGTCAACTTGCTTTGTTGGGACTCGAAGACACTTCTTTAGCTGTGACACGTGAAACACGTCATGTACCCCAGCCAATGAGGGTGGTTGCTCTAACTGATAAGAGACCTCACCATGACGTCGGACGATGGGGAAAGGTCCAACGTATCGAGGCGCTAATTTCCCTCTCATGTTAAACCTTTGAGTGCCACGGAGGGGAGTAACTCGGAGGTAAACATGATCTCCCTCTTCAAAGGCTAGATCTCGACGGCGATTGTCCGCATAGCTCTTCTATCGAGATTGGGCTGTCTTGAGTCTGTCCCTGATGATCCGTACTTTCTCTTCAACTTCTCGAAGGTTGTCCGTCCCAAAAACATAGGATTCACCGATCTGATCCCAAAGTAAAGTTGTTCTGCACTTGCGTCCATATAAAGCTTCAAATGGAGACATCTGAAGGCTGGCCTGATAACTATTATTGGATGAGAACTCGGCGTACGACAAATTCTTGTCCAAAGTTCCTCCAAAGTCCAAGGCACATGCCCAGAGCATATCCTCCAATATCTGATTTACCCTCTCAGTTTGTCCATCCGTCTGAGGGTGGTATGCTGTGCTGAAGTTTAGCCTTGTTCCCATTTCCTCTTGAAGGTTTTTCTAGAACCGAGACATGAACTGACTCCCTCTATCGGAGACTATCTTCTTAGGTACTCCATGAAGACATACTATGCGGGCCATATACAACTCTGCTAGTTTAGGGCCACTAAAGGTCGTCTTGACGGCTATGAAGTGAGCTACCTTTGTTAGCCGATCGATGATTACCCATATAGAATCATAACCAACTTGGGTCTTTGGGAGTCCGGTGATGAACTCCATACCGATCTCTTCCCATTTCCATTCAGGCACTTTAAGTGGCTGTAACAGCCCTACGGGTCTTTGGTGCTCTGCCTTCACTCGTCGTTAGGTTTCACACTCTGCGACGAACTGAGCAATCTCCTTCTTCATGCTAACCCACCAATACCGTTCCTTCGAGTCCTGGTATATTTTCGTACTCCCAGGGTGGATGGAGTACAGAGTGTCATGGGCTTCCCTTAGAATAAGGGTTTTTATCTCCGATTTATCGGGTACACAGATCCTGGTTCCGAACCATACGATGCCATTCTCATCTTCTGAAAATCCTAGGGCCTTGCCCTACCTCATGTTCTTCTTAATTGATGCTATGTCCGGGTCTTCTAACTGAGCTTCACAGATCTGCTCGAACAGGACTGGTCGGGTCTCAAGGGTGGCTAGATAGGCTCCTGTGGTTATCCCGAGGTTTAACTTTTCCATCTCCTTATATAACAAAGGTGCGTGATCCTGAATCACGATGGCGGTGCAATATCCTTTACGACTTAATGCATCAGCCACCACATTTGCTTTTCTGGGATGGTAGTGAATGCCTAGGTCGTAGTCCTTTATCAATTCTAACCATCGCCTTTGCCTAAGGTTGAGATCCGGTTGTGTGAAGATATACTTCAAACTCTTGTGGTCCATGAAAACCTCGCACTGATTTCTAACCAAATAGTGCCTCCATATCTTCAGGGCGTGCACTACAGCGGCTAATTCTAGGTCGTGAGTAGGGTAGTTCAGCTCATGGGGTCTCAATTGCCGAGAGTCGTACGAGACAACCTTTCTGTCCTGCGTAAGAACACATCCCAAACCCTGTCGAGATGCATCGCAATAGACATGGAAGTCTTTCCTTATATCCGTTAGGGTCAGTATGGGTGCTGACACCAGCCGTGTCTTGAGGGTCTGAAAACTTTCCTCGCATTCGGGAGTCCATTCAAACTTCTCTCCCTTATGCAACAACTTTGTCATAGGCTTGGCTATCTTGGAGAAATTCTCGATAAATCGTCGGTAGTATCCTGCTAAGCCAAGAAAACTCTGTATCTTAGATACGTTGGTGGGTGGTAGCCAATCTATAACTGCTCCTATGGTGGCAGGGTCTACCGCGATACCTTGTGCAGAGATAATGTGCCCTAGGAATTTTACTTCCGCCGTCCAAAATTTACACTTACTGTACTTGGCGTATAACTGATGCTCCCTGAGTTTTCCTAGGGTCAACAGGATGTGGGTTTCGTGCTCCTGTTTGTCCTTGGAATAGATGAGAATGTCATCTATAAACACCATGATAAACATGTCCAAGTATTCCATAAACACCTTATTCATCATATTCATGAAGAAGGCCGGGGCGTTGGTCAAACCAAAGGACATGACGGTGCACTCATAAAGTCCATAGCGAGAGGTGAATGCTGTCTTGGGTATGTCTTCCTCTCGAATCCTCAGCTAATGATAACCGGACCGTAAGTCGATCTTGGAGAACACAGTGGATCCTTTCAGCTGATCAAATAGATCATCGATCCTGGGTAGTGGGTATTTGTTCTTGATGGTTACTTCATTCAGGGCTTGATAATCTATGCACATACGCTTAGCCTTGTCTTCCTTCTTCTCGACGAAGATGACGGGGGCTCCCCATGGGGATGTGCTGGGTCTGATATATCCCTTCTTCTCAAGGTCTACAAGCTGCTGCTTCATTTCTGCTAGCTCATTGGCGGCCATCCGATATGGTCACTTGTAGATGGGGGTGGTTCCGGGTACTAGATCGATCCTGAACTCGATGTCCCTCTTGGGTGGCATACCTGGTAAATCCTCCGGGAATACGTCCGGGTACTCACAGACTACCGGTATTTCTTCCAAGGTCTACCGGGCTTCTGACTCGGCATCTGAAAGGTGACGACAGTCCCTTCTTCGCTGGTCACGGTTACTTGCCTTCGGGCACATCTTATCACTCCTTGATGTTTGTTGAGCCCGTCCATTCCTAGAATCAGATCCAAACCTTGGCATTCTATTAGAATGGGGTCGGCCCAAAATATGGTACCTTGGATATCTACCCATACCCTTGGACTATAAGAGTGGGCTAGGGTTTGTTTGCCTGGGGTGGCTATCAGTACCGGTCTTGCTAATTTGCATTTGTTCATGTTATATTTTTCCACAAAAGTTATTGAAATGAAAGATTGCGTAGCTCCAGTGTCAAATAAGACCACTGTAGGTGTTGAATGTACAGTGAACTTACCCATGACAATCTCCGGTGCAGCCTAGGCTTCTTCGGTGGAGACATGGTTGACGCGGGCACGGACGACATAATTGGCCGCGACTCCTTGCGGACATTTGGGATGTGGACACTGATGGGAGTAGTGTCCCTCCTGACGGCAGTTGAAACAGATAACGAGCTTGTCGCGCAAGACCTCTCCCTTCTTGGTGGGAGCTGGTGGAGCAGCTGGTGCGGCAGGAGCAGGGCGAGGATGTCCTGCTCCTGGATTGTTGGCCGGTGGAGCGGGACAGTATACTGGGCGCGGGAGATATTGCGGCGCCGGTGGGGGAGGTGCAAAACGTGTCCTCTGCGCCATTCCCTGATTCTGGCGGAAGGCGATCATTCTCTTGTTTTTTAGGTTGACCTTGTTCTGCTCGGTCTCCAGAATGATAGCCTTGTTGACCAACTTCTGAAAGTTGGCATAGTCTCCGGAGACCAGCTGAAGGGAAAGCTCATCCTTCATACCCCAGAGAAACTTGGACTGCTGGGCCGTATCCGTACGGACTTCCTCCGGTGCATACCGAGCCAGCCGGTTAAACTCATGCAGATATTCAGTCACGGACCTGCTTCCTTGTTTCAGGTCCCTAAACTCTTGCTGCTTCTAGGAAATAATGCCGTCGAGGACGTGGGCAGCGCGGAAAGCGGCGGAGAACTCTGCCCAAGTATGGACGTGACCCTCCGGCAGCGTCTCACACAGGTTGTCCCACCATTCAGCGGCGGGTCCCTGGAGTTGGTGGGCAGCGAAAGCTACCCTCTCATGTTCGACGCAGGTCAGGAGATCCAGCTTCTTCCCAATCGTCCTTAGCCAGTCACCAGCCTTTGGGCGTTGGCGAGCCCCTATTTAAACCCCTCCAATCGCCGCCCTCCGCTCACACCACCTTAGCCCTAGCCAACGCACTCTAGAGTGCCGCCACCCATTTTTCGGCTGTTAGATTTGTTCCGCCTCCGGCCGCCGCTCACCGACGACTCGAGCTACTGCCGCCCTTGCCGTCGACACCTCCGTGACTACCATCCCCCGCCCGTCCTTGGCCTCTAGTACGTTGGGATGGCTCGCCACCGGAGACTGCCGCCACCGTCGAGCCCGAGAAGCTTCATCGCCCTTCTTCATCGCCGGTCGCCGTCAGCTCACCGCCACCGCCGCCGCCGGTACACCCGAGTCCCCCTAGCCCCTCTGGTCCCGTTTTAGGCCTTAGCTTGGCCAATTAACCATCGCCGTCGCCATAATTCGTCGCTGTTGCTCCGCCGGAGTCGGGGACGAAGGGGGTAAAAACCCTTAGCGCGTGCCGTGCCGGATTCCATCCGAGCCACACGATCTCGTGCGAGTGGCGCAGATTAGATCCCGAGGGGATTTAATCTGGGCCCTTGATCCATGCTGAAACGGTATGGAGCGTTGTAGGCCGTCGGTTTTCACTTAACGATCCCGCGCGCATGCCGTCCGTTGGATCTGGATCCGACCGCTGCGACACATCCGGCTCACGCGCTCAGTCAACGGTTCATGGTGAACCTGGTTCACCATGGACCAGAGAATGTTTTTCAGTTTAAATAAAATTCTTGAAAATTGTTTAAACTTTGAAAATTCATAACTTGTTCATTTTAACTCCAAATTTCACCATTCAAATTTTGTTAAATCAATCTTTTTATTCTCTACATTTTGATACCATAAAATAGTAGAGTTATTTTGCACAATATATTCTTATAAATTAAATAAATAAAAGTCCCTTTAGGAATAAATTCATAACTCAATAAATAAATCAGGAAAACCCCTAAAATTTAACCCTTAATATTTTTCTCAACATAACTTCAGAATAATATGGCTTAATTCCCCTATTTAAAATCATAAACTTGTATGATTATACTTTGTGATATTTTGATTGTTTATTGAATGCTGTATTTAATTTTTCCATATCGAGAAGACTACGAGATCGTCGAGGAGCCGGAGTATTACCCCGAGGTTCCACCGTCGCCATTTGCTCAGCAAGGCAAGTCACAACCCCCATTTTGATCATCATTGAGCCCATGTTTTTATAAATTATCGCTATATCTCATAGGATAATATTGCATTAGTCTAATTTCAAAGCCCTACACATTATATTTATTTGATCCTCGTCCTTGTGTGTAAACCCAAGCCATGCTTATTGAGCCTACACTCCTTGTCACTCTACAATATAATATTAGCTAGTGTCCAATGTACCGACAAAACTGCTATAGGATAAAAGAATGAGTCGTAGATGGTTGGATTCTACTATATGTTTTTCCCCGTTATTCTCGTCTCTGGACTCTGTTGGAGTTGGCTAAGTTATAAGTATGGTGGGTTCCGGGTGCAAGCTAGGGCATTGGTTGGTCGCACCCGGGGCACTATAATAACCGGTCTGCGAGATCTGTTGCAAAGCAGTTCCGTACTAACCACAAGTCTAATGGGTAAGTCCTAATCGGAAGTATGGAACAAACTGACTCGATGAACCATAGTGGAGGGGGCAAGGGGCAACCTGCGGGTGACTTGTACCGACGTGGCTCAAGGGGGTATGGTGTTGGCTCGACGCGTCGGGGCACCATATGAAACCCATAAGAGGGTGCTATCGGGTTGGAGCGTTCCATATGGAAGGTTTTGGCACGAGTTCCCATGGTATGGGTCATCTCGTTACACTTTGGTGTATGGGATGAGTGCGTGCCTTGTGGGTATAGTGGTACATCTCTGATCAGAGTTTTAATCTTTTCAAAAAGCCGAACCCATGGTCAAGGGCGGGTTGTGTGACTTCTCGCAGTTAGTTTACAATTGTTTGAATGTTTGAGTTATTCATGACATGTAAGGACTGTTGAGCGAGGGTGGGCTGACTGTACCCCTTGAGTTAGAAGATGATGCATACACATGTTTACATTTCTGTATTAATAACTTGATCACATTTAATTGCTTTACAAATATGCTTTTCTGCAAAATTAGCCACTACCTTCCTTGTTATTACTCTGCATTATATTTGCATCCGGTGGTTTGCTGAGTACGATTATACTCACCCCCGTTGACTTACACCACTAGAGCCCGTCTACTACGAGGAGGATGAAGGTCTGGAGTAGCGACCTAGTCAAGGCGAGACTGGAAGGAGGCGTTCATCTAGGACCCTTATTTTATCAGTTTCTCTTTTATTTTAACACTTTTGTACTAATATGGTCTACGAACCATGAATACTTGTCGTATTTTGCACGGTCGTGTGATGAACGTCTTGATTTATTGATTTTCTATGGAATATCAATAAAGGTCCAGATTTATTAAATCTAGGCGTTACAGGTATCCACAGTTCAAATATATAAAAAGTAAACCTATCATAGAAAGCATGCACCTTAGCTTGTTTTCTCATAATCATGGTTCTATCCAAGCTGGTGATGTCTACATCAATCTCTCCTGCTTGGGTGCAAATCATCTTTGGTTTGTTCTTGCGTTCATAGTTTATACAACTCCTATCAAAAAAATAATTATTGTGTAGCATCATTTGTTCTTTTGATAAATAGTTGCTAATAAGGAACCAAGTCGACTTAGCTTTAATTTTCTCATTAGAAAGCAAAGTAACACTATTGATACAAAGAGATGAGATAGTGGTGTTAAATAGTAGTCCACAACACTCCTTGAAAAGAAACCTGTATCTTGAAATTATTTCTAGAGGATCTCGAAATATCTTGATTCCTCGAAACAGATATCTCTAGACGATTTTCATACATAGAAATAGAAGGCGCTATATTTGAACAGATATAAACTCTATGTACAAAAAATTTCTTTCTCACGGTATGTGTCCAATATATGGAAAATAGTATTGACGGGATATGGCAAATTAGACTGTGCAAATAATTTCTCCTCTAACTATGTGAGCTCAAAAGGATTCATAAATTCAATATACGCTCGTGTGCTTAAAGAAGATAACAATTGATATTATTTATTTTTGTTGGGGAAATGGCTTTTTCCTTAAACAGGTGTTAAATGACGTCAGCCTCCGAAGGCCTCATAATCGAAGCCAGCTAGGCTGGCAAAGCCCAAAGATGGACTCTGGGCCCCTTCCGGAGCCAAGCCTCCAGGACCCCTCCAGGCCCCTTCCGAAGCCAAGCCTCTGGGATCCCTCCGGGCTCCCTCTAGAGCCTCTTCGTAGCCCCTTTCGGAGTCCCCTTGAGGAGCTCCGGTTGAGACCCTCCGATAGGTGCTCCGGTCTAGAAGATGATGAAATATCTTAGTACTACTACAGCATAAACGCCATACCAGGACCCCACCGTTGGTATGCCGTATACCTACTCGGTCTGTAAAATCTACATGTAAAGTAGCCTAGTTTACCCTCCTTTACCCCTACGAAGCCTATTGCAAGTAGGGGGTAAAGAGTCTTTTCCTTTACTTTCTTGCCTATAAAAGCAGGGCACTTCTCTTGTAATAAGAACACATGGGATAGAGGCAAAAACTATGCCAAATCTACTATAAACTGGACGTAGGGTTATTATCCCCCTTAGGAGGCCCGAGCCAGTATAAAACCCTCTCTCTCTCTCTCTGTGAGAACCCTTCGAGGTTCATATCACATATTCTACACCTTTTCATAGAAACCTGTTTGCAGCTAACACAATTGCTACAACAATTGGCACCATCCGTGGGGACCCTAGTACTAGAAGCTAGTGTCTCTAACACTGTCTGCATCCGGGAGTATGCTCGCGGAGAGAGCTTTGGAGCCCAGTCCTCTATGCACTCTTCGGCCAGGGGCTTCAGATGCAGGTCGAAGCCCTCCAAGCCTTCCCTTCTAGCCTTGAGAGCCATAGGAGCTTTAGGGCAACCCTCTAGCATCGGCCGAGGCCCTTGGTCCCTAGACCTTGTCAGGCTTCCCAATGTGCGTACACATCGAGTCTCTCATCAAAACTGAAGCCTTGCTTCGTTCTATTAAAAACCGAAGCCTTGCTTCATTCTATTAAAAACTAAAGCACTGCTTTGACGGCTACACAATGCCGCTGGCCTGTAGCATTGAACATGATTCCGAGGCCCATGCTTCGAAGCATCCTGGGACTCCGACCTCACACCTCGATGTGTCCAGGGATTCCGGGTTCCGCACCCGAAGCATCCTAGGGTCATAGGTGACCCAGAGTGGAAGGTGGCTCAAAGTCGAAGGTGGCGCAGAGTAGTAGGTGGCTAAAACTATCTCGGGTTCGGTGAATCCGCACAATTCTCATTCCAAAATCAAGCTTAGAAGCCCTTCTTCGCCATCTAAACATGCTTCGAAGCCTTGCTTCGCGTGTCATAAATTCAAGATCCTTTTTAAATTAAGTATTTCAAAGCCTTGCTTCGCTTAACTCAAATATGTCTTCGAAGCCATGCTTCGTTTCAAATTTGAGCATTCGAAGCCCAAGCATGGCCTCTGAACAATACGATGTATGTATTCGAAGTCGCCCAAGGCGCACCCTCCGCATTTTATGATTGCACACACCGGTAATGCCTAAGTCCCTAGCCGCCACGTGCAAGGGGGACTGAGGTATACACATGCAGAGTGTACGAACAAAGCGTGCAATACATGCGAATTATACCAACAAAACGTGCAATACGCGCGAAGTATACGAATGGAGCATACGAAGCGTGCAATGTGTGCGAAGTATATGAACGAAGTATGTGTATACAATGAGGTTCACTTACGTGAAGTACAAGCAAAATAATTTCCATTCATCGAATGCCAAGTATAAATACGAAGTACACTTACAAGTGCACTTCGAAAACAAAAATACTACGAATAATCCATATCTAAACCTAGGAAAAAGCGGGCCCAAGGCCCCAACAGATTTGACCCTCTCTTGCTTTTCTTCCGGGTAGGGCCCCATCGGCTGTATGAAGCCCCGCCGGAGCGAGACCTCTCGCAGCCGGACCATCCACGCTTCGAAGCCCGTAGAACTCATCTTTCCTCTTGCAGGCCGGCCCACGTCTGAAGTGCAGATGGCTCCACATCAAAGGCATAAAAGTCTAAGACTTCGTCATTTTGTAAAGTTGTGCCCGAAGACTGGACCCCTCCGCCACTTAAGTCTACCTCAAAGCAGCTTAAGTCAGGCGAGGACGATGGACTCTGAAGGGGCTCCATCTTCACGGAGGCTAACAGCTCCTGGGTTACTTCGGGAATAACTTCGCCCCTAGGACCCCTCGGAAGCTTGAACCGGGGGAGGCCTTTGGACCTAGCTACCTCAAGCACTACCCAATGCTAATGAAGTGCTTCTGAATCCTCGAGCATTTCGAAGTCAACGTCTAAAGGCTGAGCCTGGGCAGGTACAAAATACCCCCACATTTCTATTAATAAATTGACAAGTTATCTTACAGGCCTATGACTAAGAATTACAAAGAAGCCTAAGAAGATCTACACCTTCGGTGGTGGAGGGTTCGATGCAGAAGGCTGAGCTGGCGTGGCCCATGCCCCAGCTTGGCGTAAGTGGTTGGCCTCTTGGAGCTCGAGGACTACTTCGCACCCTTGAGCCTTCCAAGGTTCTTGAAGCAGGTGCCACGCTCCGCGGACTTTAGAGGTAGGTGAAGTCAGATGAGGGCCTTCGAAGTGCACTGGCGTGGTCGAGATCGCTGTTTCGAGGTGATCGCACCCTGCTTTGTCAATCAGCTGCAACACCCCTTGGCCAGCCACCCATTCAGCCGTCAGCGCAAAGCCCATCAGTGTCACCTCCATCATCGGCACGACCGTCTGAAGAAATTCGAGGCGGACCCCGATCGGGTCTTGAGCACTGAAGTCCGGAGCCTGGCACTAGGTCCCCAAGTGCTTCAAGACTCCAGTCAGAGTCAAGGTGGCCTTATAATCTCCTTAGACCACAAAGCCTTCTAGAGCTTGGTTGGCGGCATGAAGATCAGAGTTCTCCACCACCAGCTTTGCGCTGGCCTCCTCCGAAGATCGAAGCGCTTCCCGAAGCCTCTCCATCTCCGAAGCCATTCTCTCTAGGGCTTTGTTTGCCTTGGCTGCCTCGGCCTTCACTGCCTCAGCCACTGCCTCGTCCTGCTGCTGCCGTTGGATGGCATCCAAAGCCTGGCACCGAAGGGTTTCATATCCCTCCGCCAGGAAGATTTCCTGGCGGGCCACAGAGGGTGCTGCCGCTTGAGTTAATGCGAAGGCCTGGCAAGGTTCAAGAAGTCTTTAACATTGAGAAGAAGCTAAGAACTGCACAAAACCTGTGCAAATCCTCGCTTATCTGAAGGATGTCTTTTCTTGCATTAGCGAAGAGGTCACTGTGGCGGTTATGACTAAGGTATGCCACCAAGTCCCTCATCGCCAGATCCCCACTATCATCATATAAGACATTGAATGCCGCCTCCATCGAAGGTCCTATCAGGAGCAGATGACGCATCTGGGGCACCTTGTTCATGGGAACCTCTCCGTAGCAGGGCTCCGGTCTTCTACATTCACCTCTACATCTGAGAGCTCTCGAGGGGTCCCTCCGCCACGGTTACCCCCCTCATCGTTTTTATCCGAAGAGTCCTCTTCGGACCCCGAACTACTGCCATCGTTGCTGCCTTCGTTGCTGTCGGAGGCCCCCTATGCATCTGCAACTGCAGGCATCGCATCCTCACCAACACATGAGAAAAATACAAGTCAAATATAAAGTCATAAAAGAAGAAGTTCGATCCAGACAACTAGCTTCACCAACCTCCTCCTCGCTGGAAGTTATGTCTTGGAACGCCGCAAGAGCGAGGTGCCTCCCCTAGTCCTTCCACTGGGCTGGCTGGGTACCAGGCTCCACGGTCGAAGGGGCCACCTCTGAAGCCTCCACCACCATTGCCGTCGTTGTAGCCTCCGGTGCCAGCACTTCAGTCATTTCCACAGCCTCCGGCGCTAGCTCTTCGGGTTGGCAGCGGGCTCAATCTCTGGCTCCCCTCTGGGGGCGAGGTCCAGAGATACTTGCTCCTCTGCGCCAAGGGCTTCGGCCGCTGAAGGCTCCGAGCAAACCCTTTAATACTTTGTGGCCTTTGAGGCCTCGGGCTCCTCATCTTCTGCTCTCTTTCTCTTCGAACCGCTAGCTGAAGGGGCTGAGTCAGTGAAGTCCAGAAGCATTTGGACCCCCTTGGCGCCGAGCCAGGTCCATACACTTTTCCACCTTTCCCAAGACCCCACCAAGGGGAGCCTCCGGATCTGCTTGTCTAGTGTCAGAGGTCCCACGACACGTTCGGCTGCTACTATGGCCTCCTCCGGAGGTCACACGTCGTGCGCAACTTTATCATAAAAATCTAAGTTAACATAGGAAAATTTCAACAAGTGCGAAGGAAAAGAGTTCAAAGCCTTACCAAGGCGCTCTGCTAACACATCCCTCGGACCGTTCGGGTCTAGAGCCAAGAATAAGTTTTCTGGCCAAGAGCATGCAAGGGGGCTGAGCTGAAGGGTGATAAACTCCTCGACCAAGTCCTGCATACTCATCTTCATCGCCACCCTTCACAACAACAAGATCCTCGACTGAAGCCTCTCAGAGTCCGGCACCGCTTCGGCTTGGCAACGGTATGAAATGAGCGTGTTGGTACTCTGAAGGGGGAAGTCTGAGCCCACCGAAGCGTAGAACCACTCCTGGTCCCACTTCGATTACCACCGATTGTTCACAGCCCTCACCGGGAAGTCGTTCAAGAACTCCTTGCAGAGCTGAAAGTTGGCACTCCCGAAGACCAAAGCCCTCTCGATGCCATTTGACCCCTCCATCCGCTTCGGCTGGTAGCTAGCATAGTGGAGGGCTATGAAGATCTGCTCGCCCCTCGCATCCTTCGGCTCTCATGGCCCATTCTAAGATTGCGAGCCTTGCCATGGTGTATAGGGACAGGTGAGGGAGTTCAAAGTTGTAAGCTTTCAATACCTTGCTCAACATGTCCATCGCAAGTAGCCCGAGCCCAGCCTCGAAGAAGGCCTCCAATACCATGACTTCGTCGGGCCGAGGCCTCAGGATGATCTCTATCTTCGTAGGTACCCGAAGGCGGATGTCTTCGGAAATCTTCCCTTCGCAGATCTACTGGATGGAGTCCTCAATGGAAACCAAAGCACACAATTACAAGGTTTGCTCGAACTTATCTAAGGACGACCGAAGGTCGGACGGCTCGAGGTGCCTCGCTGCAGCTACAGCCACTGCTTGGGCTTGAACGGAGCTCGCTCCTCTGCCTATGGCCAAAGCCTTATTCGATGTATTCTTCTTCGGCATCCTACGAGGGGCTCTGGCACGAAGGGTGCTAAGAGGCTCTAGAGCGAAGTGCGCAAGAATCTCAAGGAGGAGGCAAAGAACGAAGGTTGCTAGGGGCTCAAGCAGGAAGAAAATGAGGGGCGTGAGTGGGGCAATGTGCTGCCAAAGCCTTTTATAGGTGGTAAAGAGCAACTGCGCGTCCCGCAGCTAGGATTTATCACTAGGAAACCAACCCCCGCAGTCTTTGACCGATGGGGCCAAGGTAATTTATGAAGCGAACCATCGCATCCCATGCGACAACGGCTCAGATTTTGACCGTTGCGAAGCCGTTACACTCCCCTAGAGTGTCCCATCCACTCCATACGGACATTTATTGACTACGTGTGTCGAGGCTGGCCTTCGAGACCAGGCCCCGAATGTTTGCTAATAGTGAAGGGAGGATCTCCGAGGGCATCCGTCTTCGAGTGCCTGAGAAGACAGAGACCATCCCAAGGCCCTAGCCCGATGAAGTTGTCGTCTTTGAGGCCTTCTTCGAGGCGGGGCTTGGACTGCCGGTGGTGGACATGCGTGCGGACGTCTTCATCGCCCTTCATGACGCAAGCTGCCAGCCAAAGCAGAGGGAGGGGGCAGATGGCGTCGAGAGGGCCTTAGCCTTTGGCAGTGCCAACTTCCAGCTCCATAGAGAGTTCTTGGATGACTTCCCGGCGAGGGCCATCAACAATAAATGGTACTCAAAGTGGGACCAAGAATGGTTTTATGCTTTGGTGGGCGCAGACTCCCCCCTTCGGAGTACCAACGCGCTCATCTCCTACCGTCGTGAAGGCACGGTGAGGTCGAGCTCCGAGGCCCTTCAATCGAGGATCCTGCTCCTGCAAAGGGTGGCTTTGAAGATGAGCATCAGGGACTTAGCCAAAGAGTTCATCACCCTTCGACTTATCCCCCTCACACTTTCTTGGCCGGAGGACTTGTTCTTGGCTCCGGGCTCAGAGGGTCCGAGCGAAGTGTCTACGAGGCGTCTTGGTAAGGCTTTGAACTTTTCATCTTCATACTTGTGAAATTTAACTTGTGCTGGCTTGGAGTCTTGATGAAGCTGTGTGCGACATGCAACCTCTAGAGGAGGCTATAGTGGCCGCCGAACGCATCGTGGGACCTCCGACAACAAATGAGCAAAACCGAAGGCTCACCCTGGTGGGGTCTTAGGAGTGTTGGAACTGCATGTGGACCTAGCTCAGCGCCGAGGGGGTCCAAACACTCCCGGACTTCGCCAGCTTGGCACCTTCAGCGAGCGGCTGCAAAAGGAAGAGGGTGGATGACGAGGACCTCGACACCTCGAAGTCCGCAGATTCCTCGAGGGTTCGCTCAGAGCCCTCGGTGCACGAAGTCCCTGGCGTGGCGGAGTGTGCAGCTCCGGACCTTGCTGCTGGAGAGGAGCCAGCGGATGCTCCTACTGCAACGGCCGAAGTGGTGGCGCCGGAGGCTGCGACACTGACCCCTTCGAGCGTGGAGGCTAGGGCCCAGCTAGCCCAGCGAAGGGACTAGGGGGCATGCATTGCTCCCACATCCTTCTAGGACATCTCTTTGGAGACGGAAAAGCTTCGAGAAGTGCTTCGGGCTTCGAAGGAGGGCAGAGAGAAACTGGCGGTGGAGTGTTCTGATCTTCGTGTAGCAAACCAAACTCTGGAAGTCTTCATGTTCCGAGGGGTTGACAAAGCCGCCTCGAGCCTGACCGAAGTCCTCGAGCACTTGGGTAACGAGTGCCTGACTCCGGACTTCAATCCTTAAGACCCTATCAAGGACTGACTCGAGTTCCTTCAGACGGCCACAGTGACAGCAGAGGTGTTGATGAAGGGCTTCACACTAATGGCTAGGTGAGTGGCTGGCCAAGGAGTGCTGCAAATGCTTCATAACGTGGGGTGCAACCACCTCGAGGCAACAACCTCGGCCACGCCGATGGACTTCGGAGGCCTTCACTTGGCCTCGCCTCCTTTGGCGGTCCACGGGGTGTGGCGCCGGCTTCAGGAACCATGGAAGGTGCAAGGGTGTGAAGTGGTCCTCGAACTGCAACGGTTCTCCTGCCTTCGCCGAGCCAGGGCACAAGCCTCACTTGCTCAGCTTTCGACGTCGAACCCTCCAACACCGAAGGTGTAGTCCTCCTTAGGCTCTTTTGTAATTCGTAGCCGTAGGCCTGTAAATGACTTGTCAGTTTATTAATAGAAATGCGGGGGTATTTTATACCTGCCCATGCATAGCCTTCGGATGTTGACATCGAAATGCTTGAGGATTCAGAAGAGCTTTTCCAGCTTTGGGTGGTGCTCGAAGTAGCTAGGTCCGAAGGTCCCCCTCGGTTCAAACTTTCGAGGGGTCCTAGGGGTGAAGCTATTCCCGAAGTAGCTCAGGAGCTGCTGGCTACCGTGAAGATGGAGCCCCTTCAGAGTTCTTCATCATTGCCAGATTTAAGAGATTTTGAAGTAGGCTTAAGTGGCGAGGGGGTGCAGTCTTTGGATACGACCTTACAAGGCGGCAAAGCCCTAGACTTTTCTGCCTTTGATGCAGCACCGCCTGCGCTTCAGACTTGGGCCGACCTACAAGAAGAGAGGCTAGTTCTGCGGGCTTCGAAGCGTGGACGGTTTGGCCGCGGGAGGTTAGGCTCCGACAGGGCTTCGTCCAACCGAGGGGCCCTGCCCGGAAAAAGAGCAAGCGAGGGCCGAATATGTCGGGACCTCGAGCATGCTTTTTCTTAGGCTTAGACATAGAGTACTCGTAGTTTTTTAGCTTTCAAAGTGTATTTTTAACATACTTCGCTTTTGGCATTCAATGAATGGAATTTGTGTTGTATTTATAAACACATACTTCGTTTGCATGCTTCGCACGTATTGTGTGCTCCAAACGTTTAGCTTGTCACGCTCGTATCTTCGAACGCTTAGCTTGTCATGCTCGTATTGCATATTTCATTCGCACACTTGGCGGTTAGGGACTTGGGCGTTGCTGGTGCACGTAATTATAAAATGCGAAGCGGTGCGCCTTGGGTGGCTTCGGACGCTTAAATCGCGTCGTTCAGAGGCCTCTTTTGGGCTTCGAACGCTTAAATTTGAAGCGAAGCAAGGTTTCAGAGACATTCAAATTAAGCAAAGAATGGCTTCGACATGCTTGATTTTAAATAGTAAATATGCACGAAGCAAGGCTTCGAAGCACATTTAGATTAGGCGAAGCATGGCTTGAGTATGCTTAATTCTTAGATTAGATTTTGACATGCGAAGCAAGGCTTCGAAGTGTGTTTAAATGACGAAGCAAGACTTCTGAGCTTGATTCTGTAATGACAATGGAATGGGTGGTGTGGATTCACCGAACCTGTGATAATGTGAGCCACCTTCGACTCTGAGCCACCTATGACTCTGTGTCACCTTCGACCCTAGGATGCATCAGGCCGGTGGCCCAGAATCCCGGACGCATCGGGCCATGAGCCGGAGTCCTTTAGCCCACTACTACAGGCCTGGAGGCGCTGTGTAGCCTTCGGAGTTGTGCTCCGGTTTTTACAAAGTGAAGTGAGGCTTTGGTTTTAAACAAGGCAAAGCAAGGCTTCGATTTTAAACAAGGCGAAGTGAGGCTTCGGTTTTAAACAAGGCGAAGTGAGGCTTTGGTTTTAAACAAGGCGGACCGAGGCTTCAATTTTAAATAAGGCGAAGCAAGGCTTCAGTTTTAAATAAAGCGAATCAGGGTTTCAGGGGTTTAATGGAATGAAGCTAGGTTTCTGCTTCTTTGTCGAACGAAGCAAGGCTTCGAGCTATGTACATACCTTCGGAAGCTTGACTGGTCCGAAGACCGAGCGGCTTCACGCGGTTCAAGAGAGCTCACCTCGTAGCCCCTAGGGCTTCTGAGGCCTTCGGTGAGCGCCTGGAGCCCCTTGCTGAAGGGTGCACTCCGAAGCACGAGGGGTGGTGGAAGGCGGGAAAGGCCTTTGAATTGTACTTGAAGTCCCTTGCCGAAGGGTGTGCGGAATCCTGGGACTCCGAAGCTCCCTCCGCAAGCGTACTTCGAAATACATGCAGTGGTAGAGAACTTAGCTTTTAGTACATAAACTTCCGACGGATGGCGCCAACTGTAGTAACAATTGTTTTAGTTACAACATGTTTTTATGTGGCGGTGTATGGTGTATAGAATGAACCTCTACAAGCCATGGGCTTTATAGGGGCAAGAAGGGAAAAAGGCTATAGTACTGTACATGTGGCTTTACAGACGTGGTGGATAAACATCACTTCTGGAGCAAGTATACGACATACCAGGGGCTAGGGATTCGGTATGGCTTTACACTATAGCGATGCTTGGATATTTCTTCTAGACCGGAGTACTTGCCGGAGGGCTTCAACCGGAGCTAGCTGAGAGGGCTCCAAAGAGCACTCCGAACTGGACCCTAAAGTGGGCTCCGAAAAGGACATCGAAGAGGGGCTGGAGGGGTCCTAGAGGGTTGAATCCGGAGGGAACCGGAGGGGTCCCAGAGGCTTGGCTCCGGAGGGGACCAGAGGGGTCCTGGATTCTTGGTTGTTCTTGGAGTTGACTTCATCGGAGGTGGTCGGAGCTCGTCTTGAGGCTTTGCCAGTCAACCAGCTCCGAACTCGAGGCCTTCAGAGACTAACGTCATTTGGCTCCTGATTAAGGGAAAACTTATTTCCCCCAACAGAATTTTTCCATCATAAGTAGTTTTATATCATTCCAAGTTCGAGGAAATTTATCATGCGATGACAATGTTAAATCCTACCACAAATTTAAAGCATGAGAAGTTAAGACACTAGCAGAATTCTTAATCTTTTGTTTCTCAAATATGAGACATTGACCATATAATTTATCAGTTGCAACTTCTTTATCAATGTAACTTTTAGCACCACATCCATCATAAGAATATGATGTGGCAATTGTAGTATGGCACTCATCCAACTTATTCACCTCATGTTTGTCCTTGATGCGACCTGCCATGGTTTGCAACACCCACGAAGAAATATGTGTAGAATGTTTAGGTCTAGTCGATTTATCAATACTAGCAGTGAGTGTAACAAGGTTCCTTGTTATTGCCTTGTATTGTCATTCCTATAATTCTTTCTCTACATACATTTAAAGATGGAACAAACAACTAAGAGTATTAAATTCTTTATAATAAATGATATCTTGAATCTCATGCTTCAATCCATCATAGAAGTGCCACATCATGTCCTCTGAGTGCTCCACAACAGCACAACGAGTCATGCTCTCTCGAAGCTCGGTATAATACTCCCTCACAAACAATTTACCTTGGACTAAGCATTGTAGTTTTTTACACAATTCACATGATAAGAAGGATGGACAAATCTACTATGCATATCTCTTTTTAAGTGGCTCCATGTATCAGGTTCTAATTTTAGTTCACTTATATCTTTCCACCAAATTCAATCACAATTCTAAACTTACTAGTTTCTTGCTTAACTCTATGTTATTTAGGAACTAGATATAAATTAAATTTATACTCTACGGTCATCTCCCAATCTAGGTATCCTTTAGCATCATATTCCCAGTATCATATTCACCATGAAAAGATGGGATAGTAAACTTAATTGTCATAGAAGAAACATCATTACCTTGATTATGATTTTCCTTACCTCCCATACCTACCATGGTTAGTACAAAAGAAAAAACACTAGAAAAATATTAGCCCTATCAACTAATAGGTAGTGGAAGGTGTTGTCGCTCACACTCAAGCGTCTTACCATGACCTTACAAGGTTCTTACAATCGCGGGTTAGTGGATGACACAATCATGGCTGTGGCACAATTCTTGACTTGTTGGTTACTTCCAAAGGTAGTGGAACAACAATTGCAAAGGACCCAAGCAGCACTGATCAAAAGTATATATGTGGAGTCTATGCGGTTAAAGACAAGTAACCTACATGGTGAAACATGATTCAAAAACATATAGTAATATTAAATAAGTGTCCAAAGTACTCATACTAATTATTAGTCTGAATGCGATCCCTATGACAACAAGGATTATATGAGAGAGAGGTAGAGGCTCAAAGGATAGCTTATGGATTTACAAAATGAGCACAAAACAATACCTAAAAATAGCACCACACATCAATAATTTCTTCCAAGCTTGTCCCTAAGTGATGGTATGAATCAAGATGAATATGACTAGACCCTTGCTAGATGTTGTGACCATCCTCACCCACGAAATCCACATCGTCAAGGTATGAGAGGTAATAATGACCATAATCCTCGTGCTGACAATTCATTTGCTAAGGTTAAGTTTACCATACCAGATTTTTCTAGCTCTTATGATGCTAAGATATATTTGAATTGGCAGATGACAGTAGAAAATTTTTTAACTCTCGTCTTATTCCAATAGTTCATAGAGTTACACAAGTCACTAGTGAGTTCACTGATTTTGCTATTATTTGGTGCAATGAACTAGTAAACGCAAGCTTAGCGCTATACACATGGGATAGGTTATAGAGAGCTATGCATGGTAGATTTGTTACCTCTACTTGTAAACGTGACATGCATAAGAAATTACAATGCTTAAACCAGGGAAATAAATCTATTGAGGAGTACTACCAAGAGCTACAAATAGGAATGTTGCGTTGTGAGATAGTTGAGGATGAGGAGAATAAAATGGCTAGATTTTTTGGTGGGTTAAGGAAAGAGATACATGACATAGTTGATTATAAAGATTATAATTCTCTTAATAGATTATTCCATTTTGCTATGATGACAGAAAGAGAATTGCAGAGACGATAGCCAAAGTGAAAGAGCAACTTCAGCGACATAATATCAATGTCTGGAATGGGAAAATCAGCACCACCTCTTCCTACACAGTCTGCTGCCCCCTTCATGTAATGGGCGTGTTCATAGTACCATAATCATCACTAGCACCAGAGAAGAAGAGAAAAACAACCATACCCCTAGTGCTAGAAAATAGTTCATCATCGGTTGCTTCCATAGGCCAAACCAGCGGAGTCATTTGCCACAATTGCAAAGGGAAGGGCTATTTCATGAGAGATTGTCCAAGTCAATGATGGACATTCATTGCTACTAAGGATGGTGGGTATGTTAGTGCTAGTGATATTGAGGATGAATTGGCTACCATGACTAATAGTGCGGGTGATGAGGCGACCGACAATGATGACAAGGAGATTCTAGGTACCGCTGCCATAGAGAAATACTAGGCTTTAATTGTAGAACGTGTTTTGAGCACTCAAGTAGAGCAAGCGGACACACTAAAGCGACATAACTTATTCCAGATGTACCTCATTGTCTGTTGATGGAAAAAGTTGGTTAAGGACAAGCTCAGCAAGGATACGGTGTAATCAACGAAAGTCAAAGAAGTTTGCTCAAAGGTTGGTCAAAGAAGCTCGTACATATTGTTATGCATGACCGGATAAGAAGGAACTGATAGAGATAAGAGCCAGAACCGGTTACGATACGGATCGTATTGGACAACAAGTCTCTGGACTATAAATATGTACATATTAGGTAGAAAAAACAAACACAACCACAAAACTACTCTCGGCGCATCGCCATCCTTGTTATTCAAGGTTAATCTCATCGAGACTTGGCACTCGGAGCTGGGCTGCATCATTTCAATCTCTAGTGAGGAGCTGAGTCCCACGACCCCGGCGATTGTATCGGCTAGATCAGTTGTTTTAAGGATGCATCACTTTGATCTCTTGAAGTGCATTGGTTCGGTCAGTATAATTGCTAGTTTATCTTGGTGTATCGGCTACATCTAAGGTTGCATCATTATGATCTATTAGATTGATTTAGATTAGATATCGTATTTTGAGTCTTCATCGGTTAAGTCCGACATCTTGATCTATTATATCTGATTTATCGTTGTACATCGTTCATCTGAATAAAGTATGCCCGATATGTCGAAGTATTATGAATCATTCGTGATTTAGCTACTATCTTGGATAAGTTTGATCTTGTTGTTATGATGATTTAATAGTATAGACACACTTTTTGGTATACTAGATTTAGGTTCTATCGGAGTATAAGCCGATAAGTTATCTTTAATTACATGTCACATCTCATCGGCATCGAGGATTGTTAATCGGCCTGAGCGCATAGTGCATCGCTCGCCCATCTGTTAGCCCGATGGTGCGGGTCTATGTTTCGGCCAATTGTCTAATCGACCCGATGGCCCGATTCTTGTCTCACAACACCCGATGATTTAACGTATTTCATGCCATGGACATTATCACTTGATACGTGCGATTCGATGCGTATTGTGGCCATCGGCTCGATAGTCGAGTGGCGTTGCCACTAACGTTTTTCCATATCTTATTAGTTGCACAGTCAAACTAATTTGCACACTCACAACCACAAGTTATTAGGACTTGCACTGGAGTTAAGCAGATTTCCCAGGCCACGCGTGTGACCAAAAATGACACCGACACATTTTTTGGCACGCTCGGTGGGACCATCTTCAGACGACGCAACTATTGAGGGTGAACTCAACAACCATAACATCATACCAACCACCTTGGAGGCATTGACCAATGTGCAAAGAGCAGAGGTATAGAGGCACATAGATGACCAAAAGTTGTGCCTCGAGTCTTTCAGCATGACCCAATCTAGTCCCGTCTAGAGAAATCAATTGCCGAAGCCGACCCTAATCAAGGAAATTGGCCAATAGGATGAAAACCCATCGGTAAGTTTTCAAGACATCGTTGACAACGTGCTCCACCATGCTCTCATCAATTAGTCCGAGGTGTTGGTCAACACTCTGCACGGATTGATCAAGAAGACCATTGATGGCAGTGTGGTTCATGAACTAGAGCAAGGGCCTATGTATTTCCTTGTCAACCATCCACGTATGCTCTAGAATCCACAACACACTCGGTCGGTGCCATCGACATAAGGGCCGATGAGGTAGGGACCACTGAACACCTCATTCGGTCCCGAAAAGAGTATGATGACCCAACCATCGACTCCTGTGCCCAAAGGGATAGGGAGACAGGACCCATCACAGGTTACATATGGCTTTGATAGGAGCGTGCTGACACCTTAGACTACGATTGCTCCACAGGGGCCAAAAAGGCAAGAAGTGCCCCAAGGTACATATGGCGTCACAAGGAAGTTATTGCCTAATCTCATGCTGCCAAGGGAGCACCAGATTGTATCCCTCAGGGGTACCACCGGACTGCGTATTATGAGCACAACCCTACGCCAATTAAGAGCAATACATGTACAATGCTACTCGTCTGGACCAGTACCTACAGGCCCTATTGTTAGACCGATACCTCGTGCCGAGCCAACAAGAGAAGGATTGGGTGAATCGGGTCACTCAAGTTATTCGAGACCAATTTGGGCTCAAACCCAAAGACCATACACGTACATGTATCGGTGGCCCTACCTAGAGTGGTTTGATTGGTTGCCACTGTAAAACCAATACAAAATACCCGACTTCAACAAATTTTTAGGGCAAGACTCGGTCTCCACGATCAAACACATCAACCGCTTCCTCGCCAAGTGTGGAGAAGCATCAGCCAAGGAGGCACTGAAGATCTGGATCTTCCAACTTTCATTATCAAGATCGACTTTCACATGGTTTTCATCACTGTTGGAAAACTCTGTCAGAGGATTTGCAGATTTGGAAAAGAAGTTTCATAAATATTCCTTCATCGACATACATGAGATGAATCTTACTGACTTGACGGTAGTACGACAGAAGATGGATGAGTCGGTACAAGATTATGTTTAGAGATTCTGGGATGTGTGTAGCAGATGCTATAGTTTGAGCCTCAGCGACACCCAACTGGCAAAACAAGCTTTCCAAAGACTCCTGAACACAATAATAGAGAAATTCTCACCACAAGAGTTTGAGAGTCACTCACACATGGTACAGAGGGTATCAACACATGAGAGTCGATTCCATGAAGCAAGAAGGGAGAAGTATCAAAAGAAGATCACATTCGCCCAAGTATACTCTTCTGATTCTGACGAGAACGATGAGTCTGATGCAGAAGTCGGGTTAGCTGAATGGTCTAGAAACAAGAAGTCGGTCGGCTGTCCCTAGGTAAAGGCATACAACAAGGAGGAGAAGTATGACTTCAACATCAACAAAGTTGACATTATATTTGACTTACTGCTCAAGGAGAAACAGATTTAGCTACCACCCAACCATGTAATACCACCCATCGACGAGCTAAAGAAGAGGAAGTACTGCAAGTGGCACAACAAATGATATTCAGGCAGCTGATTCAATTGGCCATAGAATAAGGCCAAATCAAGTTTGATGACGAAAATAAGCCAATGAACATCGATGGACATCCTTTCCCGGTAAACATGGTGCATGTGCACCATCCTGATGATCGGCATGCAGAGATAGACATTTGTATCAACAAGGATCGAGTCACATCATCAAATCTGATGAACAAGTATTAAGAAAGACAAGGGAAGAGGCAGATTATGAAGATTGCTGAAACCACCTACGGTTTAACCGCTATTAGAATTGTGAATTCTTGAGTTTTTGCTAGAATGAAGAAATGTTCCTACCATCGATGGACAAATGTCCTGAATGCGGTGACGACAGAGGCAAAATGAGGAGCATCAAAGGTCCCACAACGACAAGACAAGGTCTTATGATCGGGAAAGGTTGAGCATCCATCCAAGGCTATCACCACAGAGGCTGTTAGTACATTAAAGGCTTGGTCCCATCAACGCCAAAAAGGATGGCCGATCGGTTGATGACGAGGCAATAGTAAGAAATCCGCGGTGGTGCCCAAGCGAGATTTTTATGAAAAACTAGAAAATAAGGGAGCAATGGATGCAGCAGAAGGAGCCGAAGGTACCAAATTAGGATGACAAGATTGATTGGCCCAACAAAGTCAAGAAGGAATGGAGAGTTAAGGGGAAGGCCGATCAGGACGACAAGAAGGATGCAGAGGTAAACATGGTATTCTTTCTCCCTGTAGAATATTGGGCTGCCCCCAATAGTGACGACGAACAGGCCGAGGCAATTGCACAGCCAGTGCTAACGCCCTAATCAGCGATATTAGACAAGCCAGAAGACCTTGGGCATCAGCACATGAGGCCTCTTTACATTAAGGGACTAATCAATAGAAAACCAATGTCCAAAATGATGATAGAATGAGGGACAACCATTAACGTGATGCCATATGCTACCTTCCAAAAATTGGGAAAAGGGTCGGAAGTCCTGATTAAGACCAACATGGTGCTAAAGGACTTCAACAACAATTCATTAGGAATAATAGGGGTACTAAACACAGAACTGAGAGTCGGTAGCAAGAAAATACCGACCACGATTTTCATCATCAATGGTAAAGGCTCTTATCAGGCAATTGTTGCATCCCATCTACAATGCATCAGAGCTTCATGCAATGGGTCAGCGATCAGGAGGAAATTATCCCCACTAAGAAATCAGTCATTGTAGCAATAGCCATTTTGTCGGTGTGGGAGATGGAAGTTGTTTACTGTCTATCTCGCAAAACATGGGACGCCAATTTTCTGGAGGTTTCAAGTGATGGATTCAAACCAATCAGCAATGAACAACCTAGACTTACACTTTAAAGGCACCATCGACGAGATAGAAGGTAAACTCAGTCAAGGCTTCACCACAACCGATGAATTATAGGAGGTAGAAATTGGACCTGGCGATTGACTGAAACCCGCCTCTGTATGTGCTCAACTTCCTGATGAAATAAAGAATGAATTAATTGTATTATTATGAGAATATCATGATTGTTTTGCATGGGAATATCATGAGATGCTAGGTTTGAACTGGTTAATCGCAGAACATAGGCTCCCAATAAAGTAGGGATATCAGCCCTTCAAGCAGCCACCTCGGCGATTCAAGGCCACCGATATGTTGAGTGGGTATTGAATATCGTACCCATATGGAAGAAGAATGGGAAGCTTAGGATATGTGTCGATTTCAGATATCTAAACAAAGCTACCGATAAAGATGATTACCCAATGCCAATTGCGGACCTATTAGTAGATGCTGCATTGGGTCATAAGATTATCAGTTTCATGGATGGAAATCCAGGGTATAATTAGATTATAATGGCTGACGAAGATATCCACAACACTGCTTTCCTATGCCCAGGTGCTATTTGGATTTATGAGTGGGTGGTGATGACCCTCGGTCTAAAAAATGCTATAGCAACTTAACAAAGAGCCATGAACTACATCTTCCATGATCCGATCGGCATATTAGTGGAGATATATATAGATGATGTCATAGTAAAGTCAAGCAATACTCAAGACCATGTGGCCAATCTATGTCATGTTCTAAAGAGGGCCAGGAAATATGGATTGAAGAAGAACCTAGAGAAGTGCGCTTTTGGAGTATCGGAAGGCAAGTTTTCGGGCTTTATAGTGCATGAAAGAGGAATTGACATAAGCCATCATAGCATTGAGGTGATTAAGAACACTCAACCCCCTGCCGATAAGATTAAGTTGTAATCACTAACTGAGAAGATAATTTTTCTAAGAAGATTCATATCTGACCTATAAAGAAGAATAGAGTCATTTACTCCATTGTTGAAGTTAAAACCTCATCAGGAATTCATATGGGGAGAAAAGCAACATAATGCATTTGATGAGATCAAGTATTATTTAAGCTCACCACTAGTGCTAATATCGCCGCAAAAGGGAATCCCATTCATATTATATCTACCGGCCAATGACAAAGACATCAGGTTGGTCCTGGTGCAAGAGGTCAATAGAAAGGAAATGGTAATCTTCTACCTCAGTAGGAGGCTGTTAGATGCTGAAACCCGATACCTCGTAGTGGAGAAACTATGTTTATGTTTATATTTTTCATGCACCAAGTTAACACATTATTTGTTGTCGATAGAGTGTACCATCGTATGCAAGGCCTATGTCATCTAGTACATTCTATCGGCCCTAGTCTTAAAAGGGCATATTGGAAAATTGGTACTCACCCTTACTAAGTTTGATATTTGATATGAATCGGCAAAGGCTATAAAGGAATAAGCAATAGTTGATTTCATAGTCTAGTACAGAGACTAGACAATGACTTATGTCAAGCTAGGACAATGGACATTATTCTTCGACAGATCGGTTTGTCAGCATGGATGTGGCATAGGACTGGTAATCATTTCCCCTCGGGGAGCATCATTTGAATTCGCATACACAATCAAGATTTTCTCTAGAAATAATCAAGCCGAATATGAAGCAGTGCTAAAAAGGTTGCAGTTGCTAGAAGAAATCGATGCCGATGCGATAGAAATATTGGGAGATTCCTTATTGGTTATGAGAAAGCTGTCAGGTGAATACGTGTGAAAAGATGATGTACTGAAAGAGTATCATGATTGGTGCTAAGTGATGATGGCAAGATTCAGAAGCACAACACTGACGCACATCCCTAGGGAATAGAACAATTGACGCCAAGATTTGGTAAAGCCTAGGGCCCACCATAGATCCACATGGTCAACAGAAGTCAAATAGGTCTAATCAAAGATGGTCAAAGAAGCCCATCCATGATGTGTGACATGATCGGGTAGGAAGAACCGATGGAGATAAAAGTAAGAAGAAGATAAAGATTATCTAAAATCGGTTAAGATAGAATACTTGGATGGTAAGTCTATGGAATATAAATATGTACCCCTTATCTAGGTTAAACACACATCTATGTCAAACAACTACTCTGCGCATCGCCACCCTTGGTTTTCAAGGTTAATCTCGGTGGGATTCAACAATCAAAGCTACGCTACATCGTTTTGATCTCTGGCGAAGAGGTGAGTCCTACCACCGCCAATGACCGTATCAACTAGGTCAGTATCCTCACGACTGCATCAATTTGATATCTTGAGGTGAACATCGAAATAGTACAATCGCCGGTTTATCTCGGTGTATTTGCTAGGTCTAAGGCTGCATCATAGATTGATGTGATCTAGGTGTGATAGTTTGAGGCTTCATCGGTTAAGTCCGACATCTCTTGCTATTGTATCTTTTTTCATGTTGTATACCATTCATCTAAATAGAGAATTCCTGATACTTTGACATATTATTAAGATCATCGTGATTAGCTACTATCTTGGTTAGGTCTGATCTAGTTATTGTGATGATTTTCATGATATAGACATGTTATCTGACACGTTTTATTTATTCCTGTCGGATTACAAGATGATAGATTTTTTTCAATTCAATGCCATATCTTATTCGCCATCGAAAGGTGCTCATCGACCCATATGTGTGAACTACCTATCTCATCGGCCGATGGCACATTCGTCCGATTGCTTTGCCCGTGGTCATTGGCCTTATGGTCGATCAACACAATAGTCCACGAATACCCTATCCTCATTGTGGTGATCAGCTCGATGGGCCTTATGGCACGCCTTGAACCCTTTTTTCTAAGAACGTAGGCACTGCACTGGAGTTAAGCAGATCTCCAATGCCACGTGTGTGTCAAAGTGTGACCAAAAAATGCACCAACACAATTTTTGGCATGCCCAGTGGGACCATACTTCAACAATTCAGCCATGGCGGGTGAACTCAACAACGACAACATCATTCTGATCACCCTGGAGACTTTGACTGATTAACAAAGGGTAGAGGTATGGAAACACGTTGACGCTTTCTTGGAGCTGTGCTTACAATCCTAAAAAATGACTCGAGCGGGTCCCATCTTAAGGGATTCGTTGCCAAGACCAGTGACGGCCATGGAGATCAGATAGCCGACAGAAAGCCCTCATGCCGGTTTCCAGGAGATCATGGACAACACGCTTCACCACGCACTCATCAATCAATCTAGAATATTGGTCAACACCCTCCACGGGCTGATCAAGAATACTATTGATGGCACTGTAGCCCATGAGCCACCACAAGGTCCGACATAACTCCTCAATGCTCAGATCAGACTACTACAGAATCCACAACACACTCGGCCGAATCCACAGCCGCAAGGGTTGATGAGGCTAGAACAGCTGACCTTCTCGGTTGACCATGATGGAAACAGTGTGACCCAACCATCGGCCCTCGCTCGGGACTTATTGTCAAGATTGCCGTATAACCTCGAAAGAAGTGCATCAACACCGTTCTCAATGGCCGGCCCTAGGCTGATAAGATAGGAGGCCCCACAAGTCACATATGGTGTCGTCAGGAATATACTGCCAAATGTCGTGCTGCCTAGGGGGCACCCGACGATATTCCTCAAGGGTACCATAGGACCGTGAACTTCAGAGCACAACCGTATAGTGATGATGGACAATACAGATACAACGCTCCCCAGCAAGAGCAATATCATCAGGCCCCAATGCCTGACTGGTACACAACGTCGGGTCAACAAGAAGATTACTGGGTGAATCGGATCACTGAAGTTATCAGATACCAATTTGGGCTGAACCCAAAGAACAGACGTACATGTATCGGCGACCATAACTAGAATGGTTCGACCATGTACTGCTACCTAGCCGATACAAGGTACTCAACTTCACCAAGTTCTTGGGTCAAGACTCGGTCTCCACGATCGAGCACATCAGTTGTTTCCTCACCTAGTGTGGAGAGGCATCGACCGACATAGCGCTGATGGTCTGATTTTCCCGTTCTCCATATTAGGATCGACCTTCACGTGGTTTGCCTCACTGCTAGCGGATTCCATCAGAGGATGGGCGGATTTGGAGAAGACGTTTCACAAGTATTTCTTTGTTGGAATTCAAGAGATGAAGCTCACCAACTTGACGACTATGAAGAAAAGAATGGATGAGTCGGTACAAGATTACATCTAGAGATTCCAAGACGTATAGAGTAGATGCTATAGTTTGAGCCTCAGTGACACCTAGTTGGCGAAGTTGGCGTTTCTAGGACTTCTAAACCCAATTAAGGAGAGATTTTTATCACATGAGTTTGAGAGCCTCTCCCAACTGGTGCAAAGGTTATCAGCACATGAGAACTATTTCCAAGAAGCAAAAAGAGACATGTATCAGAAGAAAGTGGCATACGCACAGGTGTACTATTCGGACTCTGGTGATAGCAGCGATTCAGACGCTGAAGTTGGTATGGTCGAATTGTCTAGAAACAAGAAACAAGTCGCATGCCCCTGGGTGAAACCGGCCGATAAATAGGAAAATTATGACTTTGACATCAAAAAGGCCGATAAAATATTCGATTTGTTGCTCAACGAGAAGCAGATCCACTTGTCACCTGGTCATGTGATACCACTTGCTGATGAACTGAAGAAAAGGAAATACTGCAAGTGGAAAAATTCCCATCACATCACACTAATAAGTGCAAAGTGTTCAGGAAGCAGATCCAATTGGCTGTGGAACAAGGCTGAATCAAGTTATATGATGGGAAGATGTCGATGAATATCGACAGTCATCCGTTCCCAGTCAACATGGTGCACGAGTACCACACTGGCAATCGGCATACAAAGGGGAGCAAGCGAGCCAGCAGTAGCATCACTTCTTCAGACCTCATTAGGAAATACCAAAGGAAGTCGAAGGAGAGGATGGACAGCGAAGACAACCACGACTACTCACGTTTCAATCCTCATTGGAATTGTGAGTTCTTCAGGCTTTGCTAGAACGAAGGGCGGCGTCTACCATCAATGGACGACTTCCGGCGATGCGATGCCAAGGATATGCACAAGACGATCATTGGCCATATAACATCAAGCCAATGCCGCATGATCAAGAGGCCATTCACCAAAGGTTGTCACCACCAAGGGTATCGGCGCTCGAAAGGCTCGGCCCCATCAACTCTAAGGAAATCAGTCAACCGACCGATGGCAGTGTCATACTAGAGAACCCGTGATGGTGCCCCAACAGTATTTTCACAATGAACCAGAAGAGAAGGGTGCAATGTCTATGGAAAAGTGAACTAAAGGCACAAATGTACATCGAGGAAGTTGATCGGCCCCACAGAATCAAGAGCGAATGGCGACTGGAAGATAAGGCCGATTACAACGATAAGAAGGACGCATATATAAACATGGTTTTCTTCCTCCCTGTGGAGTATCAGGCCATCGCAGAAGATGACACAGAACATGCTGATACGATGGCTCAATTAGTGTTGGTCCCACAACTAGAAATTTTTGACAAACTAGAAGACTTTGAGCATCGTCATCTAAGACCTCTCTATATCAAAGGTTTGGTTAATGGGAAGCCGATGTCCAAAATGATGATAGACGGAGGGGTGATTATCAACTTGATTCCTTATGCCACCTTCCGTAAGCTTAGAAAAATGTCTGAGGACATCATCAGAACTAATATGGTATTAAGGGACTTCGGCGACAACTCATCAGACATGATGTGAGTGTTAAATGCAGAACTGATGATTGGGAGCAAGACGATGTTGACTACTTTTTTCGTTATAGAAGGAAAAGGATCTTACAGTCTATTGCTGGGGCACGAATGAATACACACAAATTGTTGCGTCCCCTAGATAATGCACCAAAGTCTAGTATAGTTGGTCGGCGAACAGGTGGAAATCGTCCCTACCAATAAATCGGTTAACATAGCTACATCTGATTTATTAGTATGGGAGAGAGAATGAGATGTTTGTCTGTATATCAGGAATGGCTTTGGATGGCAACTTTTTTTAAGTATAAGATAATGGTATTAACCCGATCAACGAGGAGTTGCCTAAGCTCATCCTGTAAAGATGACGCCTAAGAACAAAGACTAGATTCAGTCAAAACTTTGCCACAACTGATGAACTATGGGAATATAAACGTCAGATCCGGTGACAGACCGAGGCCAACCCACGTAAGTACCCAGATCCCCGATGAGATAAATGGAGTGAAGGTTGCTACGTCGGAGGTGTTGATAGCAAAAAAATGGCATAAATGGTCAAAATTGTCAAAATGTGAAAATTGGTACTTTTGGCCGAAAATATGCAATTCCTAGCACAGGACGGTCTTACAAGCCATGTATCGTCGGTCTGACCGGTCCCACTTTGGTTTGACTGGCCCTATAAGGCTGGTCTGACCGAACCAATCTAAATCTGATTCAAATTAGTTGATTTCGGCTAAATTTTATCTCTAATCAATTTCTAACGACTTGGACTCATACCTATGTCAAATTAGAGCCTAGGCACGTCATGTCCAACCCCTATAAATATAGGGGCAAGGCCGATTTAAGAGACCCCCTTAAACCCTAATAGATCCAACCTATTATTTACCTTGAATCACACTTTTACTTTTCAATCTACCTCCTTGCCCTAGGATTAGTTTAGCACATCCATCTTTGTTGGTTTGTGCTGTAAACCATAAGTCCACCATGTCATAATCACAGTAAGCCTTGTTGATTCACCTATGAATCACCCGTTTAATCCACGTAACAATTTTTTATCGGTTTTTGTCGGTAATTCAATCTCTTGGCCGAATTGCCTCTCAACTTTTGGTGTTTTTAATTTGCAGTGTTTTCATCTCCATATATTCTTCTCCGATAGCACCTACATAAATCCATCTTTGACAAAATAGTCACCGGAGCCTCGGAGATCAACGTCTAGGAGCTGTCGGTTTGACCAAAGGAATTACCCCGGTCTGACCAGCCCATGCTGCGCCGTCATCTGACGCACTGGCACGCTGTGGTCTGACCGATGGCATTAGGCCAGTTTGACCGAGCTTCCTAAAAGGCTTCGGGACACTTCGCATTGGCACTGGAGCACCCTCCGGACCCTCCTTTGGCCATTTTCCGGTATGACCGAAGGACCACCTTTGGCCTGACTAACCGAAGGCAGGAGGGACCCCTTCGGCCACCCTTCACAGTTTGCACCGGAGACCCTCTTTGGCGATACCTTCACACTGTTGGTACGATCGATGGTGTACCTTTGGTCTGACTTGCTTGCCTGGGCCGGTCTGACTGCCGTGTGCACTTCGGTCTAACCGGCCATGACTTGGCCGGTTGGATAACTTCCCCGACACTTTGGTTAGTTAAATAATATTTTTGTGTTATTTTTTTGCCTGGCGATTCCGTTTATTTCCCTTGTCACTATCTACGGTCGTCGGAACGCGACGTCGGCGTCGTGTCACGCTTAGTGTTAGCTCTAAGTATCCACGTGCTTTTGAATCGTCGAATCAGCGTCAGTGTGTTGGCATTTTGATCGATAGATTTTCGTGTCAACACACTTTTTGGTGACTCCGCTGGAGACAAACATGGCAAGTAGCACTACATCGGTGATAGGTACATCTACTACGTCTACATCAATAGGACCCTCAACGCCGATGGACCTGGTGGGGAGTGTAGAGATCGACGACAGAAACATCACCCTCCTCACCCTCGATGACTTCTCCATGGAAGATAGGGCAGAGATCAAGTCCAAGACGAAGGAGCTGCACGTTCTCCTGCTTGGGCGCTTCACTAAGACCCACGAGGGCTTCGTTAAGCGCGACATCGACATCCCTGACCTCTCCGGGAGCAAGGTAATACTGTCATCCCCTCGACTATCCTCCTGGGACATCGAGGAAAAGATATCCACCACAGTAGACTAGTAGGTTAGCGCCACTTTTGCAAATCGTCTAGAGGCCGTGGTTGACTCTAAAATGGAGGCGATGTTTAGGAGATTTAGCTTTTCCGAGTCCACTTCTCCAACTTCGATTGCTAGGGAACCCCCTGTCCATCACATACACAGTAGAACCAACGGGAGTACCAAAAAAACCGTTGCGTCTCCGGCCTCATCATCTATGGCCGAGACCACGTTGAACCCTGTTAGCAGCCGATAATAGTCAGTCAGACCGAACATTAGGCCGGTCTGATCGGCCATTACACCCTCGGTCAGACTGGCCCTATGGCTAGTTAGACCCCCTTGCCACCTATTACGCACCACCTCCGCCCGCACCTACGCTACCCTTTCTCGTGCTACTCGTGCCTCTTGCTCCAGTGCACCCTTATAGGCTAGAGCACATCCCTTGTCACAAGCCGGTACGAGAGGAGGATCTGCACGACCGACATGCGGAGATACCACCATGTGTCGTGCCCCCGCATGAGATACGCGCATAGGAAAGATGTGTAGATGACATAGAAGAGTGAATTCACGCACTATTTAGGGAATGTGCGGGTTACACACCTCAGGATCAGGTCAGAGTTTACCACAAGCCATACCCCGACCACTTCGACACTATCTTGTATCCGCGCAGCTTAGGGTTCCCGAGTTCACAAAATTTGATGGTGAAGGCAGTAAAACCACCCTAGGGTACATAGGCCAATTCCTAGCGCAGTGCGGCGAAGCTAGTGGATCGGATGCGCTGAAGCTTAGATTATTTTCTCTATCGCTTTCCAGCACCGCCTTTACTTGGTTTTCGGCATTACCGCTGAACTCCGTGCAGACTTAGGCCCAGTTAGAGCAGAAGTTCCATGACTACTTTTATACTAGGGAAACCGAACTTAGGCCCTCATAGTTGACATCGGTTAGACAGAAGGATATCGAGAGTGTATCTGAGTACATTAGGCGCTTTAGGCACACTAGGAACCGATGTTTTTGCCTAAACATTTCCGAGAGGGACTTGACATACCTAGATTTTAACAGTTTACACTATGAACTTAAGGAGAAGCTAGATGGCCAGGATTTCTTCAAAATTAGTCAAGTCTTAGAGAACGCTCTGGTTAGGAAAGACAAGCCAAAAGTAGGAAATTCACTAAGACATTTAACAAACCTAAGGCCGAGGTGCACGTCATGGAGCACTCCGATGAGGAATCATCGGAGAGCGAGGATGACTCGACCGACATGTACACCGTAGAGTGGACCTAGTATAGCAAGACCAAACCCGTCACTTGCTCTCATTTATGGTCATCTCCCACTAAGAGTCGGCCCAGTGAAGTAAAGTATGCATTTGACGTGACCAAGTGCGACAAAATATTTGTTTTTTTTGCTGACGAACAAGCTCATTAGGTTATCGAATGGTAACATCATTCCAATTGTAGATGAATTGAAGAAACACACTTACTGTAGGTGGCATCATTCGCAGTCTCATTGTACTAACGTTTGCAATGTTTTCCTTCGATAGGTTCCATTGGCCATAGAGGAAGGACGATTGAAGATGGATACCAATCCCAAGATCAAGCTTGACCAGGACCCTTTCCCCATGAACACCATTGATCTCGATGGGAAGAAGGTGCTGATTCGGCCCGAGCAGGCCGGGACGGCTAAGGGGAAGGAGGTTGTTATCGGAGAGCCTCGCACACACACACTCATGCTGAAGAATCCAGAGGTAGGAGTGTGGAAGGTGAATACCAATGTTTCATCTTCGGTTGGAGCACGTAGAATGCCGAAGGTGACATACGAGATGATGCTACAAAAGAACAAGAAGAGGGCTGAGAAGACAAACACTCAACCAAGACCTCCAATGAGGCTGAACCCTCCTTAGAGGAGTAGGTTCAGCTCATGATGGGCGAGACCATTGGAGCCACCTTTTCCTCCACTGCCGTATCACCTGACGATGGCATAGTAGCCTCCGTGTTACTTTCTGCCTCTGGGGCAGCCAACCCCTTATTATATTGCTCCCTTTGTGCCCTTCGATTTTTATAACATGTAGAATAAAATGTGTGTGGCAAGGGGGAACATCTTTGGTAGGTTGTCCGTCGCACCACGAGGGCATCCGGAGGTGTTCGAGGCCATCATAGTCAATGTGGGGTCCTAGGACGTCCCAATCCCCAAGGGGACCCCCTCAGAGCAGAACGGAGGCGAACCACAGAAGAAGACCAAGCAGGAGCATGTCGATCTGACTGCAGCCCTAGGGTCGGTCAGACCACCATCACCACTTCAATCTGACCGGCCTACAGTTGTCGGTCCGACCGACCCCTTGTAGTCTACTAACAACAGTTGTTCAGACTGGCCCCCCATTGTCGATACGACCGATAGGATACAGAAACAGGTCCCCACCAAGCACAAAAATGTTGAGGCCGATCTAGGTGCTTTCCATTCGGCAAAGAATTCTAGGAGAAAATTTGTGGTGCCTGGCATGAAGCCGCAGCCTTTTTGGGCACCTCCAGGCATGACAAAATCACTAAAGAGGTATCTACAACGTCTTCAGGCTCAGGAGATGCGCGAGAAGAAAGCCGAGGACGAGTGAGGCGCCATTTTTGAAGAGATCCATCCATGACCAGTGATGAAGAAGGTATGGAAGCCCAAGCAAACAACCCGGCTCCAATTATGAGCAACGACGAGGATGATCTGATGGATCACGACTACATGCCAGTCTCCATGGGGCCTCCTCCTCAGGCAATGGACATAAATGTCGTCATGGTTCCCACTAAGTTTGCGCTGCCATAGGATGAGACCGAGGCCGCTCAGTTGAACCTCGGCTCACGGGAGGCCATTTTTGAGAAGCCCGAAGATACAACTCATCACTTGAAGCCTCTCAACATCAAGGGACACATCGATGGGAATCCAATCTCTAGGATGCTTATAGACGGAGGTGCCACCGTCAACTTGATGCCATACTCTCTGTTTAAGAAGCTCGGTAGAAATGAAGATGACCTAATGAAGACCAACTTGACGCTCAACGGCTTCAACGGCGAGAGCTCTGAGGCAAAGGGCGTACTTTCTCTAGAGCTGATGGTGGGCAATAAGACGTTGCCAATAACATTCTCCATCGTCGATGTGCAAGGTAACTATAGTGTACTACTTGGGCGCGATTGGATCCATGCCAATTGTTTTATTCTATCTACCATGCACTAGTGCTTGATCAAGTGGGACAGCGATGATGTAGAAGTTTTACCAGCTGACACTTCGGCCTAGGTTGCTTTGGATGATTTTTCTATTGACGCCGTCCATGATAAGGTAGAGTGTATGTCAGGTAGAGACCTCTCGGATTATGAATTTGTTAGCATGTCTGAGGGGCACTTTGTTCTAGTGTCTGTAAAGCCAGCTGGTGTAGCTCGACTATCTCTAAATTAGTTGTCATGCCGAGTAAGAGTAATCTTGATTGGCTAAAACTCATGTTGAGTCATATCGGTCTTCTAAAGACTATATTGCCAAATCCATTGAAGATTTTAGTGAAGTATAAAAGTTAGGTCAAGGGTTTGCGTCGGCCGACCTATTGGAACAAGTAGACATAGGTGATGGTAGTTGTTGGGGGAAAATACTTCATCCTCAGGGTCTCTACATTAACAAGATGATGGCAATCTACTAAATTGAAGTTCCAGTATTAAACTACGGTTTAGTAGGGGATCAAGTTCGAAGAATCAATGCGGACTCCTGTTCGGAGTTGGCTTTGAACGTCGACTCTTCAGAGAATTTATCTGCCAGCTAGGATGGAAGACTTATCTTCTTTCTCATTAGATTAGTCTTTTACCATTTTAGCCCTATTAGGGGTACCGAATAGTTTCCACTATGTCGGTTGTAATTGAGGGGTAAAAAGGTCTTTTCCTTAAGATTTTCACCAATAAATACCCCCCATTCTACCCTGTAATGAGGATCGAATACTGAGTTATTCAATACACAACTTCGAATTACTTCGAGCTATTATCCAATTTGGAGGATTGGAATAGTTCACTTCACAAACACTTCGTTTGTTATTTTCCAATCTCTGAAAACCTATTAGCGTAATCTTTTACGCCAATAGTTGGCGCCGTCCGTGGGCAACCTAGTTCAAAAAACTTCGTTCTCTACCAAGTTCTCAAACCATGCCGCCCAAGCAGAGTTCAGGTGGTAGTCCTACTCGGAGGTCCCCTCGGACCTCCGGAGCAAGATCTTCGAACACAGTCGAGGTCAGAGGACCTTCGGTAATTCCTCCACCCTAGACTCCCAAAGGGATTCCCCTTCCTCGAGCATACGAAGTTCCTCCTCCAACTCCATCTATACTTCGGCCAGCTGGAGTCCCTTCTCTAGCTCTGATTCCACTTCGAACTGACATGTACAGTTCTCAAGACCCAGAAGATCCTTCCGGAAGAAATGAAGGTCTTGGCGACATGGCAACCCAGATGGCCAGTCTCCAAGCTTAAGTGGTGAGGTGGAGACAAGAGGCCGCAGATAGGCTTCATTCTCAGGCCACCCGATCATTTCCGAAGTGCCTCAAGATGACGATCTTCCTTATCCCGAAGCCCCAGAGAACATGCCCTTTGATAGCGAGTCTCCGCTGCATCCCGAGCTACAGAAAGTGCGCTTCGACCCTAAGTTTAAAACTTCGAAGCTTTGTAAGTATTTCAGAGACTAGGACCCCAAGTAGTTCTCCCGTTCTTATGCTTTGGCAATTGAGGCCAGTGGAGGAGTGCGAGACACCATGGCCAAGTGTTTCCCTCTTGCTCTCGAATGGGTGGCTTTGTGTTGGTTTTGGTCTCTGAAGCTGGGATCAATTAGAACTTGGGAGCAATTACTGAAGAAGTTCATAAGTAACTTTCAGGGTACCTTTGTACCCCCAATGTCTACGGGAAGTCTTTTCTAGGTGAAGCAGCTACCTGGAGAGACTTTAAGACAATTTTTCAAGCGCTTCGCCCATACGAAGTCGCAAATACGAGGGCTGACTACATCCTCCGTAGTTGATGCAGCTCGAGAGAGAGTTACCCATGTAGGCCTCCTTGATAAACTCCATCGGAAACAGATATCCTCTGTATCTCAGCTGATGGCTTATTTTGAAGAATATGCTAGGTCAGAATAAGGGTGGCTCGGAAGAACTGCTTCAACTCCGTCAATCCTACAAGAAGTCAAGTTTGAAGTAAATACTTCAACACCTTCGTAGGGGCCTAACATCGAAGTCCAGCATGACAGACGTCAGGGCCAAAAGCATCCTCGTTCCGAAGTCCTGAACATTGCCCGTCTGTAGAAATTTGCCCATAAAACTTCGCAAGCCTCAGGAAGCAAGACCAGCGGCTGGAGGCCACCAGGGAAGCCGACTGGCAAAGCCCAGGCCTTCTTCTGCAGTGTCCATGGTGAGAATCGGAGTCACGCCACTGATGCGTGCAAGTATATACTCGCTTTAAGAGGCGAGTACCTTGAAAGAACCTCGGGTCGAGGCACTACTGATCGAGTTCCTTCCGAGGTATGTCCAGAGCCTGTCCAGGCTGTGGCACATATAGACAACTTCGACCTTGTAAGACAACCTCCGGTGGTCAATATTATGCCACCTCCGAAGCAGGAAGATGGTCAAGATCGGGGTAAAAGTGTAGTCCTCCCCATCTCCAGAGGAGGGACCCTTGGCAATATGTCGAAGAGACAGCGAAGAGAATATGTCCGAGAAGTGGGTCATATTGGAACTTCTTCGTCTGTAGCTACCATGCCTGAGTGGTCCCATGTGCCGATATCTTTCTCTGCAGATGATGCAGCTGACATAAAGTTTCCGCATGCAGATCCCCTTGTTATTACTGCTGACATAGCAGGGTCTGAAGTCCGGAGAGTGCTGATTGACGGAGGGAGTTCAATAGATATTATCTTCATTCAAGCCTTCGATCAGCTCTGTATCTCCAGGAAACATCTCCTCCCTATAGCTCGTCCTTTGCAAGGCTTCACAGGACCCACTCTTGATGCCCTCGGCCAAATAGGTCTAGAGGTTGCTTTCGGAGAGGGGCTACTAGCATGGATGGAGGTGGTGATTTTCAATGTTGTAGATGCCCCGTACGCATATAATGTTATCTTTAGGAGGGGCATGTTAAATCAGCTCGGAGCCGTGGCGCATCATAACTATTTATGTATGAAGATGCCCAAGCAAGCGGGAGTGCTCACTGTCTTCGGAGATCAAGCCACTGCACGAAGAGTAGAATATGGTCATGGCCCCCCTCTCGACCCGAGACAAGTGAACAATGTACAAGGAAATCCGGAGGATATCTCTACTTCAGGTGAACCTTTGAAGAAGTCCTTCCCAAGACCCTGCCCCGACGGAGAGATTGTAACGAAGGTTATTGTAAAAGATGGCAAAGACTATTCATTTCAGTTTGGCAAAGATTTGCCTCCAGAAGTCGCTACTTCGTTAGAAAAAGTAGTCGAAGAAAATTTGGATGTCTTTGCATGGTCTGATGAAGACATTCCCGGAGTGAGTCGAGATATAATTGAGCATAGCTTGCTTGTGAACCCAAGGGTTCGACCTGTCCGACAAGGACTTCGGAAGTTATCTGCGGAGAGGGCCATCCATGCTAAGGTAGAAGTGGAAAAGTTGCTGAGGGCTGGGATTATCAGAGAAGTAGCTCATACGGGGTGGTTAGCCAACCCAGTCTTCGTCAGAAAGAAATCTTCCGAGAAGTGGTGCATGTGTATTGATTTTACATCCTTGAATAAAGCATGCCCCCGTGACCCCTATCCCATGCCCCTAATTGATCAAATAGTTGACTCCACTACTGGTTCGGAGTTATTAAGCTTCCTCGATGCGTATTCTGGCTAACATCAAATCTAGTTAAAGCGCGAAGATGAAATCAAAACGAGCTTTGTAACTCCTTCAGGAGTCTTTTGCTATGTAAGAATGCCTTTCGGTTTAAGGAATGTGGAGGGAACTTTTTTGATGTTAATTGCTAAAACTCTAGGTCATCAAATAGGCCGCAATTTAGAAGCCTATATGGATGACATTGTAATAAAGAGTGCTTTAAAGCACCAACATAGCCTAGACTTAGCAGAAACGTTCAATAGCCTTCGGGCATGTGGAGTCCGTCTCAACCCCAAAAAATGTATCTTTGGGGCTCAGGCTAGAAAATTGTTAGGGTATCTAGTTTCAAGTAGAGGGATCGAAGCTAGCCCTACTGAAATAACTGCATTACACATGATGGCTCCTCTGGAAAATTTAAAGCAGGTGCAAAAGCTAACTGGCCGCCAAGCAGCACTTAGCACGTTCCTAGCAAGGTCTACGGAGAGAAGTTTACCCATTTTCAAAGCATTGAAAGGGTCCAAATATTTTGCATGGACACCAGAGTGTGAAAAGAGTTTTGATGATATTAAGAATTATCTCAGTAACCTCGCTACACTCACGGTGCCTGTTGTGGATGAAACCCTACTCCTCTACCTTGTAGCTACTAGCTCCGCTGTCAGTGCAGTCCTTGTCAGAGAAGTTGATTACAGTGGGAAGTTGGTATAGAATCTAGTCTATTTTGTATCCGAAGCATTGTCTAGAGCAAAAACAAGATACTCAGAGCTTGAGAAGTTCACCTATGCTATGATAATGGCTTCGATGAAATTGAGACATTATTTTCTAGCACATAATGTGATTGTACCAACTTCGTATCCATTGGGAGACATGCTCCGAAGCAAGGATTCTACGGGAAGAATTTGAAAGTGGGCTATTGAATTGGAACCCTTCGGCATCTCCTTCATGGCAAGGACAGCGATAAAGTCACAAGTGGTGGCAGACTTTGTGGCAGAGTGGACTCCATCTGCAGTATGGGCTCTGGAGAAATCAAATGAAGGAATTTGGACTATATACTCCGACGGAGCTTTCCAAGCATCTGGAGCAGGCATCAGAGCAGTAATAATTTCCCCTTCAGGGCAAAAAGCAATGTACTCCACAAGTCTCAACTTTAAGTCCACCAATAATACAGCGGAGTTTGAAGGAATTTTGTTAGGACTTCGAAAGGCGTGTGCTTTAGGTGCTACAATAGTTGTTGTTAAAACAGATTCTCAAATTGTAGCAGGGCACATTGATAAAAGTTTTCATGTTCATCACCCGCAGCTTGCAAAATACTTAGAGGAGATCCGCAAGATAGAAGCAGCATTTAAAGGGATTTCCATCTGAAGTATACCAAGAGCTGAAAATATGCAAGTCGATACCTTAGCGAAAGCTACAGCCAGAGCTATGGACATCCCAGAAGGAGCTTTTTACGAAGAACTTACTTCACCTTCAGTGCCACAGATCCCTTCTGTGGAAGTTCTTTGCATTCCAAGCACTGATTGTCGGAGCTCAATTATGGAATTATTGCAAGGTGAAGCAAATTTGCCTGAAGGGCCACAACTTTCGAGGTTGAAGCTAAGAGTTCGAAATTATCATATAATCAACAATATTTTTTACAAGGCCGGAGTATGTTCCCCTCTGCTCCGATGTATATCTCAAGCCAAAGGTCAAGAGATACTCCGAGAAATTCATGAAGGCCTTTGTGGTAGCCATCTAGCCCCTCGGGCTTTGGCAGGAAAAACACTTGGCCAGGGGCTTTATTGGCCTACAGTAGTAGCTGATGCGGAGAGCCTAGTTCGCACGTGTGTAGGACCGAAAGTAGCGACCAGAGGGGGGGGGGGGTGAATGGGCGCCTTAAAAATTCTTTCGAATCAATGGCATGTTCCCAATACCCAACGCACCTCAAAAAACTACGCAGCAGAAAATAACCAGAAGGCCTAAGTCTAAAGGTTTCTAACCTAGAAGCAACTGATGATAAACAGTGTAAAACTAAAGTGGTGCAACTAGGCAGATGAACAATTTGAGACAGGCCTAAACTTCTCAATGAAATGATCTAAGTATGTATAAAATGAAAAGAGAAGTTACTGTCCAAATTTGTCTCCTGTTCGGAACTTGGCGAAGCCCCCTTCGCACGTCGAGGTCTGCTTCGGAGGTTGGTGACGGAGTCTGTCCGAAATGCCGAAGGTGTCACTGTCTAGCCTAGTTCGAAGTGGTAAGAAGCGAAGTGTACTTCGGAGCGAAGTAAAACAGTGTCGGAGCCTGGTTCGAAGTATGTACTTCGAAGACAAGGCTTCGAACACAGCTTCGAACCAAGAGCTTCGGAGCAAAGTGACAAAGTCGGAGCCTGCTTCGAAGTGAGCACTTCGAAGACAAAACTTCGAACACAACTTTGAACCGAGAGCTTCGAAGCACAACCTTCGAACAGAGAGCTTCGAACACAACACACAAACAGACAACCTTCGAACAAAGAAGCGAAGCCTGTCACGCGACAGAAAAACAAGTCCGAAGCCAATGCTCTACCTTCGAAAAGAGCAAGCTCCGAAAAGAGAGGCGAAGGGTGACACGCTACACAGAAGTCAGTGCGAGGCCTAGCGGAGCTACAAGCTTCGAACCCAACTTCAAAGCCTAACGAAGTGTGCACTTCGAACAGATAGATTCGGAGTATGCTTGTTCGAGGTATGCAATGCTGTCCATCCAGAAAGAACCTCGAAGCTAGCAACTCAGACAAAAATCGAAGTTCGTAGTTTGAACGAAGGCCTTGAAAATGTTAGATCGAAGCCTGCCTCACGGAGCTGAGGGGCTTCGAACAGAGAAAGATGACTTCGCAGAAACAGTCAAAAAGGCATTTACTCCAATCTGCTTCGATCAAAAAGACAGTACAGCAGAAGGTAAAAAGCTGGCAGTGAGTACTGTAGCTACAGTGCATCAGTACTACTTGCAACTGCAAGAACTAGTACTCATCTCGTAAGGAACAGAAGCAACACGAAGCAAAAATCTCACGGGAAATAAATTGATGCAAGCAAACTGAAGGAATCAAAGCTGAGAAGTAAATGCAGCATTCAACCAGAAGGAATCAACCACCAAACAGACCAAGGAAAAATGAATCTGAAATAACCTCACAGAAGGTTCCTGGCGGCGCATACAACCAGGAGAGAGACAATACAGGGAGCAAGAGGAATGACCCAATGAATGATGCAAAAAGTGAATTCTAGAAGGGTAGTCCAAACCCTAGGGATTGGGGTCCTATTTATAGGCAGCCCAACACTAGGAATATTCTACCAGCCCCTTAGGGTTTTTGCAGACTCAAAAATAAAGGAAAAGACTCTACTGCCCTTAGGAATTTTTACAGACACGACTGACTGATTGTGGGCCTAGAGTTACAGATGACTTATCCGGAAGCTAAGTTTTCGTAGCGACTACGGCTTCTCTTCTGGACAGTCGGATACAGAATCAACGGTTGTCAGTTTTACGCCGAAACTGACAAAGCCTCCACCAGCTTTGCACCAGGTACCCGGATTGGGCCGGCCCGAATCCGCAGCTCTCTCAGCCCGGCAATCGCTCACCGCCCGTGTACCTGAGTCAGTCCTGGTCAACAGCCCAGTGGGTCTTCTACTGCTTCTGGCCCATGCACCCGGATTGGGCCAGCCCGACTTTGCAGCCTCCTCTGCCCGACAGTCGCTCGCTGCCCGTGTACCTGAGTCACACGCGGCCCATGAAACAGCAGATCTCTTCTCTTCTTTAGTCCTCGTTGACTATCGTTGACAATGACTCATCACTTCTAGAGCCATGAGGCCCACGCTATTCAGCATGGCTCCTCAATCTCCCCCTTGATGAGTGCATTGTCAACATTCCTCTTTTCACAGCTCTTCAACACCTGTGAACAAATGTGGAAACACGAAAACAAAACACAAGAAAACAAAGAAGAAGAAAAATAAGGTAAAAGTTTAACCCTAATGACCAAAAGCCAAACAAAAGCAAGAATCAGTCATTATGGTTAATCAAAACATAAAAGCTCAAAATGTGTGCGATTGCAGAATAACAAGGATATCAACAGAGTAAGAACTCCCCCTTAAACTCTGATCCCAAATTTTCTCCCCCTTGTTGACAAGTGAACTCATCAAGCACTCAAAAGAGACACAGACTCCCCCTGAAAAGTAACTCCCCCTCAAAATATGCAGTGAATGCAACTGGGGTGCAGGTGGAGTGTAGAAAGCATGCTTCTCAGATATGATTGACTGCAAATACAGTATCTAACAAGTATAGCAAAAGAGATACTGTCTAAGACACATGGCATGATCAGTGCAACAGATGATATCTAGAGAAAGTCATTTAGCACGCATTTTTCAGTTTTTGCAAATAAAAGCATCACCACATTTTCTAGTAAACAAGCAAGGTAAAGCATGAGATGCAGAAGCTAACTGATATCTACCAAGATAAGCATTGTTCAAAACAAAGTGCTTCAGCAAACTTGTTATCCTTTTAAAGTTCAGGCTTTTTCATTTTCCTTTGTCATTTGTGCCAAGGGTTATTTGCATGTCAAACCTTATGCTAACCGACCAAGTCAAGCCTAGGCCAGAACTGGACCATCAGAAGCTTAAGACATTGGTCTTGGCACACACTACACTGTCCTAGTTCATACCAAAGTGCTATGGTAAGCAGTCCAGAACAATATAATGCGACAAAGCAAACCCACTTGGATCTTTTCAACTTAAGCATAAAAAGGCATGGAATTTTCATTCATTTTTGATTTTTATCATTTTTATAGCACATTTTCCATGTTAAAGCATAAAGATGTCCAAGTTGCATATCTGCATCTATGTGATGAACTGGCTACAAGGCATGCAACAGATAGCAAAAGCACTCAGCCTACACATGCTAGTTACCAGAAGCAATGGTGATCATTTTTCAAGTTGAAAGAGTAAAAGCCATGCATATGACAGATATAAGCATATCATTTTAACTGAAGCAAAGCATGATCATCGACAAGTATTCGAAAGCATGTACCAGCTAGAGTAGGTAAAGCAGTTCAATCATATAACAGAAGCATCTCTAAAGTGTGATACGTGAATATGCAAGATATAAACACACACAAAAAGACTCAAGAAAAAAGAGTAAAGAAGAAAGAAAAACTGACGCAAAATATCCTAGAAAGGATACACAACACCCAAATCCCCTCTTAAACGCTCAAAAGTAGACTGATCTAGGGGTTTGGTGAAAATGTCAGCCAACTGATGATGGGTATCAACATGAATAAGGTCAATGACACCTTTCTCATATTGATCCCGCAAGAAGTGAAAGCGCACATCAATATGTTTGGTTTTTGAATGAAGACACGGGTTTTTCCCTACACTAATAGCACTAGTGCTGTCGCAAAACAATGGAACCCTGGTAGGAAAGAACAACCCAAAGTCTCGTAGAGTGGAAATCATCCAAACCAACTGTGAGCAGCAGCTGGCAGCAGCTATGTACTCAGCCTCTGTGGTCGAAAGAGCAACTCCAGATTGCTTTCGAGAAGACCAAGAGACAAGAGAAGAACCAAGAAACTGGCAAGTACCGGAAGTCGACTTGCGATCCAACCGGCACCCACCAAAGTCGGCGTCCGAAAAGCCAGATAAATCAAGAGATGATGATGCTGAATAATAAAGACCAAGATCAGGCGCATAGGTAAGATACCTAAAGATACGCTTGACAGCTTGCCGATGAGACGCGCGTGGTGAAGACCGAAAACGCGCGCACAGTCCTACGGCGAACTGTATATCTGGCCTCGTTGCTGTCAAGTACAGCAGCGAACCGATCATCCCTCGAAACTCTCTCTCATTGACCTTGACACCGCTCTCGTCCTTGTCCAGACCCCCAGAAGTGCCCATCGGGGTCATCTGCGGCTTCAATTCACCACCAAAGTCAAATTTCTTTAACATATCGCGAGTGTACTTACCTTGGTGGATGAAGGTGCCGTCCTTGGTCTGCTTGATCTGGAGCCCTAAGAAATACTTGAGCTCACCCATGAGGCTCATCTCAAACTCACTGTGCATCTGCTCAGAAAACTTGGACACAAGATCATTAGAAGTACCGCCAAAAATAATATCGTCCACGTAAATCTAAGCAACTAAGAAGTCTGAAGCAACTCTGAGCAAAAAGAGAGTTTTGTCCACAGAACCCATTACAAAGCCCTTCCCCAACAAAAATTGCTTTAACTGGTCATACCAAGCCCTGGGGGCTTGCTTCAACCCGTATAAAGCTTTATGCAATTTAAAAACATGTCGAGGAAACTTAGGGTTCTCAAAACCGGGGGGTTGCCTAACATAAACCTCCTCTTCTATGTACCCGTTCAGAAAAGCACTCTTAACATCCATTTGAAAAAGCTTAAAACCCTTTGAAACGACAAAAGCTAGAAGGATACGAATGGACTCAAGACGGGCAACAGGAGCGAAGGTTTCTTCAAAGTCAATACTTTCCTTCTGGCAATAACCCTGGGCAACTAATCGAGCCTTGTTGCGCACCACAACCCCATCTTCACCTTGTTTGTTCTTGAATACCCACTTGGTGCCTATGGGGTTGCATCCTGGTGGCGGCTCAACTAGTGTCCAAACCGATTGCGGACAAAATTCTCAAGCTCTTCTTGCATAGCATTAATCCAATTAGAATCAGAATGAGCATGAGAAATGTCTCTGGGCTCAAAAGATGCAACAAACGCAGATTCAGCAAACACAGCGAGAGAGGCAGAAGAACGCAAAGTCCTCTCAGTCAAATCACCTATGATGAGCTCTGAGGGATGGTCATGCTGAACTGCTCGGGTTTCCTGGTGATCTGAAGTCACTTCACCGGAGTCAGCAGCTGGCACCTCTGGACTCGACTGAGGGGGCTCGATCGAAGTGGAAGAAGTGATCAGAGGTCTGCCTTCATCATCAGTCGAAGTCACAGAAGGTGTGGGCTCTGCGGGGGATGCAGAAGGCCCACCCTCAACAGCAGCTGGAGTATCCTCATCTTCCTCGAAGATCGACTCTCCGAGCTCATCATCACCAGAAAGCTCAAAAGAAGGAGTCAAAGAAGGCAAGGACTTATCAAATGAAACCTCACACGTCTCGACAAGCAGCTGGGATTCGAGGTTCCAAACACGGAAGCCTCGAGAATGCAATGCATAACCAAGAAAAACACCATCCCAGCAACGAGACTCAAACTTGTCCAAATGCCCTCCCTTCTTGAGCACAAAGCACTTGCAGCCAAATGCTCGCAAGTGGCTCACCTTGGGCTGTCTGCCAAAATGCAACTCATATGATGTCTTACCAATGTAAGCTCTAAGAAAAATGCGGTTGGCCAGATAGCAAGCCGTGTTCATGGCTTCAGCCCAAAAACGCCTAGGAGTCCTGTGCTCATCGAGCATCGTCCTGGCCATTTCAACTAGCGTGCGGTTCTTACGTTCCACAACGCCGTTCTGTGGGGGAGTGTAAGGAGAAGAAAACTGATGGTCCAGACCCTGATCACCACAGAAGCTGACGAACTGAGAGTTCTTGAACTCAGAGCCGTTGTCGGAGCGAATTGCTCGCATCCGACCATTGTTCTCATTCTTCAGCTTCAAAATCAGGTCATGGACAAATTGAAAAGTTTCATCCTTAGACTCCAAAAAGAAAACCCACGAGAAACGAGAAAAGTCGTCAACAATCACAAGTGCATACCACTTCCCACCGACTAAGCGTACCCGAGCTGGACCTACAGTGTCCAAATGTAAAAGCTCGCCTGGATACGAAGTCATCACCTGAGTCACAGGTGAGTGAGAAGCGGCAACCATTTTCCCATGACGACAGGGATGACAAACTAGATCCTTCTCCATTTTAAGCTTGGGCAATCCTCGGATGAGGTCCATAAAGCTTAACCTGACTAGCAGATCAAAACTCAAATGACCTAACCTCCTATGCCACTTCCAGAGCTCAGAAGAAGATCCAGCAATCAAACAACGAGAAGGGCCAAAAGAACTAGAGAAGTCAATTCGAAAAACTTTACCGAAGGGTAAAATCTGACAAACCAAAGACCCTCTAGAATCAACCACAGAAGAATTGCCCTTCTTAAAACGCACTTCCAAACCATCCTCAAGAAGTTGCGAAACAGATATTAAATTAAAGTTCAGATTTTTAACCAAAGCAACATTCTTTAAAGAGAAATGGTCTGAAATGCTGATTGAGCCTATGCCACTTACTTTCCCTTGACCGCTGTTCCCGAATGTGATGTACTCTTTGGAGCTCGGGGGAGTGAGACTGGAGAACCATCTGCGATGTCCCGTCATGTGGCGAGAACATCCTGAGTCCATAATCCAAACATCCTCCAGTCCCCGGTCCTGCACAATCAGTGTCTGTAAGTGGGAGCAAATGGTCCGGCACCAGGTTTAGCAAAAGAGCTAAACCAGTGTCGAGCCATCTGCTCAAAAGATGGAAAGCGAAAACCATCAAAAGAGTTTGGACCAAAACGCGGTTCAAAGCGCGGTCCTCGGTTTTGCCTAACCCTACGGCCACGAGGTCCAGAACCGTAGCCAACTCGGTCTGGAACTCTGCCGGAACGAACACCACCACCTGGAGCACGGGCACGAAAACCGTCTCCTCTACCACCACCTACACGACGCGGCCTGGCCTCTAGCCTCTCCCCGCGCCGAGGAACACGCAGTCTACCACCCTGCTGGTAGAACTGCTCCTGATCACTACGCGCCCTCTCTGCTCTCTCAACACGCTTCCTCCTGAAGCAAAACTCCGCAAGATGCCCATCTCTTTGACAATACTCACAATGATAGGTAGGCTTCTTGGGATGTGGTTGAGGCTTGGGGTTCTTGGGCTTGGTAGTGTTTGGTGTGGTCTTCTTGGGCTGAGAGGGTCCAGGAAGTGAGTCAAGAGAAGTGTGGAGATTTTTGGGCTTTGGAACCCAGATAGGTTTCTTGGGTTGAGCTCTAGGTGGCTCATGAATCACTCCATCCTTGGGCTGACAAGCCTGGGAAGACTCAGTGGAGTGAGTCTTGGAATATCTCTGCTCTGGAGTCATTTTACTCCACTCCACTGCCCGGCTGATGGCACTCTCAAAGTCAGCCTTGGTGTAGGTGTAACCTACCCCAAACCCATCCTGCCTCTTGAACTGCTGGATCATCATGCCAAGCTGTGGCTCTCTGGCACTGATCCAACTCAGGATAGAACGGAGGTAAAAATTCTCATTCTGAGAATCTGCTAGCTCCTCTCTCAAAGAAGCTAGAACCTCCACCTGAGACAAGCAGGTCTCACACTCACTCTCTACTTGGACAGACTTTCCGGCTTTTAGCTTAATCAACTCCATTCTAAGAGACAGGCAGTTCTCACAAACAGTGGGTGGAACTGACAGTGTCTCAAGCTCTAGCCTAGTCTGGGCAAGCTCAGCTCTCAACCTCTCTAAATCACCCAAATGCTCATCGCCCTTGGATTTCAGCTCAGCTAAGACAGCTAGATGAGATGGGCAATCAACACAGGGTGCGACGACAGTGGCTTGAGCATCTTTCAGCTCCAGCTGAGCGCTTTCAAGCTCAGTGGCCAAAGCGTCCCTCTCATCAACCCTTTCTGTGTACCTGGACTTCAGAGTCGACAGGTCACACAGAAGCACCTCACACTTCGGGCACTCACTGCTATTACCCAGGCAAGGGGAAGAAGATAGACTTTCTATTCTACCGTTGGCTACGGCAAGCTCACTTTCTAACTCGTCTATCCTTTTCTTAGCCCCCCTAAGCAGTTTCTCCCGATACTTCAATTCCTGACGATTGCTTTCAAGTAAATCAACAATTTCACGCTCATAAGATGATACCTTGCTATCGTCATCGTCGGAGTCGTCGGAGGAGCTCTTTTCTTCTCTATCCCCAAGAGCCATGGAGCAGAAGCTCTTGCGGGATCTTCGGCGCTGGTGTAAGCGGCTCTTCGGCTTGTCCCCGAAAGCCATGAAGCAGAGGCCCGCCGGATCATCCTTGTCCTTCCCCTTCTTGACAGAGATCTCCTCATCGCTTGAGCTCGATGAAGAGGAAGAAGAAGTGGATCTCTTGGAGTAGCTCTTCTCCATCTCGGCGAAGAAGGCCTTGTCGCGCTTCTTGTTCTCTCGCCGGTAGTCCTTCAGGGCCTTCTTGAAGAACCGGGTCTTCGGCTTGCCCTTGTTGAAGGAGGGGCTCTCATGCTTGCCGGAGTCGTGGAAGCTGCTGCCGATGCCCTTCTTGTATCCACTGCGCTTGGGGCAGTCGGCGATGAAGTGTCCTAGATCACCACATTCAAAGCATCCGGATTTTGTGCCGTGTCTTTTGAACATTCTTTTATCATAGACACGACGCACCCGGTTGTTAAAGAGACACAAATCATCATCTCCCAACAACTCAAGCTGGTCCTCAGTGATAGACATCAAGGAGAACCCAGCACAGCTCACAGCAGAGGGATCAACAGAAGGTGTAGCAAGGGCCAGGGATTTTGATCCAGAGCCAGTGAGATTTGATCTCAACTGGATATCTACCTCAGTGGCCTTCAGCTTGCTAAACAACTCAGAAATGGTCAAGGTATCGTAAGAAGTACTCTCAACGATAGATGATACCTTGATCTCCCAGATCTTTGGGTCCAAGGTATGAAGAACCTTGAGCGCCTGCTCGTGATCTGAGACTAACTGAGCACCCTCAGCCTTGTTGTCCCGAAGCTTGTTAATGATCGACTGAAAGCGACCAAACAAAGCCTCAACAGATTCACCCGGCTTCTGTGTGAAATTCTCATATTCACGCCGGTAGGTCTGATAGAGCCGAGCCTTGACCTGTGCTGTTCCCTCATGGTGTGCCTTGAGGGTAGACCAGATCTCTCTCGCAGTGGAGAGATGACTCACACGCTCAAACTCAGTGGGACCTAAACCAGAAAACAAAATGTTCACAGCCTTACTGTTGCTCAGATGCTGAGCAATGATACCAACAGTACCATGCTCAGCGACTGGATGATGACAAACGTGCTGTGAACGCAAATGTCCCATATGTCCGAACCCTAGCTCATGAGATAGGCTCGCATACGAGTCTTCCAATAATTATAGCCATAGGCTTCCAAGGACGGGACCTTACCAGGAGACGTCATAGTCACTACTGGGGTTTAGAACCGGTTAAGGTATGGAAAAACCCTAACCTCACTCTAATACCACTTGTAGGACCGAAAGTAGCGACTAGAGGGGGGGGGTGAATGGGCGCCTTAAAATTCTTTCGAATCAATGGCCTGTTCCCAATACCCAACGCACCTCAAAAAACTACGCAGCAGAAAATAACCAGAAGGCCTAAGTCTAAAGGTTTCTAACCTAGAAGCAACTGATGATAAACAGTGTAAAACTAAAGTGGTGCAACTAGGCAGATGAACAATTTGAGACAGGCCTAAACTTCTCAATGAAATGATCTAAGTACGTATAAAATGAAAAGAGAAGTTACTGTCCAAATTTGTCTCCTGTTCGGAACTTGGCGAAGCCCCCTTCGCACATCGAGGTCTGCTTCGGAGGTTGGTGACGGAGTCTGTCCGAAATGCCGAAGGTGTCACTGTCTAGCCTAGTTCGAAGGGGTAAGAAGCGAAGTGTACTTCGGAGCGAAGTAAAACAGTGTCGGAGCCTGGTTCAAAGTATGTACTTCGAAGACAAGGCTTCGAACACAGCTTCGAACCAAGAGCTTCGGAGCAAAGTGACAAAGTCGGAGCCTGCTTCGAAGTGAGCACTTCGAAGACAAAACTTCGAACACAACTTTGAACCGAGAGTTTCGAAGCACAACCTTCGAACAGAGAGCTTCGAACACAACACACAAACAGACAACCTTCGAACAAAGAAGCGAAGCCTGTCACGCGACAGAAAAACAAGTCCGAAGCCAATGCTCTACCTTCGAAAAGAGCAAGCTCCGAAAAGAGAGGCGAAGGGTGACACGCTACACAGAAGTCAGTGCGAGGCCTAGCGGAGCTACAAGCTTCGAACCCAACTTCAAAGCCTAACGAAGTGTGCACTTCGAACAGATAGATTCGGAGTATGCTTGTTCGAGGTATGCGATGCTGTCCATCCAGAAAGAACCTCGAAGCTAGCAACTCAGACAAAAATCGAAGTTCGTAGTTTGAACGAAGGCCTTGAAAATGTTAGATCGAAGCCTGCCTCACGGAGCTGAGGGGCTTCGAACAGAGAAAGATGACTTCGCAGAAACAGTCAAAAAGGCATTTACTCCAATCTGCTTCGATCAAAAAGACAGTACAACAGAAGGTAAAAAGCTGGCAGTGAGTACTGTAGCTACAGTGCATCAGTACTACTTGCAACTGCAAGAACTAGTACTCATCTCGTAAGGAACAGAAGCAACACGAAGCAAAAATCTCACGGGAAATAAATTGATGCAAGCAAACTGAAGGAATCAAAGCTGAGAAGTAAATGCAGCATTCAACCAGAAGGAATCAACCACCAAACAGACCAAGGAAAAATGAATCTGAAATAACCTCACAAAAGGTTCCTGGCGGCGCATACAACCAGGAGAGAGACAATACAGGGAGCAAGAGGAATGACCCAATGAATGATGCAAAAAGTGAATTCTAGAAGGGTAGTCCAAACCCTAGGGATTGGGGTCCTATTTATAGGCAGCCCAACACTAGGAATATTCTACCAGCCCCTTAGGGTTTTTACAGACTCGAAAATAAAGGAAAAGACTCTACTGCCCTTAGGAATTTTTACAGACACGACTGACTGACTGTGGGCCTAGAGTTACAGATGACTTATCCGGAAGCTAAGTTTTCATAGCGACTACGGCTTCTCTTCTGGACAGTCGGATACAGAATCAACAGTTGTCAGTTTTACGCCGAAACTGACAAAGCCTCCACCAGCTTTGCACCAGGTACCCGGATTGGGCCGGCCCGAATCCGCAGCTCTCTCAGCCCGGCAATCGCTCACCGCCCGTGTACCTGAGTCAGTCCTGGTCAACAGCCCAGTGGGTCTTCTACTGCTTCTGGCCCATGCACCCGGATTGGGCTAGCCCGACTTCGCAGCCTCCTCTGCCCGACAGTCGCTCGCTGCCCGTGTACCTGAGTCACACGCGGCCCATGAAACAGCAGATCTCTTCTCTTCTTCAGTCCTCGTTGACTATCGTTGATAATGACTCATCACTTCTAGAGCCATGAGGCCCACGCTATTCAGCATGGCTCCTCAACGTGCCAGGGTTGTCAATGGATGGGAAGAAGAAGTAATCGTCCGCCAACAACTCTTCAAGTTATTGCTCCAGTTTGGCCCATGGCCAGATGGGGCATGGACCTTATTGGCCCCTTCCCAGTAGCAAATGGAAATCTGAAATTCGCAGTGGTAGCAATTGAGTATTTTTCCAAGTGGGTCGAAGCAGAACCCCTCACAGCTATCACTTCGAATAATGTACAAAAATTTTTCTAGAAAACTATTATATTCAGGTTCAGAGTGCCTCGGCAGCTAACAGTTGACAATGGGACACAGTTTGATGCAGGGCCCTTCAGGAAGTTTTGCGAAGATCTTGGCATACAAATATGCTTTGCTGCCGTACGCCATCCTCAATCTAACGGAGCTATCGAAAGGGCCAATGGTAATATCTTGTCAGGGCTGAATCGAAGAATAGTAGGGTTGGCAAAAGGACTGTGGACCGAAGAGCTTCCGGAGATTTTATGGTCCATCCGGACCACTCAAACAAGGTCCACAGGTTTTACTCCTTTCAGACTATTATTCGGAGATGAAGCTATGACGCCAACGGAGCTTAAAGGAGGATCTCTTCATAGCACCAAGACTGAAATAGAAGGAGAAAGGCAAGCTTCGCTTGATTTTACAGAAGACACAAGACTTCAAGGTGTCGCCAATTTGTCAAAATATCAATAGCAAACGAAGACTTGGTTTGACCCGAAGGTTAAGCTTAACGAACTTAAGCCAGGTCATCTAGTTTTGCGAAGCATTATAGCACCAGGGAAATTAGGAAATAAGTGGGAAGGTCCATACATTATTCTCCGTTCAGAACGCCCTGGTTCTTTTAAGCTAGCTAATTTAGAAGGCGAAGATTTAAAGCATGCTTGGCATGCGGAGCACTTAAAGCGATATTTCGCATAGGGGCTACTTGTAATCATTTGTAAACACCTTCTGTATTAATAAAGTTCATGATTTAGGTAATGCCTACCTCTCAAACACTTCGTACTTCTAGTGGACGCACTGGAAGAATGAAGTTGGTTGTGAGGGAAGTGTCATTCATTTGAACCAATTTTGCGGACTTCGAACCATTGGTTCGAAGCTTTCGACGAAGTGGGAAAGTCACGGAAAAACGGATTCCAAGCCACCAGCTTTAAAGCATCCGTAAAAAGAGTCCAAGGAGACCAAATGATGCGGATTCCAAGCTCCAGCTTGAATGTATCCGTAAAAAGAGTCCAAGGAGACCACTATGCGAATTCCGAACCACTGGTTTGATAGCATTCGCAAAAAGAGCCGAAGGAGGCCAAACAAAACAGAGTTTGAGCTGATAAGCTTCGAATATCTGTAAAAAGGGTCCAAAGTGACCAATTGTTTTGGATGCTAAGGTATCCGGAAAATTAGTCCGAAGTGACTACTTTCAAACAAAAAGGTACTAAGTTACCAGTTTTCAGACTCCATTTAGTCGAAGACATTTTTTGAGATTTTAATCAATCTCTACGTTGCTAAGGGGCTCTGAACCTGCAAAATTATACTCCTAAGTCATTTTTCTTTGTGCATTACCATCTTCGACCAAACTTCGAAGTTGCTTATGCCCAAAGAGGGGCTGGGAAGTAGGGAGACAATTTTAAAATTTAAATCTTTATCATTCGAACAGATTACATTACATTACGAAAAATCTGTATCTATACCAAGAAGGAAACGAAGACCCCTTCGATCCCTAAAGCTACCACTAAAGCCAGAACGACTAGTTTCGGAGCCGGGAGTCCAAATAACTTTACGTTTAACTCTTCCCCCTCCCCTTGAAGCTCGGAAATCTTTTTGTTCCTGTTGGAGTTCAGCCCAAGTTCGAAGTCGCTCAGGGCTTCTCTCCCAGCTTCGAAGTTGTTCAGGTTTCTTTGTTTGTTCTTCAGCAGTATTCTCTTCTTCGGACCATTCAACGTCCTCAGAAGATGAGGCTTCCAAGTTAATTTCTTTTTCCTCCTCTTTAATGTAAGATAATATATCTTTGTATATTTCAGGCGCAATCGCACCGGAGCTTTCTTGAGGAATCCAAAATCGAGGTCGTTTATGAAGTCTTAGAAGGTCAAAGGTAGCCCATAGAAGGCGATGTTCTTCGGTAACATCTAATACTTCGAGATCATCCATAAGAGGTCGGGAAGCCTAAAAACATTTCCAAATAAGTATTCATTCATAACAGATGAAAGCATAAATTTTTACATGTTTGGACCCCTAAACAAAACTAAACCTGCGGGTCTGGTAGAGGCTAGCTGCTCGAAGCCTGCGACCGAGCTTGTTTCTGGCGAAGTCCTTCATCAATCCAAGCCTTGATCGTTGTTCAACCTTCGGCTCTCCAAGACGCTTGGAAGGCTTGCCAGGCTGTGGCCACATCCTCAAAGGGTTTAACAGCCGGTTGTCGTCGAAGGTAATAGGAGCCGCCCCCAAGTCTGGCACTATTGATAGCCCTAGATCTTCGTAGTAACAAAGTATTCCGAGAGCGGATACATGGCCGGAGATTTCCCCATACCGAATACCCGCTATCTTCATCATCTTCGCTGCTCCTTGGATCATCTTCAATCGTCGTAGCAAGGGGACATTGTCAGTCGAAGATAGTGTCCAAGAAGTACCGAAGTACTCTAAGACACCTAGAAGGTTATCCATGACCTCCGCAGCTACCTTCTCCGATTTCACCTTGTCTTCGATCAAAGTATCCCTTGACGAAGACAGTTCGTCTATCACAGAAGATAGTTTAGCTGCCTCCGTGGCCAAGGAGTTCTTTTGGCTAAGCAGGTTGTTGGCTTCTTCTATGGACTTCGTCTTTTCTTCTAGGAGCTTAACCAGCTCAGCCCCCACGGCTGCTTGCTCTGTCCGCATTCTTTCTATTTTATCCCGAAGCATGATTTGTTCGGCTTCGAGCTTCTGATTTGCAGCCTCTAGACCAAGTCTAGCTCTCCTCTCCGCTGCTACCATCTCATCCAAGCTGGAAATTCGAATTTTGGAGCCCTCAAGACTCCTTTGGAGGGCAGTAATCCTGTCCTTAAGACGAATACTTCCCCACTCGTTCAAAACAGCTGCAGCTCGAGCCAAGACTATTTGCTGCGAAGAGAAAAAAACGAGGTGAGAAGTTATTCATAAGTTGAAATTAATCCTGTTTTTGCAGATACTTCGTACCTGGTATGTTGCCTGTTCCAAAGCTGCATTCAGCTCCGACCCTTCAGCCTCCCCAAGTATGGCTACCAAGTCAGTTCCCCCAACTTCGTGATTAGCTTGATCTAACGGTTCAAGCAAGGTCCGAAGTCCGGTCCTTCGTTCTAGAAAAGGAGCTAGGAGGGGGAGCATTAACAAAGCTCTTTGGTCATCTTCGTTGGGTGAAGGGCCGGAGCGCTGGGCCGCATCCCCAAAAACTTCGGTGGACTGGCCCCCCTCCGTAGATTGTCCTCCGCCTGTTGATTCTGACGGAGTTAATCCTGAGTTCGGAGCAGGAAAAGGATCCATTTTACCTTTACCTTTTCCGGACCCCATCTAGGTAACTTCTTCTGGAACCGACCTCGGAGATGTCGAAGTCCCAGGAGCAGTCTTCGCAGGAGGAGTCGTCTCCATGGGAGCAGACCCTGCCAAATCAAAGGTATTATATATTGCACAATTCTGCAGGATGTGAAGAAAAAGGTGCTTTAATGAAGTCTACCTCTGAAATCTTGTCGGCGAATGAGTACGGGGCGACTTGGAGGGTCGAAGGCCCCTTCGAAGTCTTCGTCAGATTCGGGGTCTTGAACCGAAGGGTTAGCTATTGGAACCTCTCTTGGAGAAACAGTTACCACTTCGTCCGGAATCAAAGCTTGTTCAGTTACGACTTTGACTCTGCCTTCAACAGCAGGGGCTTCTTGGCTCGGCAAGTCGGGCAGGACAATCGAGGTCCCAGCCTATTCGGAGTTGTTTGGCGCAGCCGGCACACCCGCTACATCACCAGTGTCTACGACTTCGACATTCGCCTGCGCTTCTTTGTCTTCGGTAATAAGGTCTACAAGGGCCCTTTGCATTTTTCTTACTCCCTCATCTTCAGATGAACCTTAAGATGAAGCAGCGGGCTTGGAAGGAGCCACATTTTTAGTCTTACGGGCTAACTTTTTTACGGGAGTCTTGGCTGGTGCCGAAGTCCCAGCATCTTCTTTCCTCTTCTTCAGGCCAAGCTCGGAAGGCACCCAGTCTAGAAGAGGAGGGGCTACGACTCCGAGTACGCCCCATACTCGGTTAAGTCACTCCCAACTACCCACCAGTTTCTTCCTCCACTCTTTTTCAACCGGGGTAGGAGCCCCAAGAATCTTCTCCGAAGCTCGAACGACTTGCTCCGAAGTCAAAGGGGCTTGTGAAGCTGAAAGATAAGTTTTTATTAGTCATTTCGTGAAATAATCATATATAAAGCATGTTGTAGTTTTCCAAGTTACCTACAGAGCTCATGTTCGAAGAAATTTTTCGGAGTCCTTCCCCCGGATCCTCTTCGAAGTTGATAGGCCAGTTGGCCATCAAAAGTGGAATTTGGAGCCCAATGAACTCCTCCGCTAAGTCCCGCATGCTCATGCAGTGACTGATTCCTTGAAGCAGATTGAGGCGGGCTTCGACCTGGCCATGGTCTGGGTGAACTTTGGCTTCCCTTCGAAAATAGATGTCTTGCAGAGGTCCGGCCAGACGGCTGCCTACTCCAACTTCGGCGTAGAACCACCGGAGAATCCAATCTGTGTACCATCTAGCATTGATGGCCTTCGCTGGAAACCACAGTTGGAATTCATCTCGAAGTCTAAAGTTGATGCTGCCGAAGGCTACTACGATTTTTCCCCTCCGGAGCCTTGGTAAGTCTTCGGCTGGCAGGATGCTTTGTGCAACGCTGCGAATATCTCTGCTCTCCCTTCGCAGCCTTTGGCCCACAGCGCCCATTCGAAGATAGCGAGGCACGCTATCGCGTTCGGAGACAACTGAGGAAGGGTGACATGGAAAAGATCCAGTACCTCCGATAGGAAGTCTACCGCTGGAAGTCCTAACCCTACTTCGAAGAAGGCTTCGAAGACGACGACTTCTCCGGGCCGCGGCGAAGGGATGGCTTCCTTCCCGGGTTTGCGGACATTGATCCCTGGGCTAATCTTTCCTTCGACCACTGTTGCGATTGTCTTCCTCTTGCAGGTGGATGGTCCCAGTTTGTAAGACTGGTCAGAGTACTTCGAAGAGGCCGGGAGGAGGTCATGGGGACCGATTTGTTGGGGATTCCCTGCAGGTGCTGCCGCTGCTGCCGCCGCCATGTCCTGCTATCGGGCTAGGGCCGAAGTTGCCCTGCGAGCCTTGAAGCTTGTCTTCGCCATCAAGCTGAACCGAGCGATTGAGGCTAAGTTTGGAGGCTAATGGCTGATTGCGCAAAGATGGTGAGAAAGGTGTTTTGGATGCTTCTGGGTCCTCTATTTATAGCCTGGATTCCCAATTTCTTACCGTTCAGACTTGCCGTTCCGCCTTCTTGACCGTTACTTTTTACAAAATTAACGCAGCGTATAGCTTCTTTTGAAAGGAAAAGGCTAACGACTATTTCTGCTATGTCTAAAGGGTTTTTTGGCTTCATAGAAATTGATTCCAGAATTGTTCGAAAAGAAGTCTCTTAGAAATCGATTCGAAGTTATAAATCTTTGGATATTCCGAAGGTTGATAAAATTTATTAACCCCTACACATGATTATTTTTCTTGCGTATACTGCTCTCCTAACCTTACAGATCATGCGGAGAAGCGTATTCGAGGGGCTACTGTTGGGGGAAAATACTTCATCCTCAGGGTCTCTACAGTAACAAGATGAAGGCAATCTACTAAACCGAAGTTCCAGTATTAAACTCCGGTTTAGTAGGGGATCAAGTTCGAAGAATCAATGCGGTCTCCTGTTCAGAGTATGGCTTCGAACGTCGACTCTTCAGATAATTTATCTGCCAGCTAGGATGGGAGACTTATCTTCTTTCTCATTAGATTAGTCTTTTACCATTTTAGCCCTATTAGGGGTACCGAATAGTTTCCACTATGTCGGTTGTAATTGAGGGGTAAAAAGGTCTTGTCCTTAAGATTTTCACCTATAAATACCCTCCATTCTAACCTGTAATGAGGATCGAATACTGAGTTATTCAATACACAACTTCGAATTACATCGAGCTATTATCCAATTCGGAGGCTTGGAATAGTTCACTTCACAAACACTTCGTTTGTTAGTTTCCAATCTATGAAAACCTGTTAGCGTAATCTTTTACGCCAACAGTAGTGTTCCAAGGCTGACTTTTGTAAATCAAAATTTGTAGGCTTGTGAAAAGTCTGAGTGTTGACACAAAAACGTGCCCCACACTTAGGTTAGTTCGATGATCCAAAAGTGTGCGGATACTTAGGGACAAGCCTAAGTGTAACACAGCACTGACGTCGCGTTCCGACTACCCTTAACCATGGTAAGGGGGTGGAGTCGCCAGGTAATCATATCACACAAAAGAATCCAATTAACTGAAAGAAATATATTGTTGGCGTAAAAGATTACGCTAACAGGTTTCTGAAGGTTAGAAACTAACAAACGAAGTGTTTGCGAAGTAAACTATTTCAAGCCTCCGAAAGGATAATAGCTTAAAATAGTTCGAAGATGTATATTGAATAACTTGTATTCGGTCCCCATTACAGGGTAAAACGGGGGGTATTTATAGGCCCAAACATTAAGGAAAAGACCCTTTTACCCCTCTATTACAACCGACATAGTGGAAACTATTCGGTACCCTTAATAGGGATAAAATGGTAAAAGACTAATCTAATGAGAAAGAAGATAAGTCTTCCATCTTAGCTGGCAAGGAAACTCTCGGGAGGGTCCAAGTTCGAAGATATACTCCGAACTATAGTTCGCCTCCATACTTCGAACTTGATCCACGGTGATTCCGGAGTTATATGCTGGAAGCCTTTGATTCAATCATCTGCCTTTTCCTTGTCATCATAATGGCTCTAAGGATGAAATATTTTCCCCCAGCAGTAGCCCCTCGAATACACTTCTCCGCTAGACCTGTGATGTTAGGAGAGCAGTATACGCAAGAGAAATAATCATGCGTAGAGACTAACAATTTTAATCAGCCTTCGAAATATGATGAGATTCGAAACTTCGAATCAACTTATAAGAAAATTATGTTCGAACTATTTTTTAGAATTAACTTAAAAAGTCCGAAAGCTTTTTCAGGCTTAGAAGAAATAGCCGTTGGCTTTTTCGTCAACGCAAGTTAAGGAAATGCGTTAAGTTCGCAAAGAAATAACGGTTAGGAATGCGAAACGGCAGGACACAAAACGGTAAAAAATTGCGGCCTGGGCTATAAATAAGGGGCCCAAACCTTTCTAGAATACCTTCTCACCGCTTTCGTGCAAACAACTCAGCAAACAACCCTAGCCTCCATTCTTTCCTCTCAAGCAATCCACGCGATTTCATGGCGAAGACTAGTTTCAAGGTTTCTGCGGCGGCTTCAGCCTTGGCTTGGCAGCAGGCTGCGGTTGCAGCGGCGGCGACGACATCGGCGACGGCGACTCCGACAGCAATAGTGGCAGCAATGGCGGCGCCAGGGAGAAATCCCCAACGCGATGATCCTCATGATCTCCTCCCAGCGTCGACGAAGTATGCGAATCAATCCTATCAGTTGGGACCTTCAACCTGCAAGAGGGAATCGCTCGCGGCTACGATAGAAGGCAAGATTAGTTCAGAGATAGTGATCCGCAAACATGGAAAAGAGGTTATTCCATCGCCAAGGCCCGGAGAAGTGGTCGCCTTCGAAGACTTTTTCGAAGCTGGATTAGGACTTCCGGCTGTCTACTTCCTGGCCGAGGTACTGGATTTATTCCATGTTACTCTCCCCTAGCTCTCTCCGAACGCGATAGCACGCCTCTCCATCTTCGAGTGGGCGTTGCGAGCCGAAGGATGTGAAGGCAGAGGAGAAATGTTCGCAGCTTTACATCGAGCTTCGTGCCAGCCCAAGACCTTCGTAGGCCCCAGAGGTGAGAAGATGGTGGTGGCCTTCGGGAGTATTAACTTCTGACTTCGAGACGAGTAAACTCTTTGGTTTCCAGCTAAGGCCATCAATGCCAGGTGGTACACTGATTGGATCCTCCAATGGTTTTATGTCGAAGTTGGGGCAGGGAGTCGCCTAGCTGGACCTCTTCGGGACATAAACTTCCGGAGGGAAGCTCTTGTCCATCCGGATCCAGGTCAGCTTGAAGCTCGCCTTAGCCTACTTCAGCGCATCAGCCATCGCCTGAGTATGCGGGATCTGGCTGAGGAGTTCATCGGACTCCAAATCTCCCCTCTGATGGCCAACTGGCCAATCACCTTCGAAGAAGATACGGAAGGTGGCCTTCAAAAAATTTCTTCGAGCTCGAGCCCTGCAGGTAACTTCGAAAACAACATGTTTCATATATTTATTTGAAGAAATAACCAACATCTACTTATCTTTTAGCCTCTCTAGCTCCTATGACTTCGGAGCAAATCGTGCGGGCTTCGGAGAAAATTCTGGGAGTCCTGACTCCGGCCGAGAAAGAGTCGAGGATTAAGTTGGTAGGTACTTGGGAGCGGTCTAACCGAGTATGGGGGCTACTCGAAGTTATTCCTCCTCCTCTTTTGGATTGGGTGCCTTCGGAACAAGGGCCTAAGAAAACGATGGCCGAAGTTGGAGCCTCGACCTCTGCCAAGACTCCATCGAAGAAAGTAGCCCGAAAGCCGAAAACTGCGGCGCCTTCAAGCCCAATAGCTTCGGTCTCCGATTCCTCGGAGGATGAAGGTAGAATGCTTGTTGACCTGATTGACAAGGATGCAGCCCAAACAGATGCAAACATCGATGATGCTGCGAGCGTGCCGGAGTTTCAAGGCAACCTTGGGCAAGTTGGGACTTCGGTTGCTCAAGAAGACTTATCGCGAGATGAAGCCCCTATGGACGAAGGTGGAGTCGAAGTTGCTGTAGAATCAACTTCGATTCCGGGTGAAGCAACGATGGCAGCTCCCGAAGAGGCTCCAACAGTCGAAGATTTAACCGTGAATTCTGACTCCGATGAAGACTTTGGGGTAGCCTTCGACCCTCCAAGCAGTCCGATGCTCACTCGTCGACAAGACTTTGGAGGTAAACTTCACATAATTCTTTTGTTCTTTTTTCCTGCGAAATTATTCAATGTATAATTCTTTTGTTCTTTTTTCCCGAAGATACCAATCCTGGGACTTCAGCTACTCTAGAGCCAATTCTAGAAGTCGCTCAAATGGGACCTGGAAAAGGTAAAGGCAAGATGGACCCCCTCCCTGCTCCGAGCTCAGGATCAACTCCGTCTGAATCGACAGACGGAAGCCAATCTACAGAGGAAGGCCAGTCTACCGAAGTTCCAAAATATACGACCCAGCGCTCCGGCCCCTCGCTAAACGAAGACGACCAGAGGGCCTTGTCTATGCTCCCTCTTCTAGCTCCTTTCTTGGAGCGAAGAACCGGACTTCGGACTTTGCTCGAGCCTTTGGATCGAGCTAGCCGCGAAGTCGGGGAGACAGACTTGGTAGCCATTTTGAGCGAGGCTGAGGGTTCGGAGCTCAACGCAGCCGTGGAGCGTGCAGCGTACCAGGTACGAAGTATCTGCAAAACAAAATTAAACTTATATACAAATAATTTCTCACCTTGGTTTTTTCTCTTAGTAGCAAATAGTCTTGGCCCGAGCTGCGAACATTTCAAATGAACACGGAAGCCTTCGCCTTCGAGAGGAAATCACCACTCTTTAGAGAAATCTTAACATCTCCGAAGGTGGAGTTTCCCATTTAGACAACATGGTCTCAGCAGAATGGAGGGCCAGGCAAAGCTTGGAAACTGCGAATAAGGAGCTCGAAGCAGAACAAATTGTGCTTCGGGCGGAAATAGAAAAGATGCGGGCGGAGCATGCTACGGCGGGGGCTGAACTTGTCAAGCTCCAAGAGGAAAAAGCCAAAGCTGCAGAGGAGGCTAGCAACCTGCTTACCCAGAAAAATTCTCTAGCTACGGAGGCAGCTAGGCTCTTCGCCGTGGTAGAGGAGCTGACTTCGGTGAAGGACGCTTTACTTGAAGACAAGCTGAAGTCGTAGAAGGTAGCTGCGGAGGTCATGAACCAACTCCTAGGTGTTCTAGAGTACTTTGGTACTACTGGGACACTTCCTTCAAATGACAACGTCTCCTTGCTTCGGTGGCTAAAAATGATTCAAGGAGCTGCGAAGACGATGAAGACGACAGGCATTCGATACGGAGAACTCTCCAGACAAGTGGCTGCTATCGGCATACTTCGCTACTACGAAGATCTGGTAATAACAATAACTTCGAACGCAGAGGTGGCTCCCATTACCTTCGACGAAAACCAGCTTCTCAATCCTTCCGAAGACATGGCCGCTGCTTGGCAAACCTTCCAAGCTTCATGGAGAGCCGAAGGTCACACTGCGATCAAGGCTTGGATTGATGAAGGGCAACGCCAAAAGCAAGCTTGGTTGCAAGCTTCGAGCAGCCAGCCTCCGCCAAACCCGCAGGTCTAGATTTACCTTAGGATCCAGACTATGTAAAGCATCATGTTTTTCATATATTATGAATGAAAATTTGCTTGTCATGTTTTTAGGCTTCACCTCATATGGATGATGTCGAAGTGTTAAACGTTAATGAAGAACTCCACCTACTATGGGCTACCTTCGATCTTTTAAAACTTCACAAGCGACCTCGATTTTTAGTTCCTCGAGATAGCTCCGGTGCAATTACGCCCGAAGGGAGCAAAGATATACTATCTTATATTAAAGAGGAAGAAAAAGAAGTTAACTTGGAAACTTAATCTTCCGAAGACATTGCATGGTCCGAAGATGAAGATGAAGCTCAGGTTAAAAAACCTGAAGAACTTGGAAGCTGGGGAAGGAGCCCCGAACGACTCCGAACTTGGGCCGAGCTTCAACAAGAACAGAAAGACTTTAGAGCTTCGAAGGGAGGTAGGAGAGTTAAACGTAAAGTTGTTAGAACTCCCGGCTCTAGAACTAGTTGTTCCAACCTTAGCTCTAGAGATCGAAGGGGTCTTCGATTCCTTCTCGGTATAGATACCGATTTTTCATGATGTAATCATAATTTGCTCGAATAATAAATATCGATTTAAAATTGTCTCCCTATTTCCCAGCCCCTCTTTGGGCGTAAGCAACTTCGAACTATATTCAAAGATGGTTAGGCGCAAAGAAAAACTTAGGAGTACAATTTTGGGGGCTCGGAGCCCCTCAGCAATTTAAAGATTGATTAAAATCTTATAAAATGTCTTCGACTACTTGGAGTCTGAAGATTGGCAACTTAGTACCTTGTGTTTTGAAAGAAATCACTTTGGACAACTTCCCGGACACTTTAGTGTCCCAAACGATTGGTCACTTTGGACTTTTTTCACAGATATTCGAAGCTTATGAGCTCAAACTATGTTTGTTTTGGCCTCCTTCGGCTCTTTTTGCGAATTCTATCAAACCGGTGGTTTGGAATTCGCAGTGGTCTCCTTGGACTCTTTTTATGGATGCCTTCAAGCCGGTGGCTTGGACTCCGCATTATTTGGTCTCCTTGGACTCTTTTTACGGATGCCTTCAAGCCAGTTGCTTGGACTCCGTATTATTTGGTCTCCTTGGACTCTTTTTATGGATGCTTTCAAGCCGGTGGCTTGGAATCCATTTTTTCGGTGACTTCCCACCTCGTCAGAAGCTTTGGACCAGTGGTCCGAAGTCCGAAAAATATGATTCAAATTAATGACACTTCCCTCCCGGTCAACTCTGCTATTCCAGTGCGTCCACTAGAAGTGGGAAGTTTATGGGGGGTAGGCATTATCTGAACCATATGCTTTATTGATTTGAAAGGTGTTTACAAATGATTACAAGGAGCCCTTATGCGAAATATCGCTTTAGGTGCTCCGCATGCCATGTATGCGCTAACTCTTCACCTTCCAAATTAGCTAACTTAAAAGAACCAGGACGCCCTGAGCGAACAATTATGTACGGACCTTCCCACTTATTTCCTAATTTCCCTAGCGCTATGATACTCCGCAAAACGAGATGACCCGGCCTAAGTTCATTAATCTTGACCTTCGGGTCGAACCAAGTCTTCGTCTGCTGCTGATACTTTGACAAATTTGCAACAGCTCGAAGTCTTGTCTCTTCTGTTAAATCAAGCGAAGTTTGTCTTTCTGCTTCTATTTCCAGTTCGGTGCTGCAAAGGGATCCTCCTTTAAGCTCCATTGGTGTCATAGCTTCAACTCCGAATACTAGTCTAAAAGGAGTGAAACCGATAGACCTTGTCTGAGTTGTCCGGATGGACCATAGGATCTTTGGGAGCTCTTCGGTCCACAATCCTTTTGCCAATCCCACTATTCTTCGATTCAGCCCTGACAAGATATTACCATTGGCTCTTTCAACAGCTCCATTAGACTGAGGATGTATTACGGCAGCAAAACATAGTTGGATGCCTAGGTCTTCACAGAATTTCCTGAAGGGTTCTGCATCGAACTGTGTTCCGTTATCCACTGTCAGCTGCCGAGGCACTCCGAACCGGCATATAATATTATTCCAGAAAAATTTTTGTACATTATTCGAAGTGATAGCTGTTAGGGGCTCTGCTTCGACCCACTTTGAAAAGTATTCGATTGCTACCACTGCGAACTTCAAATTTCCTTTTACTACTAGGAAGGGACCAATACGATCCATGCCCCATCTGGCCATGGGACATACTGGAGCAATGACTTGAAGAGTTGTTGGTGGACGATGACTTCTTCGTCCCATCCACTGACATCCTTGGCAAGTGCGGACTAAGCTCTCCGCATCAGCTACTATTGTAGGCCAATAAAGCCCCTGGCGAAGTGTCTTTCCTGCCAAAGCTCGAGGGGCTAAATGGCTACCGCAGAGTCCTTCATGAATTTCTCGAAGAATTTCTCGACCTTCGGCTTGAGATATACATCGGAGCAAAGGGGAACTTACTCCGGCCTTGTATAAAATACCGTTGATTAAATGTTAATTCCGAATTCTGAGTTTTAACCTCGAATGTTGTGGTCCTTTGGACATATTCGCTTCTCCTTGCAACAATTCCATAATTGAACTTCGCCAATCTGTACTTGGAATGCAAAGGACTTCCATAGCAGGGATTTGTGGCACCGAAGGTGTACTGAGTTCTTCATAAAAACCCTCTTCTAGTATGTCCATGGCTCCGGCTGCAGCTTTTGCTAAGATGTCAGCTTGCGCATTTTCTGCTCTAGGTATACTCCGAATGGAAATCCCTTTAAATGCTACTTCAATCTTACGGATTTCTTCCAAGTATTTTGCAAGCTGTGGATGCCGAACTTGAAAGCTCTTGTCTACGTGCCCTGCTACAATCTGAGAATCTGTCTTAATAACAACTCTTGTAGCCCCTAGAGCGCGTGCCTTTCGAAGTCCCCATAAAATTCCCTCGTACTCCGCTGTATTATTTGTAGACTTAAAGTTGAGTCTTGCGGAATACATTGCCTTTTGCCCTGAAGGCGAAATTATCACGGCTTCGACACCTGCTCTAGATGCTTGGAAAGCTCCATCGGAGTAAATAGTCCAAATCCCTTCACTTGGCTTCTCCGGAGCCCATGCTGCAGGGGAGTCCATTCTGCCACAAAGTCCGCCAACACTTGTGACTTAATTGTTGTTCTTGCCACAAAGGATATGCCGAAGGGTGCTAACTCAACAGCCCACTTCCCAATTCTTCCTATAGAATCCTTACTTCGGAGTATATCTCCCAAAGGATATGAAGCTGGTACAATTACATTATGTGCTAAGAAATAATGCCTTAGCTTCCTCGAAGCCATTATCAGAGCATAAGTGAATTTCTCAAGCTCGGAATATCTTGTTTTTGCTCTAGACAATGATTTGGACACAAAATAAACAGGATTCTGTACCAACTTCCCGTTGAAATCAACCTCTCTGACAAGGACTGCACTGATAGCAGAGCCAGTAGCTGCAAGGTAGAGGAGTAGAGTTTTGTCCGCAACAGGGAATCACCATGCGCATGAACATGTTTAACACCCATGGATTCTAACAATTCAAGCCCTAGCAGTAAAGCCTCTTATTTAGCTTGGTTGTTAGTAGAGGGAAATTCTAAATGAGCCGAGGTTTCAAAGTATGCTCCGCTAGGCGATATGAGAACCACTCCAATACCTTGGCCATTCTTGCAAGATGAACCATCAAAGTAAAGTTTCCACAGTATTACCTCAATCAAAGCAACATTGTCGCTCCAACTAACGTCTATGTGGTGACGAACTATAAAGTTGGCTACAATCTGGCCTTTCATAGCTCTTAGGGGTTCATAGGCCAAATCATATTCAATCAAAGTGTAAGCCCACTTTCCGATTCTTCCACTTAGAATCGGCTTTTGTAACATGTGTTTTATAACATCGGTTTGGCAAACGACAACACATGTAGTAGGGAGAAGATAGTGGCGCAATTTAGTACATACATAGTAAAGTGATAAACATAAACGTTCCACAAACGCGTACCTGGTCTCGGCGTGCAGCAGGCGGCGGCTCAAGAATGTGATGATGTACTCTTTTCCTTCTTCCTCCTGGGTTAGCACGGCCCCGATCACACTATCTTCAGCAGCGAAGTACAGCTGAAACGGAATCCTGGCTTTGGGTGCTCTCACTATGGGCGGCGATGACAAGCACTCCTTGATTTTCTCAAAGGCGTTTTGCTGGCTTGCCCCCGAAGTGAACTTGATCTCGTTCTTTAGCCAGAGTATGGGGACAAAGGCATCAATCTTGCCAGACAAGTTAGATATAAAGCGACACAAATAATTCATCTTGCCTAGCAACTTTTGCACATATTTTTTGCATGTCAGCGCCGTAACGTTTCTAATTTTCTCAAGCCTCATAGGATCAATATCTATGCCTCTTTCATGAATCATGAAACCTAAGAACTTACCCGCCGACACGCTAAAAGCAAATTTGAGTGGGTTCATTTTTAAGCCATACTTTCACATCCTATCAAAAGCAACATTCAAATCGGCTAAATGGTTTCCCATAGCGTCCGATTTGACTACAACATCATCAATGTAAACTTCTAACATAACTCCTAGCAAGTCATGAAAGATCAAGTTCATAGCACGCTGATATGTGGTGCCAGCATTCTTCAAACCAAAAGTCATAACGACCCACTCGAATAAACCGACAAAACCGGGGCATCAAAAGGCTGTCTTGTAGATGTCCTCTTTGGCCATAAAGATTTGATTATAACCAACATTGCCATCAAGAAAACTTAGTACCTTGTGTCCTAAAGCATCGTTGATTAGCATGTCGGCTATCGGCATCGAATACTCATCCTTCGGAGTGGCCTTGTTCAGATCCCTAAAATCAATACATACTCGTATCTTGTTGCTCCCTTTCTTCTCTACATGCACAATGTTAGCGACCCATTCTGCGTACCTGCATGGCCTAATAAATTCAGCTTTGAACAGTCACTTTACTTTTTCTTTAACTCGGTCATAGACAGCCGAGTTAAAGTGACGAGAAGGTTGTTTATAAGGCCTAAATACAGACTTGATAGGTAGCCGATGCTCTACGAGCTCGCGGCTTAGTCCCGGCATCTCGCTATACTCCCATGCGAAACAATCGACATACGACCGAAGCAACTTTATTACTTTGGCCTTTTCATCAGGTTGTAAATGCTGGTTTATAAAAGTCGGCCTCGGGATGCTACCATTACCTATGTCAACTTCTTCTAAGGGATCGACCGACGCAAAACCTTGTCCTAATTTCTCTACTTCGCTAAAGTCCTCGATGGCTTTGGCGATATTGTCTTTAGTAGACCGATACTGCTCTACACGAGACTTTAGCTAATCCAGATTACTCTTGCTAGACATGACTACTAATATAAAAATAGTCGTGCTACACCAGCCGGCTTTACAGACACTGGTACAAAACATCCTACGGACACGCTAACAAAATCGTAATCCGAAAGATCTCTACCTGATAGACACCCTACCTTGTTGTGAATGGTGTCAACTGGTTCATCGACCAATGCCACTTGAGCCGAAGTGTCTACGGGTATGACTTCTACTTCATCGCCGTCTGACTAAATTAGGCACTAGTGCAGTGTAGAAGGAATGCAGCAATTTGCGTGAATCTAGTCGCGCCCAAGCAGCACGCTGTAGTTACCTTGTACATCGACGACGAAGAACGCTATTGGCAATGTCTTGTTGCCTACTGTCAAGTCCATGGAGAGCACGCCTTTGGCCTCAAAACTCTCACCGTTGAAGCCGTTGAGCATTAAGTTGGTGTTCTTCAGATCATCCTTGTCCCTGCCAAGTTTCTTCAATAGCGAGTAAGGCATTAAGTTAACAGTGGCGCTGCCGTCAACAAGCATCCGAGAAATCGGCTTTCCGTCAATGTGACCCCTAACATAGAGAGGTTTTAGATGGCGAGCTAAGTCCTCGGGTTTCTCAAATATAGCAATGCACGGGCCGAGGTTCAACTGAGCGACCTCGGCCTCATCCTGCGGCCAGGCAAACTCGGCAGGTAGCGTGACAATGTCGATGTCCATCGCCTGGGGTGCGGGCCCCTTAGAGATGGGCCAGTAGTCATCGTCGAGCATGTCATCTTCGTCGTCGCTCGGACTAGGAGCCGAATTGGTCATCTCAATCGGCTTAACTTTCCATATCTATCTCATAGTTGGTCGAGGGCAGATTTCTTCAAAAGTAGCGTCGCGCTCATCCTCGGCCTTCTTCTCACGCATCGCATGTGCCCGTTGTCATTGTAGGCGCCTCTTTTGTGATTTGGACATGCCTGGAGGTTCCCAACATGGTTGTGGCTTGGTTTGAAGTGCCACTGCCTAGTTCCTGTAAACTCTAGCCAAAGTGGTACTTCCCACCTCAGCCTCGCGCACTCTGTATTCGGAGGAGCCTTCGCTGCGGACCCCGGCAATCGGACCGACCTCGTTCGGCCGATCGGACCAGGCTCCGGCGCGGGCTTCGGCCGAAGCAGGGGACTTAACTCTGTCAGACTCGCTAACTGTGATAGCTTCAGACTCCCTACCTTTTGCCTCTTCGCGCCCGTATTCTTTGACTTTGCTCTGCACGAGCCGATTCGGAGGTACCACGGACAGTCTGTGGGTGATGCCTCCCTCGGCTGCATCTGTTTGTCCCTGCCATTCATAATACTCCAAAGGAAAACAAGGCATAGCGTTAAGTTGTGGAGTGTACTCTGGTTGTGATACATATGGAGCCCATAGAGTCCCCGCCTAGTTGTACGACAGAGGCATCGGCGGCTCTAGTGGCTTTGCCCGCTGTGAGCCAAACCCGTTACCCGGAGGGGGGTTCGGCAGAGTCAACAGTGTCTCGGACCATATCAGTGAGGGGCCCTACCAGGTCGGAGGTTTGTTCGGCCAGTGTGGGCCGAAGCCTCCTGTCGAAGGGTTCATCCAGAGTGGTCCGTGGTTCGGCCATTGGAGGCCGAACTCGCTCCGCATGGGGTTTGGCCACTAGGGTGCGAAGCTACTACACGGTGGGTTCGGCCATTGAGGTCTGAAACCACTGTACGGAGTGTTAGGCCACTGTGGCCTAAAGTCACCGTGCGGAGGGTTCGGCCATTTTGGTCCGAAGCCGTCATGAGGAGGGCTCAGCCACTGTGGTCCGAAGCCACCCTCCGAATGCCTTGGGCCCTTCGGTTGACTTAGTTTCTTAGCGCGGGGGCCTATTTCCTTGGCTTTTCTTTGGTGCTTGTTTAACAACATCTTATATGTTACCTTCGGCTTCTTGTGAGCCTGAGACGAAGGAATGCTAATGTTTTGCTTCCATAGTACTCCCACCTCGGGGTTCTTAAGTATGAGTGTGCGTGTGCGCGGCTCTCCAACAATTACCGCCTTCCCTTTAGTCGACTCGGCCTGTTCTGGCCGAATCAACACCTTCTTCTCGCCGAGGTCAACGGCGTTGACTGGGAAGGGATCTTTGTCTAGCTTCATCTTTGGATTGTGGTCTTTTTTCAATCGTCCTTCTTCAATGGCTGATTGAACCTGCCACCGAAAAACATTGTAGTCATTAGTATTATGTGAATGTGAACCATGCCACTTACAGTATGGATGTTTCTTCAACTCATCGGCAGATGGAATGACTTGGCCTTTAGGCAACTTGAGAAGCTGGTTCTTTAAGAGAAAATCAAATATTTTATCACACTTAGTTATGTCAAATGAGTACTTGACCTCACTAGGACGATTCTTCATGGGAGACGGTCGTAACTCAGAGCAAGTGATAGGTTTACTCTTAGCGTTCCAAACCCATTCGGCCGCGTACATGTCGGCCGAATCCTCCTCTTCTGATTCCTCCTCATCGGAGTGTTCCATGACGTGGATTTCAGCCTTAGGCTTGTTAAACTTCTTAATAAACTTTTTATCTTTGGCTCGGCCTTCCTGGACTAGAGCCTGCTGCAACACTTGGCTAACCTCTAGGAAGTTCTGGTTGTCTAGTTTTTCTTTAATCTCGAAACGCAATCCACTAAAAGCTAGATCCACCAAACCCCTCTGTGAAATATTATGACTAAAACATCGGTTTCTAGTATCCCTAAAACGCTTGATATACTCAGAGGCGCCCTCGTTAAATTTCGGCCTAACCGATGTCATGTGTGAGAGCCTAAGCTCTCCTTCGCCCGTATAAAAATAGTTATCGAATTTTTGTTCTAATTTGTCTCATGTTTGGACAGAGTTCGGTGGGAGTGCCGAAAACCAAGTGAAAGCGGTGTCGGATAGCGAGAGAGAAAATAGTCTAAGTTTTAGAGTGTCTAACCCGCTAGCTTCTCCACACTGTGCTAAAAATTGATTAACATGCTCTAGTGTGGTTTTGTTACCCCTCGCCATCGAACTTAGTAAAATCGGGTATTCAATAGCCGTGGGGGTAGGGTATTGTATTGAAATGATCGGGATATGGCTTCCGGTAAACCCTAGCTCGACCCTTAGGCACGAAGCCAGCGCATTCCCTAAATAGTGCGCGAATTTGCTCCTCTAGGTCATCTTGGCCTGCTGCTTGCGCACGTCTCTCATGCGGGGGCGTGACACACGGCGGGATATCATCGTGTCGGCCATGGGCCTCTTCCCTATGTGCTAGCTATGCGACGTGATCGAGCCCAGGCGCATGTGCATGTGGTGCGGGAAGCATGGGCAGGGATGGCGCCAGTGCAGGTGGCGGTGGTGCATGGTACGCGGTGCTAGCTTGGCCATAAGCATAATGACTAGTCTCAGCCACGAATGTTGGGACTGGAGACGCAATGGTCTTGCTAGTGCTACCGTCAGTTCTGCTATACACATGATTTACCGGAGGTATACTAGCAATAGGGGCTGATGGTACGGCCTCAGTAAAGCTGAAACTTCTAAGTGTCGCCTCTACTTGGGAGCTAACTGCCGAATCTAAACGGTTGGCTAGCGAAGCTCTAACGGCCTGATCTACCGATTTGGCTATTTTTTGCTCAATCTCTAAAGAAGATAAACGAGGCGATACGGGTGTTACCTGGATCCGAGCAAGGTCGGGGGCGATGATGTCGCGCTTGATGAAGCCCGCGCGCGTCTTGAAGTATCCTCCAAGCATCATGTCCTGGAGCGCCTTCATCTTTGCCTCGATTTCTACTCGGTCTTCTATAGGAATGTCTTCAAGAGTGGGCGTCATGACGTTGCGGTTGTCGATGTCCGTGTGAGGAGCCATGCTGAATAGCGTGGGCCTCATGGCACCAGAAGTGATGAGTCCTTGTCAATGATAGTCAAAGAGGACAGAAGAAGAAGTGATCTGCTGTTTCATGGGCCGCATGTGACTCAGGTACATGGGCAGTGAGCGACTGTTGGGCAGAGGAGGCTGCGAAGTCGGGCTGGCCCAATCCGGGTACATGTCCAGGAGCAGCAGAAGACCCACTGGGCTGTTGACCAGGATTGACTCAGGTACACGGGCGGTGAGCGACTGCCGGGCTGAGAGAGCTGCGGAGTCGGGCCGGCCCAATCCGGGTGCCTGGTGCAAAGCTGGTGGAGGCTTTGTCAGTTTCGGCGCAAAACTGACAACCGTTGATCTTGTATCGGACTGTCCAGAAGAGAAGTCGTAGTCGCTACGAAAGTTTATCTTCCGGACAAGTCATCTGTATCTCTAGGCCCACAGTCAGTCAGTCGTGTCTGTAAAAATTCCTAAGGGCAGTAGAGTCTTTTCCTTTATTTTAGCATCTGTATAAACCCTAAGGGGCTGGTGGAATATTCTAGGCCATTGGGCAGCCTATAAATAGGGCCCCAATCCCTAGGGTTGGACTACCCTTCTAGAAATCACTTTTTCAATCATTCTTTGGGTCATTTTGTTCCTGCGTGCTTGTCTCTCTCTCTTCTGTTGTGCGCAGCCAGGCCGCTGTTCATGTGTGTTTTGCTTGCATTTATTTTGCTTCTGGTTGATGCAATGAAGCTTCTATTCTCTTCGTGCGCAGCAAATCCGCAGCAGTGTTTATAGCTTCGGTTCACATGCATAGAGCGATTGCGTTTTTGGTTGCTTCTGTTCTTCACAAGGAGTACTAGTTCATACTGGTTGCAAGTAGTACTACTACACTGTAGCAACAGTACAATAGTACTCAGGCCTGGCTTTTTCTGCGTAGCTTTTTGATCGATGCAAACAAGACTGAATACCTTTTCTGGCCATTTTCTACTGAAGCCCCTTCTCTGTTCGAAGCCCCTCAGCTCCGTGAGGCAGGCTTCGATCTGACAACTTCGAAGGCTTCGCTTGAACTTCGGCTTCAAGTTTGTGCTGTGTTTCTAGCTTCGCAGTATGCTTTGCACTCTGTCGGCTTGTCATACTTCGATTGTTTTTACGAAGGTGAACTCTGACTTTGGCTATTCGAAGTTCATACTTTGACAGGCTTCGGAGTTAGTTTCGAAGTTGGCCTGTGGTTCGAAGGTTATACCTCGCTAGTGCTAGCTTCGAACGTAGTTGTGTAGGCTTCAAATTAAACTTGCTGCCGTGTGTCGGGCTTCGTTTTTCATTCGAAGGTTGCTTTTCTGTGAGCCTGTTCAAACCTCTGTTCCAAGTCTAGGCTTCGAAGTACTTTGTTTGAAGCAAGCTTCGATATTCTCATACTTCGCTTCGAAGCATACTTCGCTCCCTGCCACTTCGAACTAGGCTAGACCAAACACACCTACGACACTGACCTCTGAAGCAGGCTTCGTCACTGACATCCGAAGCAGGCTTCGACACAGTGAAGCAGGCTTCGCCGAGTTCTGAACAGGAGACAAATCTGAACAGTAACTTCTCATCTCACTTTATTCATACTTAGATCATCCATTGAGAAGTTTAACCTACCATGTCCTGAATACCTTTGTTTATCTCCCTAGTAGCAATGCTTTGATGTTTCTCTGTGTTTGTCATCTGTTGCTTCTAGGCTAGATATATTTAGACTTAGGCAATCTGTTCATATTTTGTTGCTTAGTCTTTTGAGGTGCGTTGGGTGTTGGGAACAGGCCATATATTCGAAAGAATTTTTAAGGCGCCCATTCACCCTCCTCTGGTCGCTATTTTAGGTACTACAAGTGGTATCAGAGCGAGGTTAGGGTTTTTCCATACCTTAACTGGTTCTAAACCCCAGTAGTGATCATGAGTTCTCCTGGCAAGGTCCCGTCCTTGGAAGCCTATGGCTATAACTATTGGAAGACTCGCATGCGAGCCTATCTCATGAGCCAGGGTTCAGACATTTGGGACATTTGCGTTCACACCACATTTGTCATATTGCCAGTCGCTGAGCGTGGTACTGCTGGTATCATTGCTCAGCATCTGAGCAACAGTAAGGCTGTGAACATTCTTTTCTCTGGTTTAGGTCCCACTGAGTTTGAGCGTGTGAGTCATCTCTCCACTGCGAGAGAGATCAAGGCTACCCTCAAGGCACACCATGAGGGAACAGCACAGGTCAAGGCTCGGCTCTATCAGACCTACCGGCGTGAATATGAGAATTTCACACAGAAGCCGGGTGAATCTGTTGAGGCTTTGTTTAGTCGTTTTCAGTCGATTATAAACAAGCTTCGGGACAACAAGGCTGAGGGTGCTCAGTTAGTCTCAGATCATGAGTAGGCGCTCAAGGTTCTCCATACCTTGGACCCAAAGATCTGGGAGATCAAGGTATCTTCTATCATTGAGAGTACTTCTTATGATACATTGACCATTTCTGAGTTGTTTAGCAAGCTGAAGGCTACTGAGGTTGATCTCCAGCTGAGATCAAATCTCACTAGTTCTGGATCAAAATCTCTGGCCCTTGCTACACCTTCTGTTGATCCTTCTTCTGTGAGCTGTGCTGGGTTCTCTTTGATGTCTATCACTGAGGACCAGCTTGAGTTGTTGGGAGATGATGATTTGTGTCTTTTTAACAATCGGGTGTGTCGTGTCTATGACAAGAGAATGTTCAAAAGACATGGCACAAAATCCGGATGCTTTGAGTGTGGTGATCCAGGACATTTCATCGCCGACTGCCCCAAGCGCAATGGTCACAAGAAGGGCACCGGTGGTGGTTTCCACGACTCTGGCAAGCACGAGAGCTCATCCTTCAACAAGGGCAAGCCGAAGACCAGATTCTTCAAGAAGGCCCTGAAGGACTACCGGCGAGAGAACAAGAAGCGCGACAAGGCCTTCTTTGCCGAGATGGAGAAGAGCTACTCCAAGCGGTCCACGTCTTCTTCCTCTTCATCGAGCTCAAGCGATGAGGAGATCGTCATCAGGAAGGGGAAGGACAAGGACAATCCGGCGGGCCTTTGCTTCATGGCTTTCAAGGACAAGCCAAAGAGCCGCTCACACCAGCGCCGAAGATCCTGCAAGAGCTTCTGTTCAATGGCTCTTGGGGATAAGGAAGAGAAGAGCTCCTCCGATGACTCCGACGACGACAACGAAAAGGTATCATCTTATGAGCGTGAAATTGTTGATTTACTTGAAAGCAATCGTCAGGAGTTAAAGTATCGGGAAAAAACTGCTTAGGGGGGCTAAGAAGAGGATAGATGAGTTAGAGAGTGAGCTTGCCATAGCCAATGGCAGAATTGAGAGTCTATCTTCTTCCCCTTGCTTGGGTGATAGCAGTGAGTGCCCGAAGTGTGAGGTGCTTCTGTGTGACTTGTCGACTTTGAAGTCCAAGTACACAGAAAGGGTTGATGAGAGGGACGCTTTGGCCACTGAGCTTGAAAGCGCTCAGCTAGAGCTGAAAGATGCTCAAGCCACTGTCGTCGCACCCTGTGTTGATTGCCCATCTCATCTAGCTGCCTTAGCTGAGCTGAAATCCAAGGGCGATGAACATTTGGGTGATTTGGAGAGGTTGAGAGCTGAGCTTGCGAAGACTAGGCTAGAGCTTGAGACATTGTCACTTCCACCCACTGTCTGTGAGAACTGCCTGTCTCTTAGACTTGAGTTGATCAAGCTAAAAGCCGAGAAGTCTGTCCAAGTTGAGAGTGAGTGTGAGACCTGCTTGTCTCAGGTGGAGGTACTAGCTTCCTTGAGAGAGGAGCTAGCTGATTCTCAGAATGAGAACTTTTACCTCCGTTCTATCCTGAGTTTGATCAGTGCCAGAGAGCCATAGCTCGGCATGATGATCCAGCAGTTTAAGAGGCAGGATGGGTTTGGGGTAGGTTACACCTACACCAAGGCTGACTTTGAGAGTGCTATTAGCCGGGCAGTGGAGTGGAGTAAAATGACTCCTGAGCAGAGGTATCCCAAGACTCACTCCACTGAGTCTTCCTAGGCCTGTCAGTCCAAGGATGGAGTGATCCATGAGCCACCCAAAGCTCCACCCAAGAAGCCTATCTGGGTTCCAAAGCCCAAACACCTTCACACGTCTCTTGACTCTCTTCCTGGACTCTCTCAACCCAAGAAGACAACACCTAACACCACTAAGTCCAAGAACCCCAAGCCTCAACCACATCCCAAGAAGCCCACCTATCATTGTGAGTACTATAAAAGAGACGGGCATCTTGCGGAGTTTTGCTTCAGGAGGAAGCGGGTTGAGAGAGCAGAGAGAGCTTATGGTGGTCAGGAGCAGTTCTACCAGCAGGGTGGTAGACTGCGTGTTCCTCGACGTGGGGAGAGGCTAGAGGCCAGGCCACGTCGTGTAGGTGGTGGTAGAGGAGACGACTTTCTTGCCCGTACTCCAGTTGGTGGTGTTCGTTCCGGCAGAGTTCCAGGCCGTGTTGGCTACGGTCCTGGACCTCGTGGCCGCAGGTTTAGGCAGAACCTAGGACCGCGGTTTGAGCCACGTTTTGGTCCGAACTCTCATGATGATTTCTGCTTTCCGTCTTTTGAGCAGATGGTTTGACACTGGTTTAGCTCTTTTGCTAAACCTGGTGCCGGACCATTTGCTCCCACTTACAGCCACTGATTGTGCAGGATCGGGGACTGGAGGATGTTTGGATCATGGACTCAGGGTGTTCACGCCACATGACGGGACATCGCAGATGGTTCTCCAGTCTCACTCCCCCGAGCTCCAAAGAGTACATCACATTCGGGAACAGTGGTCAAGGGAAGGTAAGTGGCATAGGCTCTATTCGCATTTCAGATCATTTCTCTTTGAAGAATGTTGCTTTGGTTAAAAATTTGAACTTCAATTTGATTTCTGTTTCGCAACTTCTTGAGGATGGTTTGGAAGTGCGTTTTAAGAAGGGCAGTTCTTCTGTGTTTGATTCTAGAGGATCTTTGATTTGCCAGATTTTGCCATTCGGTAAAGTTTTTCGAATTGACTTCTCTAGTTCTTTTGGCCCTTCTCGCTGTTTGATTACTGGATCCTCCTCTGAGCTCTGGAAGTGGCATAGGAGGTTAGGTCATTTGAGTTTTGATCTGCTAGTCAGGTTAAGCTCTATGGACCTCATCCGAGGATTGCCCAAGCTTAAGATGGAGAAGGATCTAGTTTGTCATCCCTGTCGTCATGGGAAAATGGTTGCCGCTTCTCACTCACCTGTGACTCAGGTGATGACTTCATATCCGGGCGAGCTTTTACACTTGGACACTGTTGGTCCAGCTCGGGTACGTTCAGTCGCTGGGAAGTGGTACGCACTTGTCATTGTTGACAACTTTTCTCGATTCTCGTGGGTTTTCTTTTTGGAGTATAAGGATGAAACATTTCAGTTTGTTCATGACCTGATTTTGAAGCTGAAGAATGAGAACAATGGTCGGATGCGAGCAATTCGCTCCGACAATGGCTCTGAGTTCAAGAACTCTCAGTTCGTCAGCTTCTGTAGTGATTAGGGTCTGGACCATCAGTTTTCTTCTCCTTACACTCCCCCACAGAACGGCGTTGTGGAATGAAAGAACCGCACGCTAGTCGAGATGGCCAGGACGATGCTCGATGAGCACAGGACTCCTAGGCGTTTTTGGGCTGAAGCCAAGAACACGGCTTGCTATCTGGCCAACCGCATCTTTCTTAGAGCTTACCTTGGTAAGACATCATATGAACCGTGGTTTGGCAGATAGCCCAAGGTGAGCCACTTGCGAGCGTTTGGCTGCAAGTGCTTTGTGCTCAAGAAAGGAGGGCATTTGGACAAGTTTGAGTCTCGTTGCTGGGATGGTGTTTTTCTTGGTTATGCATTGCATTCTCGAGGTTTCCGTGTTTGGAAACTCGAAACCTAGCAGCTTGTAGAGACTTGTGAGGTTTCATTTGATGAGTCCTTGCCTTCTTTAACTCCTTCTTTTGAGCTTTCTGGTGATGATGAGCTCGGAGAGTCCATCTTCGAGGAAGATGAGGATACTCCAGCTGCTGATGAGGGTGGGCCTTCTGCACCCCCTGCAGAGCCCACACCTTCTAAGACTTCGACTGAGGATGAGGGCGGACCTCTGATCACTTCTTCCACTACGATCGAGCCCCCTCAGTCGAGTCCAGAGGTGCCAGCTGCTGACTCCGGTGAGGTGACTTCAGATCACCAGGGAACCCGAGCAGTTCAACGTGACCATCCCTCAGAGCTCATTATCGGTAATTTGACTGAGAGAACTTTGCGTTCATCTAATGCCTCTCTTTCTGTGTTTGCTGAATCTGCTTTTTTTGCATCTTTTGAGCCCAAAGACGTTTCTCATGCTCTTTCTGATTCTAATTGGATTAACGCTATGCAAGAAGAGCTTGAGAATTTTGTCCGTAATCGGGTTTGGACACTAGTTGAGCCGCCACCAGGATGCAACCCCATAGGCACCAAGTGGGTGTTCAAGAACAAACAAGGTGAAGATGGGGTTGTGGTGCGCAACAAAGCTCGACTAGTTTCCCAGGGTTTTTGCCAAAAAGAGGGTATTGATTTTGAAGAAACTTTCGCCCCTGTAGCCCGTCTTGAGTCCATTCGCATTCTCTTAGCTTTTGCCGCTTCGAAGGGTTTTAAGCTTTTTCAAATGGACGTTAAGAGTGCTTTTCTGAACGGGTTCATAGAGGAGGAAGTTTATGTTAGGCAGCCCCTTGGTTTCGAGAACACCAAGTTTCCTCGACATGTTTTTAAATTGCAAAAAGCTTTATACGGGTTGAAGCAAGCCCCCAGGGCTTGGTATGACCGGTTGAAGCAATTTTTGTTGGGGAAGGGCTTTGTGATGGGTTCTGTGACAAAACGCTTTTCTTGCTCAGAGATGCTTCAAATTTCTTAGTCGCTCAGATTTACGTGGACGATATTATCTTTGGCGGTACTACTAACTCTCTTGTGTCCATGTTTTCTGAGCAGATGCACAGCGAGTTTGAGATGAGTCTCATGGGTGAGCTTAAGTACTTCTTAGGGCTCCAGATCAAGCAGACCAAGGACGGCACCTTCATCCACCAAGGTAAGTACACTCGTGACATGTTAAAAAAATTTGACTTTGGTGGTGAATTGAAGCCGTAGATGACTCCAATGGGCACGTCTGGAGGATTGGACAAGGACGAGAGCAGCGTCAAGGTCAATGAGAGAGAGTTTCGAGGGATGATCGGTTCGCTGTTGTACTTGACGATGACCCGACAGGACATTCAGTTCGCCATGGGACTTTGCGCGTGTTTTCAGTCTTCACCACGCGCGTCTCACCGGCAGGCTGTCAAGCGCATCTTTAGGTATCTCACTTATGCGCCCGATCTCGGTCTCTACTATTCAGCATCATCTTCTCTCGATTTATCTGGCTTTTTGGATGCCGACTTTGGTGGGTGCCGGTTGGATTGCAAGTCGACTTCCGGTACTTGCCAGTTTCTCGATTCTTCTCTTGTTTCTTGGTCTTCTCAAAAGCAATCTGGAGTTGCTCTTTCGACCACTGAGGCTGAGTATGTAGCTGCTGCTAGCTGTTGCTCACAATTGGTTTGGATGATTTCCACTCTACGAGATTTTGGGTTGTTCTTTCCTACCAGAGTTCCATTGTTTTGCGACAGCACTAGTGCAATTAGTGTAGGGAAAAACCCTTGTCTCCATTCAAAAACAAAACACATTGATGTGCGCTTTCACTTTCTGCGGGATCAATATGAGAAAGGTGTCATTGACCTTGTTCATGTTGATACCCATCATCAGTTGGCTGACATCTTCACCAAACCCCTAGATCAGTCTACCTTTGAGCGTTTGCGAGGGGATTTGGGTGTTGTGTATCCTTTCTAGGATATTTTGCGTCAGTTTTCTTTCTTCTTTACTCTTTTCTTGAGTCTTTTTGTGTGTGTTCATAACTTGCATATTCACATATCAGACTTTAGAGCTGCTTCTGTTATATGATTGAACTGCTTTACTTATTCTAGCTGGTACATGCTTTTGATTACTTGTCAATGATCATGTCTTGTCTCAGTTCGCCTGATAAGTCTGATATCTATCATATGCATGGCTTTTATGCTTTAAAATTGAAAAATGATCACCATTGCTTCTGGTAACTAGCATGCGTAGGCTAAATGTTCTTGCTATCTGTTACATGCCTTGTAGCTAGTTCCTGACTTAGATGCAAATATGCAACTTGGACATCTTTCTGCTTTATAACATGGAAATGTGCTCTAAAAATTAAAAAAAAAATGAAAATTCCATGCCTTTTTATGCATAACTTGAAAAGATCCAGGTGGGTTTGTTTTGTCGCATTGCATTGTTCTGGACTGCGTACCATAGCACTTTGGTATGAACTAGGACAGTGTAATGTATGCCAAGACCAATGTCTTAAGCTTCTGATGGTCCAATTCTGGCCTAGGCTTGACTTGGTCGGTCAGCATAAGGTTTGACATGCAAATAACCCCTGGCAAAAATGAAAAAGGAAAGAGAAAAAGCCTGAAAAATGAAATGATAACAAGTCTGCTAAAGCAGTTTGTTTTGGATACTGCTTATCTTGGTAGATATCAGATAACCTTTGTATCTCATGCTTTACCTTGCTTGTTTACTGGAAAATGTGGTGATGCTTTTGTTTGCAAAAACTGAAAAATGCATGCTAATGACTTTCTTTAGATATCATCTGTTGCACTGATCATGCCACGTGTCTTAGACACTATGTCTTTTGCTATACCTGTTAGATGTTGTAATTGCAGTCAATCATATTTGAGAAGCATGCTTTCTACACTCCCTATGCACTCCAGTTAAATTCACTGCATATTTTGAGGGGGAGTTGCATTTCAGGAGGAGTCTGTGTCTCTTTTGAGTGCTTGATGAGTTCACTTGTCAACAAGGGGGAGAAAATTTGGGATCAGAGTTTAAGGGGAAGTGTCTGTCTCGCTCGTTCTTACTCTGTTGATATCCGTTCTGAAATCGCACTCATTTTGAGCTTTTACGTTTTGGTTAACCATAATGACCACTTCTTGGGATCAGAGTTTAAGGGGAAGTGTCTGTCTCGCTCGTTCTTACTCTGTTGATATCCGTTCTGAAATCGCAGTCATTTTGATCTTTTACGTTTTGGTTAACCATAATGACCACTTCTTGCTTTTGTTCGGCTTTTGGTCATTAGGGTTAAACTTTTACCTTATTTTCTTCTTCTTTGTTTTCTTGTGCTTTGTTTTCGTGTTTCCACAGTTGTTCGCAGGTTCTGAAGAGCTGAAGAAGTGAAGTGTTGACAATGCACTCATCAAGGGGGAGATTGAGGAGCCAAGCTGAATAGCGTGGGCCTCATGGCTCCAGAAGTGATGAGTCATTGTCAACGATAGTCAAAGAGGACAGAAGAAGAAGTGATCTGCTGTTTCATGGGCTGCATGTGACTCAGGAACATGGGCAGTGAGTGACTGTCGGGCAGAGGAGGCTGCGAAGTCGGGCTAGCCCAATCCGGGTACATGAGCCAGGAGCAGCAGAAGACCCACTGGGCTGTTGACCAGGATTGACTCAGGTACATGGGCGGTGAGCGACTGCCGGGCTGAGAGAGCTACGGAGTCGGGCCGGCCCAATCCGGGTACCTGGTGCAAAGCTGGTGGAGGCTTTGTCAGTTTCGGCGCTGTTGGCGTAAAAGATTACGCTAACAGGTTTCTGTAGAAAAGAAACTAACAAACGAAGTGTTTGCGAAGCAAACTATTCTAAGCCTCCGAAAGGATAATAACTTAGAATAGTTCGAAAGTGTGTATTGATTCACTTGTAATCGGTCCTCATTACAGGGTAAAATGGGGGGTATTTATAGGCCTAAATATTAAGGAAAAGACCTATTTACCCCTTTATTACAACCGACATTAAGGAAACTATTCGGTTTCCTTAATAGGGCTAAAATGGTAAAAGACTAATCTAATAGGATAGAAGATAAGTCTTCCATCTTAGCTGGCAGAAAAGATCCTGAAGGACTTTGGTTCGAAGACATACTTCGAACCAATGCCTGCCTTCGGGCTTCGAACCAGGTTCCATGCACCTTCGAAGATGGCCTTCGGACAATCTTCGAACTGGCTGGCTGTCTTCATGCTGCTTTGGCAATAACCCTGAAGATGAGATATTTTCCCCCAACAGTAGCCCCTCGAATACGCTTCTCCGTTCGGCCTGTAACGTTAGGAGAGCAGTATACGGAAAGAAAAGATAACCAATCATAGGGGTTATTGATTTTTGTTTTATCTCCGAAATACATGAAGATATGAACTTCGAATCAGTCATAAAGTAATTACTTTTCGAACTATCTTAGAACTGACTCAGGAAGTTCGAAAGTCTTTTTAGACTTAGAAAATATAGCCGTTAGTTTCTGTTTCTAACGGAGTTATATGAGGCGTTATTTTCGGAGGAAAATAACAGGCGGGAATGCGAAAGGGCAGAGCCCAAACGGTAACAAACGGAAAGTTTTAGGTTATAAATAAAGAACTCTGGAACTTACTCGATTACCTTTTCACCGCTCGCTCCCAGTCAAAAACCTTTTGAGTTCTTGAGTTCTTGAGTTCTTGAGCCCTAACTTTTGAGTTCTTGAGCCCTAGTTCCCATTCTCTCAAGTTGATCCGGCAATCGCGATGGTGAAGACCAAAGGATCTGCGCCGCCTTCGACCCTGGCTCGGCAGCAGGCAGCCGCAGCAGCAGCGGCGGCAACATTGGCGGCGGCACCCTCGATGCAGGCGGCAATGTCCATGGCGGCAGGGGGGAGAAATCCCCAAATCCCCGATGACCAAGGTCTGTGCCCTCCATCGACCAAATATTTGGATCAGTCCTTTGAATTGGGACCTTCGACCTGCAAAAGAGAGTCCTTGGCAATCACAGCAGGGGGTAAGATTAGCAATGGGGTAATGGTTCGAAGACCAGGCAAAGAAGCAATCCCATCACCAAGACCCGGAGAAGTCGTAGTGTTCGAAGCTTTTTTCGAAGCAGGCTTGGGCCTCCCTGCTGTAGATTTCTTGGCCGAAGTCCTTGACTTGTTTCATGTAACCCTCCCCCAGCTGTCTCCGAATGCTGTAGCTAGATTAGCTATCTTCGAATGGGCTCTGAGAGCCGAAGGTTGTGAGGGGAGGGCTGAAGTCTTCGCAGCACTGCATAGAGCAACTTGTCAGCCGAAGACTTCCGTAGGCTCCGGAGGTGAAAAAGTATTGGTTGCCTTCGGAAGCATCAATTTTAGGCTTCGAGATGAATACGCTCTGCGATTCCCTGCTAAGGCCATCAACGCTAGATGGTATACTGATTGGGTGCTGCGGTGGTTTTACGCCGAAGTCGGAGTTAACAGTCCTCTAGCTGGACCTCTCAAAGAAATCAGATTCCGGAAGGAAGCTCTAGTGCAACCCGACGAAGGTCAGCTCGAAGCCAGCCTGAACCTGCTTGAAAAAATTAGTCGAAGGCTCAGTATGCGAGATTTGGCCGAAGAATTCATCGGTCTTCAAATTCCTCCACTGATGGCCAACTGGCCTATCGCCTTCGAGGATGACTCGGAAGGCGGTCTTCGCAAAATAAGCTATACTTCGAGCCCTGCAGGTAACTTCGAAACCAACATGCATAGTACATATTTACTTCGAAGAAAGATTAACTTGAATTATTTTTTTAGCTTCTTCAGCCCCTATTACTTCAGAGCAAATTGTAAGGGCTTCGGAGAAGATTTTGGGTGCTCCAACTCCGTCAGAAAAGGAATGGCGAATCAAATTAGTCGGAAGTTGGGAGCGTTTTAACAGAGTATGGGGAATGTTGGAGTTAACTCCACCCCCTCTGATGGACTGGGTGCCTCAAGAGAAAGGACCCAAGAAGAGAGTAGCCGAAGCTGGAACCTCCAGCTCCGCAAAGACTCCGACGAAGAAGGTGGCTCGGAAGCCGAAAAACCTCGCACCTTCGAGCTCAAGAGCTTCGGCTTCTAGCTCTAAAGAAGACGAAGGTATTTTATTAGTAAGATTAATTGACGAAGATGCCGCTCAACAAAGTATTCATATTGAAGACAATGCAGGTATTCCGGAGCCTCAAACCAACATCGAAGAAGTAAGAGCTCCGGATACCCAGGGAGAACAAATCGAAGCCCCTATGGGTGTGAATGAGGCCGAGTGCCTGCGAACATACCGGAGTCTGGAGACAATGTTGATCAACCAATGACTTCGGTAGTTCAGGAAGACACAACTAAGGCCGGAGTTTCAGTGGATGAAGGGGGAGTCGAAGTCACTATGGCTTCGATTCTCGAAGAAGTAACGAGGGCTCTTCAGGACGAGGCTCCTGTAGTTCAAAATTTACGGACGATTCGGATGAGGA